>VZRQ01000839.1:1035289-1434381 GCA_013397975.1 Machaerirhynchus nigripectus
TTCTTTAAGTTTAGAGCCTGCTTTGCATTCCTCCTAATTCTTGTCTCACAAAAGGTGAAAAATGCGAACCAACCCACTACACTAAATTGGTGTTTCTGCCCGGTTTCAAACTGAACCCACTACATGCGGTTAGCTTTTTTCCTAATATTTTGTGCTTTTCATGCACTGCTGGAGACTGAGAATCCAGGATGGTGTGATACAGTTTGATGAGAGCTGTGTTTGTAGCAGTGAATATGCAGCCACATCTGCAGCATCTCTGACTAACAGCTCTTCAGACCGTATAAAAGACCTTCAGATAATTTGGCGTAACTCTAGCAAGAAAAAAACAGACAAATGAGGTCAGAGTAGATCTAACTCAATTTTTTCCAGTAGGAAATAAAAGTGACACTCTCTATGATGTTTTGATTATATAATTTTTTTTTTTCCCAAGAGCTCCTCATGTTTTTTGACTTTACTATTTGTTCTTAAAAGGTCATTACTAATGTACTTGTTGGAGGTTGAGGATGAGAATTTTTGTTTTCCTTTTCTGACTTCCAAGAGTGATTAGAAAGCTTCTTTATGTCCTTCAGATCACTGGTTAAGATCTGAAAAATCAGAACTTTGTAGATCTATTTTAAAACAGGATATGAAGTAGCTTTCCTATTTTCTGTCGTTCCTGACTGCTCTGTTTGCTTTATCAGTCTCATCCAGTATTCAGGGTCACTTGCCCATTCCTTAGTTATACTCAATGGGGCAAATTCTGGCTTTTAAATATACACGTCTTGAAATGCTCAAAGCTGTTTTGAGCTATTTTGCTGCACATCTTCCATGAAATTTGTAGACCTTCCATGAAATTTGCAGACCTACATTCCTCAGCTGGCTTTGCAAATATTGGTTATTGTCCACAATAGGATTCCTGCACGTGGTTGCAATACCAAAACTTCAGCACTATAAACTGAAGTTTAATAAGGGATTATCTTTTTCATGCATCTCCACTGAAAACTAAGTATGGAGAAGCAAAGGCTTTAAAATTATTTCCATTTCAGTCTTCTTGAAACAAAATATTTAGGTTTTTTTCTTTTAAGGAAAGTCCAAGTTTCTATTAGAAAGCAAAATATTTCACAACAACGTCAGTGTACTTTAAAATTTCCATAACAAGAGGAAAACATGAAGCATGTGTAAATTGAAATATTTTCAAAGACTCAAAACACAGTTTGAAAACAATTGCTGAAATTCAGAAGCCTAACACAAAACAAAATTTCCAGTCTTCACTACTCTCATTAAAACCTTTTGGTTACTAGTTACCCAATGTCTTGTGCGCATCACACAGCCCAGAGAGGATGGTTTTCACAGGACTAGGTGTCCAATCTCAGTGTTGCAGGTCAGCACGGGAGGTGGGGTATTACTTTTGGTCCTGATACTGGCTCAGAAAATATAGAAAAATATCCTGGGTATAGCTATGGTCCTCAGTCCAGCAACATGAAAGTTACATCTTTGAGAAAGTACTTTTTGAACTACTGAGTATGAAGACACATAATATGAGGTTGTTTATTACTATCCTTGGGTGTATACAATACCTCAGTTTTCAAATGTCACTAAAGTGAAGTGGCTTTGTTAAGGCAAAACATCAATCTCATGTGAGCCACGTAGGATGGAAATTTAAAACCCCTCTGGCAAGGGAAGGAACAGGAACTGATTTCCTACATGTTATACTCTGTTCTGCTAAACTGAAAAGAATTTGCCAGCAGCAGCTCTACCATCTTTGCCACAGCTTAGTCTGGGAAATTTGTCCCATGGATATTCCTAACGTGGAGTTTTGCAGGTAGGACTGGCAAAGAAGTGCCTGCATTTGTATCCTGAAACAGCTCAACTCTTGACAGATCACAGACACAGAATTAGCAATTAGTGTCAGTTTTGCAACAGTTTAATAGTACATTTATATTCTAATAAATGTAATAATAATCACATAATAGATATAATAATATATAATAAATATTCTCTGCTTTAGAAGAACAGTTTGAAGATTATTGAGTCACTTGTTTTGTATCCATTTTCCCCATTATTAATATGAACCTCATGCCATTCTTTATGTGTAATTAAATAATAAATTCTGTCCTAAGGAACATGATGGGTATTTGAAACATCAAATAAAGAACAAACTCCGGTTACTTCTGCTGTTGCTTTCATTTATTTATAGTGGAGTTAAATTAAGATTTTTTAGCTCCTCAGCAGAATCCACACCAATTTAAAGGAGATGAGAAATAGTTAAGCAGTTAGAAAGGATGCCATTCTATAAGTTATTTTTGAATTTGGCCTTTTATGTTCTCTCTGACAGATACCTAATCTTTTTCTTTATGTATAATATTTTTCTTCTTTCTTCCCTGATGATTTTTTTCCTGGCAGTTCAGGAAAACAGTCTCAGCAGAGGAATCAACTTGTTAAGTTGGTTATATGTTCTGTTGGATACAAATCAGCACAAATAAGGAGCGGGCAGACATCTCAGTGGGGTGTGAGGGACCCTGTGTGTTCCCTGGTTGAAATGCTGCCTTGGCTTCTGTGATGAAGTTGTCTGTTTTTACTGAACTGAATAGAGAGAAAGAAAAAAAGCAACCAAAAGGATTAAATCAGAGCAGGATATTTGAGTTATTTAATGTGATTTCCGGTGAAAAGGAAAACATATTTTTTGATAGCATGTTCAGTCTAGAGTGTGCTGGACTGTAGACTGCCTCCAAATAGACATACGCATCTTGGCTGATGTAAGTCCTAGTGCAATTAGTGAAAGAATAAGACTTTCAAAACTGGTACAGGAGTCTAATGCACAGTTTCTAGCTTCATAGATGGATTTATAAGCTCTAAGCACACCTGGGAGCATCAATGCAGCTGCAAAACTGTTAGCTATATCATTATGACTTGATAAAAGCTCTGAAATTAGCCATTGCAAAAGATGCTTTCTAGCTTGTCAGGAAGGAAAGAATTACAAATAGTTAAGAATTGAAAAATAAGCACCTTTTCCCCCCGTCTTTTGCTTTATTCTAGAACAATTAGCTAAGTAATTAGCAGTAGAGGCATTTAAATCACCATAACTAGGCTCCAAAGTTAATTCTACGAGTAAAATTTCCCATAACTTTCATTGCAGTCTGCTTGCAGACTCAGGAAGACAGTGGTCTGACTAAATTTGTTTTATTCATTCAGGATTTTAGGTTTTTTTAAAAAACCAATATTTCAACTCACTTTTTTTTTTTTAATCCTTAATTATGTTCACAAATATATGAATTGTCTGCAAAAGGAGTGATAGGTGATGAAATATTTTCCTGTAGACTAGGAATCAAAGGACATATTCATTTGTCATAAAGAATAAAAAAGAGATAGAAGTGAGAATAAAAGTAGATAAATGGATTTTTTCTATTCTGGATTCGGGGATACAGTATTTATTTGTTGTATACAGTCTGACCCGGAATACTGAACAGATTCCCTTACAAATTCACAGGACTGTCTTGTAAAGTTTAACATATTTTTATTTGTCAAGAAAGTGATATGTTCTGGGTAGGAGGATAAGTTTTATTGTGTTGCTATAAACTGTTGAAGATATGTTTGGTATGTTTTACCCATAGCTCTACTTCATTTATGATGGTGAATGGAAGTATAAATTAAATATTTGCTTTTTATTCATGACTATTTAAAGTTAATTACATAGTAAGTTTAACAGCAATCAGAAGCATAAATACATGGGAAAACAAACCCCTCACTAGTCTTCAAAACATCAGTGTTTTAAATTTTTAGTTAACAGTTAAAATAGTCCATTGCAAGATAAAAAATTTGCTTTCCTGCTGAATTAATTCTCCAGCAAAATAAGTCATTATAAGTATCCCATTGCTCATTCAGCTCTCCAGAGCCAGATGAACAGACGTCTGTCTGAACATGATACTTATGAAAGTAGACCATACAGTCTGCAAGTGGAAAAATCCTCCTTGTTTCCAGAAAGTCTTCTAAAATTAAAATCAAACTTTTAAAATGTTTGCTAAATAGGAAAAAACCAGAATGGAATATTAGAACGGCCTGCACTGGAAATGACCTTAAAGATTATCTACTTCCCACCCCACCGCCTTGGACACGGCCAAAAAATGTGGAACACTTCATGAATTTGCGTGCCATGTTAGATCAGTTTCAAAATTCCATTTGAATTTTTGAATCAAAAGTCCATTCTTGCTTCATGATGCAAATTATAGTGCTGGTCTATATACCCAGAAATCATCAGTGATACAGGAAACCAAGGCAGAGAGATAACTTTGGAAAGCAGATGCACAACATTTTCTGAAATTAAAAAAATTCACTCAGTATATTCAAGGATGAACCAATAAAGCAAGTCATTTATCTACCGGTAATCACACTAGATGTTGAGATTTTCACATCACAGTAGATAAAATTAAATTTTACAAATGCTTTATCTGAAGTAGTAAATTGTATGCTAGATGTCTGCACATGTATGCATGTGTACTTGAGACACAAATTGAATTATACAGCTTTGTTGGCTCATAAAAATCAATGAAAAAGTTTTGGCTCTATAGCTAAGAGGATTTGTTACTAACTTTGTTGCTTCCGTGTTAACATTCAAATGCCAGGCTGATGTCTCAGTGTTATTCCTCAGAGATATCTGGTGGTGTGTAGAAAGAACTGTACATCATGGTGTACTGTCTGATCTCTCAGTGCACAGTAATTTAGGAAAGAAGGGTTTTGTACAGGAAACATAACAGCGTGTTCTTGACAACTCAGAGAAAGAAAACATCACAAATATTAATCTTAGCCTTATTAAGGGAAACACTGAATTAAGACTGAAATCAACCTCTGTTTTTCATTTCACAAAATCCGAATGCATATGATGAGAACTTGGCAGCCCTAAGTGTCCAATATCTAGCTTAAAAAAAACCTATAATCCTTTAATTCTCCCCTTCTGATCCCTTTGATTTTGCTCTTTATATTTTGCAAAATGCC
Organism: Machaerirhynchus nigripectus; assembly: GCA_013397975.1. NCBI lineage: Eukaryota > Metazoa > Chordata > Aves > Passeriformes > Dicruridae > Machaerirhynchus > Machaerirhynchus nigripectus. The sequence continues at coordinate 1,040,258 of VZRQ01000839.1, forward strand.
TTGAGAGCAGGATTCTATAGCATGGATGGTGCTGCCCACTGAGAAGTCTCTTCTGAGTTCAGGAACAGAAGGCAAAACTGTAGAAAGAAAGGGCCATATTCAACAGAGGTGCTGATTTGAAGAGCAAAGCAATATAGTGGTGATACAAGGAAAGTGCTGTAACTTACAATATTGCTAAAGAAAATGAGAAAATGAATTAAAACCTGATCTCATGTTACACAATACCTTCAGAAGTAACGGAAGTGACATCAGGTGTGCATCTCCTGTTGAAGCTTTGTAGCTAGAGACATTCCCTTGAGTGGGCGAGGTGGGCTTTAGCATTTGATGAGAAATGCTTTGAACAGGAGCAGCATGACAGAGAAATCTCATTGAACAAAATACACAGAAAAGGCAAAACAAAGGATAACACCTCTACTTCAGAATACTTTCAGATTTCCTTTGCATGTACATGTTCCCCATACTCTAGTATGGAAGGTCTTAATACTGTCCTCTTCTGTCTGTCAAGCATGTGCCAGATGTGGTGACTTTGCATATTATGTTTTATTGTGTTTATATAGGCGAGGCAGAGAGATGAAGGGATGTGCATGCAACCTGGTTTTGGTTTGGACGACTGGTAGAAGTGAAAGCTTTACAGTTAGGTGTTTTGTCAGTATCACCAAAGTGGACAGCAAACAGTTCATAAATGAGGTTGTGGGAGCAATGAAAGCAAATGGAAAAAGCAAAATAAAAAAATAATTTAAAATAATCATACTGACCTACATTTGCTTTCTGTGCTTGAGTTGGTGCTTTCTTCAAAGCAGTGGTAGGTTGGGCACTGTTAATGTTTCAGAAAGTATACTGGAAATGAATAACACTGTGTGGAACCACAATGCCCAGCAGATATGTGAATTGTACTGTGAAAACTGGCAGGTACTTGACAACCTTTGCTTGTCTGCATAATGGTTAGAGGCAATCATTTTGATCTGACTTTGCAAAACAGACATATATCCAATGAGCATCAACAGAGATAGTGAATAGCTCCTAAAACAGCTTTTGCATTCTCCCAGGATAGCTGCATTCTTCAGTATTAGTGATAACTGTCTAGTGTTTGCTGTGAGAACCCATGCCAGTAAGATCAGAGGAGTCTTCTAATTGACTTCAAATAGAATAATCTGAGCAAGGGCTTTCTGTAAACACCACAGCAGTATTTTTCAGCTCTACACTAATAGCATATCTCTAACCTCACAGAAGATCTTTAGAGGGGCCATGCTGATTCATTATTTGCCAAAAATGACAGAGATCAGTGCAATCCAGCAGTGCTGCTAACATGGCACCTCCCTGTTCTTTTGTCATTAGTGCAAAGAGAAATGTGAGGGGTTTGTTAGTTTTGTATTTGAATTTTATAAAGTCCAAAAGGCCATGACTGCAGTAGAAAAGTTATTGTTACTGGCTCCAAATGTTAGAGACAGTTAACTTTATTAAAGCAGAACTATGCTGCATGCCTGGGTTTTGAGACAGTATGTACTTCTGTGACCACTTACACATAGCTGCAGTGAGTCTTATTTTCCCATACTTCAACATGGCTAGAAATACGAAATTATCTATCTTCACTGTGGAAGTTTGTTTAGAATTTTTGCCCTAATTTGCCTCTCCTACAAAAATACAGACATGTAAATTTTATAATAGCAAGTATTCATGCCCTAAGGAGAGAATGAAAGCATTTCAGAGATCAAGGTAAGACTGAACTTGGGAAAGAATTAGATATGGAACCTTTTACTAAGCTCCTTTGATTCCAGTTCTGGTATCAAATTAGTCATGATAATGTATGGCACAAAGAAAGGCAAATAATCTTTCCTTCTCTATTTCTTCATTTTTCACATAGCACTAAGAAATCATAGATCAGTACAAGGAATACACAATGTAAACACTTTTAGCAGCTTGTCTTTCACAGAGTTCATCAACTTAGAAATGTACATAGCAAAGCCCATGCTGTGCCAAAAGAAGTCTGTGTGTTTGCAACTGGTTTCAGTAAACAGTTTTTACCCAAGGTATAACATTATTCATCTGCTGTCTAATATTACTCAGCAAGCTGTGGTGTTCTCTCCTGACTTCAGACACCTCGAAGAAACCAAGTACATTATGATCAGACTCTTGCAATGACTTCAGGACGAGCAGAGAAAGTTCAGTAGAAACACACAGTTCTGTGACAGAGTCCAATCAATGCAACAGAAACATAGTCACATGTATAATAAATTTTTTAGATTTTAGAATTATTAGTTACTCCTTAAGTTTACAAGTCATACTCTATTTTTTGACTGTGTAACGGCTTAAAAGATGTGATTCTTGGGATGGTCCTGTGCAGGGTGAGGAGCTGAATGTTGATGATCCCTCTGGGTCCCTTACAACTTAGCATAGTCTATGATTCTATGACTCGCTTTATCAGTACTGGAAAAAATGTGCTTACTTGAATTCTTGATGAGGAATACAAATCCTTTTTGACACTGTGGTCCAGCACAATCAAAAAAAAAAAAGTGCCCTCAGAAGGTTTTCTAATTTTCAGCTGTAAGTTCTAGCACTCCAAAATGCTTCTCTGAAGTTGACTCTTTGGAAGTGGAACAGAATAGATGCTTTTTTAACAGAGTCATTTTTGAGTGGGGTCACTGTATAGAGTATGACAAGAGATGAATTTCAGCCTACTGAAGCCAAGTTCTGTGAGTCTCATACATTCTGTGGAAAAAATTCTTCCAGAAACAGCTGCCAAAGTCCTTCTCTGAATAACTTCAGTGGAGGAGCTTACCTTCTCCAGACTGTAGAAGAAACCTATGGAGATTAGTTTCACTGGGCTCATGTTTTCTTTAAGAAACATCCCACTGAATTTCCTTCTCCTCCAGGTGTTTTTCACCTATTATCTTAACATCCTCTTTGCCATGTAGTAATGGACTTTTTAGTGAGGTTTTCAAGGAAGTAAGTATATTCTTCCTTGTGTGACGAGCCAGTGAGAGAGAGGACCCTGGCATCCTAGCAGCAGAGGGGCTGAAGCTGTGCTGTTTGAGATTTCCACCTTCTTCAGCAGCTGGCAATGGATGGCACTGGAAAAATTTCAAATGTGGCTCTGGCTTGTTATTCTAGAAAGCACCTCTGTTGAGGAAAGTAAGAAAAAAATAAAGAGAATATATTTCCTAAATGAAAAATAGAACATCTATTTCCTTTGCTTCCTTTTTTGTATGAAAAAACCTTTATTTTACATATTTTTCACAGACAAATTCAAATATATTTCCTCACCATCACAGCAAATACCAGTTTTAAATGGCAGAAATTGTCTTCAGACAAGGCACACAAGACATTACAACACATTTGTACTGATTTTTACTTGAAAGGTCCATTCCTGTTTTAACTTCCTTCTAGCTGTTATTTTAGAAAATCATCTGTGATCTCTGCTGTGGTGAAGTGGCTGTCACATTAGACACTACTTAAAAAACCAGACAAAATGGTTAACATTTATTATGTTTTATTCGCACAATAGTTACTAGTCCAAATATGTTTGAAAACTGTATTATTTATACGTTACTTCATTTATTTAAAGCAAAATGCTCCTTCTAAACATCTATTTTACTTTCTGTCCAGTGGGGATATTCAGATTCCTTGAGATGCACATTCTTTAAGTAATCACCAGAACTGTAAATCAATAATCAGATTAGTAGCTTCTTACAGAAAGCAAGGGATTTGCTCTTCCTGACTGACAGCAGTCATGTTGCTCATAATTAGGATTAATCCTTTCAGGAGACTGAAGATTACATTGATACATACATCACGGCATTTTTTTCTCCTTCCGTACCTCTTCCAGCTCTTTATTCCTTGGACAGTACTATATGACTTATGTTTCTGCTCCCCAGATCACCAGACAAACCAAAGAGAGCATGATGTTTGCTTTTTAAATGGATAGAATTTGGCATTTTGAAAGAAACTCCCAGCAGGATGGCCTCCCCTGCTGAAATATGTCAGTAGCCATCTCTCCTCATTATACAAATGGCCTTTTTGATGAATGGCAGCAGCAGTCTTTCCTTGTTATAGCTAGTTAGCTGAATGCTCATCACTATTGTTTTAGCATAATTATCTTCAGGGTTAGGTGGAGGCCAGACTGTTCCCCATTAATGCTACAACGTTGGAGTTGATTTTTGTTCACGACTGTTAGCACCAAGGCATGAAAACAGATTGTGAATAACGAATAAAACAATCCATCACTTAGTCATGCAGAATGTGCAAGAACATTTTTTTATTCCTTCCTTTTTTAGAAGGTATTATTTTAAAAATTCTTTGAAGTGTGTGAACTTATAGTCATGTCAAATCAAATGTTCAAATCTGTTGAGCAGGAAGGAATTAATATATTTTCAGGAATGTTTGTATCTCCCTGACTTGTTTAAACTAATCATAATCTCCTGATGTCATTGCGTGTCTGAGAAGGGGGAGAGAAAAGGAAGGAGAGGGGTACAGTTAATTAGTTATGAAATGTGAAGTGATGGTGTTGCTTGAAGTTGTAACAATGGAAAGGTTTTGATCGTTTTGAGACCTTATTGCAAATAAAGGGTGGGGACAGGGGGAGAAATTTTTGTGCTAATCTGTTGATAAGATATCACATGTCCCCTTTACTGTAAGACCTCAGACCACCACCTCAGACTGCATGGCTGTTATGAAAGCTTTTATTTGGATTATGAAACGGAGGTCTGACTGCAATTCACTCACAGGGAATTAAGTCTCATAGCGTTTATCCAAATTTTTAGAAAAGTCACGTGTTTGTGGTGCTCCTATATCCTCCTCCATTTGCTATGTAACCCTGCCAGATCAGACACAGAGGGGAGAGGTCCCAGGCACTGCATCCCTGTGGGGAGCAGGAAGAAAGAGGAGGAAAAAGGGGTAACCAAGGGGTTGGACCTAGTTGTGTAAGATATGTAGGGAGGTCTTTTTATTTTGTACAATTGGGGGTCTTTTTAGCACAAGAATTTGAGATTTCTAAGTTCTTGATTTGAAACTACAAGCTGTGGAATTTCTCTAAGCTGCAGTTTCCTCCACACGAGCAAGAGGAAACATTCTTCTCAGAACTCAGATATTTAACCTGAACAGGTTTTTTTTTTTCCCTACTTCTCCTTTCCACCGTCTGCCCCACTTAAGGTTTTGGAATTCCTATATCCAAGTGAGGTGTGTTGTTATGAACCTTTGTTATTTGTTTCAGCGAAGGAGACAGAATGCACATGAGTTTAAGTGATGTACAGTCTTGCTCACATGGAAGTGAGCTGCAGAATGGATTCAAAACAGCGCCTGCCTGATCAGAGCAGGTGTTCCCACTGTGGGAAGACTCTAGGAAGCAGGGGCATAGGAAGGCTGAGATGTCTGTATGGTGATGGCAATGCAAAGTATTGGCCAAAGAGCTGGAAATATATATCAGGGTAAGAAATTTGTTCCAGGAATTTGCAGGAGATCCTCTACCCACTTAAAATACTTTTGTTTTTTTCATTCCAAGATTTAAATAAATATTTTTAGTTTCAGTAGGAAGCTATGCATTATTCAAATGACAGATCTAGTACAATTTATTCAGATGCAGAAAGCACTTTAAATTGATTTTGAAACTAATAGCAGAAGAGGGGAAAAAGGTGGGTGAGAGCACAAGCTATCTTACCAAATACGTACACAAATAATTGAATATTTAATATTTTGATACAATTATATTTTCTGGTCTCCAAAGTGCTAAAGAACATTAGTTATTCTTGACATTGACTTTAATTAAGCATGTCTTCAGTCATAAACATGAGTAACAAGTTGCTCATTGGAAAAAGTTTTCTTATCATCATTTGAAAAAGTACAAGAAAGAAAGATAAGAAAGAGAAGAGAGAAAAGAAAGAAAAAGAAAGAAAGAAAGAAAGAAAGAAAAAAGAATAAAGAGTAAAAAATGAAAAAGAAAAAAGGATATGCTCTTTAGAAGTTTTGTGGGTTATTAGTATTTAAAGTTGAACTGTAATACAGTAATACAGTGAAGGTATTGCACACCTTGTATTACTGATAAATTTGTGTTGCAGTTATTGTCACTGAAGAAGAACTTTATTTAGTTCTGTCATACTGTATGTATTTTTCCCAGCTGCTTATATTAGGAACAGCTTTTGTAGGCCAAATAAGTGAACCTGGCTCTAATCTGCAACTGATTTACTGCTCTTGCCTTCAGGGCCATCATCTTAGTGGAACTAGAGGACATACCAGCTTTGACATACTGTACAGGAAGTTTTTTTGAAAAAAACCGGCTCGCCAACCCTGAGGTCGTCAGTCAAACAGAATCACTGAGTAAAAGCTGAGTAGTTCTTGAGGTCTGGCCCACTGTTTAACATCAGATTACAAGCTTCTCTTATTTAATAAAAATTTGAAGGATGGCCTCAAGCTCAGAAAGCCATTGTGCACATGCCTGTCTTTAAGCATGTGTGAAGTCCTGCTGATTTGAATATGAGTACTTCCTGCAGCAGAAGGCCATGGGAAGTTTGGGAAAAGTATGTGCGAGATCAAATGTCATCTTCTTTGGCCTTGATCTCCTTGTGAGGTCTGAGTACAGTAGCGTCTATTTTTTTTTTCCTAAGATCTTGAGATCATTTTCCTACCACATAAAAATATACTTAACAGAAAGCAGAGTCCTGATTCAAAGGCTAGTGTTGCTTGTCACAGTTATTTGGATAGACAGATATTTTGCTGGATGGACTCCTGACGTGCATTTGTGTATAAATGCTGTGAGCTCACGCCAGGAGCTTCAGGCTTTGTGTATAACAGCTCAGGCATTGGGTTTGGATCTCCTGAAAACTTGATTTGTTGCTATCATAAAACATGTGTGTAAGAGACTGAAAATTAAGCATTCCTTAAATGAAAAAAGAGAGACACTGGATAGGAAAAAAAAAAAAAAAAGCTATTTAGGCAAAAAAAATTTTAGGTAAAAATTATTTTAATGTTTATTGAAAAGGATATGTAATAAAAATTTCCCGCTAGTGTTCTTATGCCTCTTATACATTGCTCTGCTTTTAATGACATAAATTTCCCACGAGGAACACAAATAGGAAACTGAGGGAGAAAATAAACAATGATCTGCTTTGAGGTTTGTGTTATTGCTGTCACTATGGTGTCAGAAAGCCTCCTATGTAAAACAGGCTTGTGTAACCACACATTTTCTAGGGTACTTCATAACTGCCAAAAGGAAATTTGAAAAGAATTTTCATCAAGGTTGGAGGCTTAGAATCTGTTTTCATTTAGAAATAAAAGAAAGTGATGTTCATATTTCTAAGGGATTAAAATTGAGTGTTGCAAGAGTTTATTGATTTTTTTTTTCGCCTCTAATTTCTTAATTTTACAGGGTATGGGAGAAGAACTGGTTTTGTCATGACACCACAAAGGTCATGTTATAGTCATCTTATTTTGGGTGCATTAATACAGCCATTTAGATATGTTAAAATAACTGAATGGTAAAAAACCTGTACTTTAAAAAATCTGTTTTCCTGGTATATATAGTATTTCTAAAGTTTTCTAGGATAATGATTATCTGTACTCTCCTCAAAACATTTTTCTTTGTTTTTAATAAAATTCATATCTTCTTCCACTGTGGCCATGATTTTACTCTCAAAACTGCTCATTCCAACACCGTGCATGTCTATGTAGGTAGTTGCAGTTGAATGCTTTGCCTTTGAAACACAAGGAAGATGAGATCAAATTTGTGTTGTGTAGCACTTAGCTGTGTATCTTTATATAAAATGACACTGTACCATTTTTAATGCAGTATCTCAGACACTAAGTGGTTTAGTCTCTTTTTTTCCTCTCTAGAACAGAATTTGATACCTGGCTTTCTCCCAAAACTGAGAGGATTATAATGTGGGAACTCAACCTGCTAAACTTGGGAGGGAGTGGATAATTGTTGTTGTAGGTGTTCACATACCAGGGCATTTATATTTAGTCCTGTTTGTTTCTAGCAACCCTTACCTCAGCAAATTTGGCAAGTCTCTCCATTCAGCCCACATGTCTATTGTTTACAGTCTAATTGTGGAATTCAGCATTTGCACATAGAGCACTACAGTGGTGTTGTCTCAGGAATGTTTCCTTCAGTGAAAATAGGGATTGTTTGACTTCATCTGGAATCACTACAGAGCTGTGAAGAAAGTGTAACAGCACACAGAAAGTTAAACTGCTGTCAGTGCCAGTGTGTGAAGAACTGGTTGCTGAAAAATTATTCAGTCTTAAGGTCACTAGCACCTAAAGAGTATCAGGAAGCTCCATGACTTTGAAAAACAAATAATTTTTTTCTGGAGTTCTTGGTTAGTGAGCATCAAGCTTAATTGTGCACGATGTTACTGACAAAGAGATCTTACAGTTAAATAAAACATTTCTTACAGTGGTGTTTTTGATCAGTTTTATACTGCACACAATGGGCATTTGGGAATATTTTAATCAAGCTGTCAGTGATAATTTCCCAGGCATTTTTTATAGAAGGTCTCATGTATTAAATGCGTGCTTAAACTTCACGTTTCCAGCCTGCACCTAGACAATAAAATTAAGCCTATACTTTCAGCACTTTGGTACTTTTTAAAGGCTTTCTTTATTTTTCTTTGAATGTCTTATCTTCCTGAAATCATCCTCCAGTGTAGTGCAAATGGAACCTCAGAAAAGAGCACATAGCATGACCCCAGTATCCTGTGCAGACCCCCTGTACAACCAAATGTAGATTAGTTTTACTCCCCACTTAAATCCACAGAAGAGAGAGATCCACACTCGTGACCTTATTTGCATGACCATAGACCAAGTTTCAATGTAATTGGCCTATTCAAATCACATTAGCAGGAAATGCAGACCAAAAAATGCAAAGAATGAAGACAGTTGCAGCCTTATCTAAAATCTCTTACACATAGGTAGTGTATTCGCTTTCTGAAAGTCCTGGGAGTCAGAACAAAAGTTGAAGGAAGCAGCACTAAAATAGGGCTGCAAAGTTAGAAATTATAAATAGCTTTCGACCCTCTTAAAGCTTCCAGTATGTGAAGGTTATGCGCACCTTAACACCACCTTTGTAAAACCTATTGTCAGTTCAGGGTAGAAGAATGCCTTCAGGTAAATTTCCTTACATAGCATATGGATTTTAAATATTTTTTACAGAGTTTCTCTTTGCAGGATGATGTTACGTGTATTTGCTTAAGAGTTGTGTGTGAAAACTGATTCTTAAGTGTCAGTAGTTTGAAAGAATGTTGAATAACATAACAAAAAATTATCCAGTACTCTGTAGTTTTGGTGAGGTGAGACTAGCATGTTCACATTTAAAAGTGAACCCCCTACACAAATATTTCTACTCAAGGCTTGTCATCTTGTACATGTGATATCATGCCATTTCTTTTGAAGCCTATTACTAATTTAATAATATCATGAGAGAGTAAAATTTCACCATAAAATAACACTCAATATTCATCAAATTTCAACAATTGTGTGCAAGTTGCAAAGAAACTTTATAAACAGGATAGGTTTACATAAAGCTTTAAACATATCCATGTTAAACAGTCTTAGCCAATTTGAACCATCTGAAATCTCATTATAAGCAGTTAGTACAAGGAACTGTTCAAAGGAGGCAGTGGACATGGCAGAAAGAAAAAAGGAATAAGTTATACTATTTGCTTTCCCAAAAAAATGAAATTAACATACCATGGTAAAGAGAGGGAAAACCCCAGAAGACTAAATTAGGCAAAAATCTTGCAGAAAATACAAGGTGGTTTTTGAAGTTTGAGTCATAACAAATATGTTCATATAACCAAGTAAAATTCTTGGTGAACTTAATTCTGTTAATCTCCAGTTCCAAAACTTATTTTCCATCATGCTTCCAGGTCTTTGCTGTGTACCCCCTCCCTGCTCTGTTAGCTGGGTGACTTGCTGGACGAGGATATCAAACTCCTATAGATGCTATATAACGTAATTTCCTTGTTCCCTGGGGTTTCCAGTCCCCTCTGCTCCTGACCTTTTCCTTTTTGTCTTGGCTCTGACTTCATCTACTGTACATGATCCCATTTCCCTTCTGATATCTTCTTCTGAACCTTCCACGTATTTTTCTTGTTCTGTTCCCATCACTCAGCTTTCTGCACAATTGATTTAACTGCCTCGCCCTTTCTCCATCAGTCTCCAACACCCTCCCTGTAGCTGAATATCCTTCCTTTTCTTTTGATCATATCTGATCTTTCTTAATTTGAGTCTAACACTTTTTATGGTGATTCTTTAGATCAGGAGAGCAAAACACAAAGGGAGAGAAGAAATAAAATCTCAGGAGAAGCATCAATAGTTTCTTATAGGTTGGTTGCTGACGGTCTTCTCCCCATTTGTTTTAGTCCTTCATGTTCATGCAGACAGTTCTGAGAGTTAGTAGAAGGAAACTTCTATGAAGTGAGACATTCAAGAGATGCTAAGTTGAGTACTTTTGAGTACATTCTGGAACAGATGTCAAAAGTACAAAGTGGCTGTCTCCCACATGTGAGTTCATTGCTTCTCTCCCTGGAAATAACGTATTGATAGGTCTTTAGCAAGCAATCAGTAGGGTTGCAATTAAAAATTTATCTTACACCGTCTTCCTTTTACCTGAATTCCACAGTTGCCTCTCCCAAACTAAACAGATTTTGCTTTATTGCCTAGGAGAAACTGGCAACACTTTCTTTCTTGAATTATGCTGTGAGAAATAACTGGAATAATTTTTGGTAAAATTCCCCATTACTGAAATGTTCAGCATAAAAATGTTCACCAGTCAAAACTGGGTAAGGTTATAAACAACTGAAAATGTAGTTTTGTAAAAGGAAGGCCCAAGCTCATCATTTCTACAATACGACACATGGTATTGTTCCATAGCATGAATTATAAGCTAAATTTTAAGAGCTGTTGTTTGAATGAGAAGATGGAGGAGAATGTGAAGGAAGACCCCCCTCATAAACCTGCACAGACTGTAGTCAGAATATCAGTGTCCTTACCTTGAGAACCTCAGGTGCAGCAGGACCTATGGGACAGCCAATGGCTTTCTGTGCTGTTTGGCAGTCAAGGGTTTGCAGGAAGACAAAAGCATAAATTAGACTCGGTTCTGTGTTTTTTCTGTCCTGAGTCTTAGGAGAGGGGGATTAAGAGCCTACCTGTCCGATTCTTTAGTGCTGAGACTGCTGCAAACTATTTATATCCATATCCAAACAATTTCTATTCATACCCATATCCAAGAAAAAGATTTTGAAAATAAAAGCATTTCTGATTAAATAAAAAAGGATATATTAGTAACACTGGTTTCTTTTTCACTTTTCTTTAGTCTTAAGCTATCAGTTTAAAAATACTCTGCACATTCTGGGCACTCATCTCATGCTTTCTTTTAGAATAGCTGCCTACAAATTTGCATTTTTTTTGACATTTTTAAATTATTTTCTAAGCTCCTTTGTTTAAACCACCTGCTTCAAAATGGTCTTTTTAAGATTTTGTTTTCTCCTTGTGGTCATTACTGGCATGCACATAAATCTGAATGTGAGAGTGTTGTCAGTATATACAGGGCACAGAGGGCTTGAGGCTGTTCCTTTCATGGTCTCAGCAAAAATCCATACTGTCAAGTGATTCATAAGACAGGTGTGATCAATAATTTGTCATCACAAAACCAATAGCCATTTTCTCCGTTGCAGTATTTCCCAGAAAACATAGCAGAGACAGCTGTACTTAATACAATTTTGTCTGAGGGATGTCTATAGAAGGCCTATTGAGGCCCAAATTTTAAAAAATATTAATGATTTGTGTTGCACCAAAAGTGAACATAAGATGAAGAAGAGTTTTTGGATGTTGCTGTTATTTAATTACCTTTAATAGAAATTAGTAGCTGAATTATACAGTATCTTGAAGCTGTGGATAAACTAGAGGGGAAGTGTCCTTGATTTTCAGATGATTTGTGGAGTTTAGGAGCACTGCATTTTTATTGCAAAGTTCTTAATGGGGCTTTGATGATATTGTAAGCCTTCTGAGTGGTCACTAATATTTGAAGACACATCACTAGGGTTAATATTAGACATAGTTTTATCATTTTCCATAAAATATTAACTATTTATTGTGAAAACAGTGTTCTGTATTCTATTGGATCTAAACCACATCTACACATTTTAAGGTTTACCAATAGTCTATATAATTTTACCATTGAAATGGTCAGGCTCAGTTTAAGCTATAATTATAAATATCATTAATTCTAGTAGAAAATTAGAGCTTTGAAGGTTCAACCCTCCTGAACCTTCATCATGGCAATTAAGTGCCATAGCCTCATTACTCTACAATAAAGGTGATGCACTCTTTTTATATATTTCTAATAATAGAATGGCTGGAGTTGAAAGAGACATTAAAGATCATCTAGTCCGACTCCCCTGCCATGGGCATTCATACCTTCAACTAGACCAGGTGGCCCAAAGTCCCGTCTAACGTGGCCTTGAATATCCAAATTTGCCAAGATCAGGTATGAACATTCTTCAGAGTGGTAATGGGGTAACAGCCCTTTGTACAACTGGGGAGGCACAGGGAGTTTATCTTCATGGGGTGTGAAGTCCAGAGTGGGGTGGGGAGTGGGGAAAGGCATGGAAGGAGTCTCTTAGTACATGTAAGAAACTGAAAACCTGAGGTGTTTCTGAAAGTAGTTCCAAGGGTTTTGGCAATAGGAAGAAATGTCACTGGCTTGGAATGGATTACTTAGCAGAGTGAAGAAATATTTTGGAAGAACCCATATGATAAACTATCTAATTTAACTTTGATCTTGAAAGCTACATTTGTTTTTTCATTTCTCCATCTATTGTTTGCAGCTCCCGCTGGTTTTGTCAGGTCTGCTATTAGACACGTAAGCTCCTAAGGGCCTGGAACATGTTTGTCTGTGTGTTTCCCGAAAGCCATTCTGAGCACTACTCATAAATAATACATTTGTGCAGTCTGCACACTGTCTGACCCAACATAAGTTCTCTTTTTTTTCAGAGGAGAATCATTAAAGACATGTGCACATACACACTCAATTATCTTCTCTAAGAAATATGAGAAGACCCCTTTTATGTGGGGCGGACTCCTAGTCACCTCAGCTGTCAGTAAATAGTTAGAATTCTGGCTGGAGCACCAAGCAGCCACACCAGCATTCCAGTGCTCAGCCCGTGCACCTCTGCTTTGAAATTAGGCCTTTGCAACACTGGGCAGCTGCTGCTTTGCAAAAGCATGAACAAAATGTAGTCAATGAGGAACAGAAACCACACAAACAATTTAAAAAATTAGTTTGAAAATCAAGTGTGCACTATGACTCATATGCTTTAGCCTGTCCAGGACTGATGCAGAAACTCATAAGAGACTGTAAAAGATGTAATCCAAATAACAATAATAATAATAATAATAATAATGGGAAGAACACTCAGAAAGCAGATTTCTTTGCCTTCATTTTCTTAAAACATTTTGCTGCAACATATTATTGGCTAGAATAAGAATGCTAGAATATACTCCATGTGTCTTAAAAATTGCAAGGGAAGAAATTAACTATTTCTATTATTAACTTTTCTTATTTCTATTTATTAACATCTATTATTACTATAACTAACTATTAACTACTTTAATTTCTATTTCTCCTGATGACCAGAAAATTCCTCTTTCTGTCTCCCATAAATCAGCCTTTTAACATAGAATACTCTTGTGGATTTTGTAAAATTTTAATACAGATTGTAAAACAGGATGAGGTTTACTTTTCCATATGCACGTAGAAAATATCTTTGGACCCTCTGTATGTAAAGGTACTGCAAAGAACTGTGTGAAATATCAAAAGGGTATGTTTGATCCTTTTATAGCCTAATTATATTATTTTGCAATTTATTAAATAAAGACAGGAGAAAGAGTCAAAACCCTTGTTATACCACATGGATACTCAGTGTGTTATGGCTGGTATTTTAGAGACACAGCAATATGTATGTCCTCTCCCAGACATCATGGTTGAAGTGCTACTTCTGCTTGCTCTGGCCTTTGAACCACCTCCCACAGGGTTTTCATTGAGTGGGGAAGCACGGCATCAGACATACTCTTTCCAGGTTCCTTAAGTGCCAGAAGGCAGCTTTGTCTGGAGATACATCAGAAAATGACCTTCAAGGTAATTATGCATGCTGTGATCCAGGCTGGGATTGCTCTGACAGGGGAAGTTCCATATACCTTGTGGGCCAGTTGACATGAACGTATATCTCCTTTTTTTTATATTATTCTAGTGAACAATATATACTAAAAAAAAAGGATAATTTAATTAAAGTAAATAGGTTTATACTATCAAATTGTACCCTCTGGTTTAGATCAATTGAACTCCCATGCCCAAATAGGATGTGTTCATAGACTTAAAAAGCCAACAATTTGATTCATAAAGCAGTTACGACTTCAAAATGTCTAGGGGGATTAGTGAAGCTGTAAAGGAATAGCAATAGTAAATTTGGTTCTTTAGGTTGGTCTTTTTCCCAAGTAAACAAGATAAATATAATTAAGTGGTATAGTACAGAGACTATGTTTTGAAAAAAAAAAAATCAGTTACTTGGAGAAAACACTTAGAAAGCACGTAAGAACCGAAGTAATCCTTCATTTTATTCTAGGCAGTGCAGTTCTATATGTAGCTGTTAAAGAACCATTTTCTCATCGTGAGTGTAAAGCGTAAGATTCATCATCTTGGTCGGATCAAAGGAGACGTATAAAAATCCACACTGCATTGTCTACCTTCAGGTAAAGCAACGAGATTAAAATGAGAATGCTCATTACAAAGACATTCTAAGTAGCAGCTGAAACTTAGGCTGCTTACAATTAACACATCAGTTGTTCAGCGTTCATGCATATCCCTGACTGAAAAAAAAATTAAAACATCATTTTTACCAAAATGTAAAGAAACAAATACATAGATTGGTGGAGTTTATTGGCACTCTAACAGATGATACTGAAACGAGGAACACTGTTTAGAAATTATAAATTGTGTCAGTATTAAAAAAGTAATGAATGAAGAAGAAACAAGTTAAATGCAAACTCTTAGGAAGTCAGGCTGAAATTATTTTTGAAAAGCAATTTTCTTAACTAAAAATAACCAACACTTTTTTGAAATATATGAGAAGCTTTCCTGTGAATGGAAGTCAAACTAGAGCTTTTCTACTTAATAAAAAGATGACTTAGACTATAAAATGAAAGAATGAATAGGAAACAAATATTCACCATTTCCCGTTCAGTATTAAGTGCATCCAAAAATACCATGATGCTCAAACTTTTAATACAATTTAAATTTTTTTTCATTCAATTTATAATGAAATTATGATTTTTCTTGCCACAGAATGGGGTGAAAAATAAGGTGATAAGGTGAAAAATAAGGTGATAAGGTGAAAAATACAGGAAGATTCAGAAAAAAAATTAAACAAGTACATGGTAAGAGGTCCACTGGTGTCAGCTAAAGATGATGGCCTGCAGGCAATAACCAGCTCAGGAAGCTCTTAAACCATTGCTATCTGGAGTATAAAAGGAATAGTCTAATTCTGTGTACTTGTGCTTTTCTGTATGCTTTTCTTCAATATCCATTATTAGACTCACTTATAGATCCAAGACCCTATACTAAACAGCCCTCCAGGTTTGAGTTGGCACTACTGTTCCTGAGATCTTAAGTTGAAAATATACAGCATGAATTAAAATACAAATATCTTTCTGAACTGCTGTGATAAAATTTGTTCTTTTTGTTAAACAGAAAAAGACCAAAGCTGCAAAATGCAGCTGATATTTATATAGCTGAAAAAGAGCATTGCAAATTGTTACTTCCACGGAATATAGCCACATTATAATGAGCTGTGATATTTAATCTAAAATATAAATATTGTTTTCTAACTTTCCTAGCATTTTGCATGTGGTGAGACACTGGTCTCCTAGATGATAATTAACTCTTCTGAAAACTGAGCATAGAGAATTTGTTTTGCAAATGTAATTCCTAGGAAGGCTCTTAGATGCTGAAATGTATGCAGAGGTTTTCATTAAAATCCTTCTAATTTGTTTTTACAGGTATTATTCTTACTGCTTACATTGGTCTCATGTATTTTAGTACTTGTTTAGGGCTGAGAATGTCTTTGGCACTTTGTGAACCAGAAATGTCGGTTCCCCGAAAGGAAATTAAAGGTGACATCACTGGCATAGTGGGAGGATTGGTCTAAGTATGAAATATTTGAATACACTTTACCTAAATCTTAGAGTAGTGTGTTCAAATAATTTTTCTTATTTTGCACAAGTTTATATTACACCAAGCCATCCAGCTAAGACAGTAAAGTAGTAAGTACAATTTAGTGAATATTAAACACCCAAACATCAGCTCTATGTGCAATACATACTCTTTCCTATGTATTTACTAAAGCCCAGCATTTAAAGTAAGCACAGCTGTTGAAGACATCCCAGCAAAGAACAAGAAAGCTTGTTAGTGTTTAACTATGTTGCACTCTCAACTAGTACATTATTAGTAGTTAGTAGGGCCAGGAAATTTGTTTTCCTGGATGTCTCCTATCGAACAGATCAATAAGGAAGGATGATAACTTGAAAAAAATAATAGCAATAGGTGGTTCTTTCTATTGTATATCATGGAGGCCAGGATATCACAGAGAATCATCATCATCATCTTCTTCATAATCTAGAAAGAGTTATATTAATTATCTGCATTTTGCAAGAAATCTCAGACAGCTATGGTTATTCTCATATGTCCATATTTTCCACAAACTATCAGGACTTCCAGTGTTTTTGGAGCAAGTATTTCACATCTTACACGGATAATATTTCAATCATGTTTTAATCTGTCTTTCAGAATGAAGGTTGAAGGAAGCAGCAGAAGTGGCCTCCCAGTAACATAGCAACTTGCTGCTTCTGGCCAAGTAACACAAGTATTGTGTCTTCAGCAGCAGTCAGAACAGATCAGAGTAGTTACCTAATTTTTTGTATCACTGCTATACAAAACTGCATCATCTTCTTATCTGAGATCCAGGTAAGTGCAAAAAAAGCAGAAGGTATTAGATCCAGGTGGCATTAATAAGGGTCATAGACAATTTAATTTTCTTTGTTCTGCTCTGGCACAGAACCTACCTTTATAAAAACAACTTTATTTGCAAACACTGTGCTGATTTACAACATCCTGTATGTTCCCTAGTTTTAAAGTACGTAAACTGTCTTACATGAAAAATTATGTCTTTCAGCCTAAGACATTCGAACTTGCTTTGCATCTTTAATAATAAGGATGTAGGCATAGTAAATGTAATTGTTTGCTGAACTGTTTAGGGTTTATAAAAACAAGTTCATGTCTTTGAGTACTTATATTTGTATGATGGCTATTTCAATATGCATGAAAAGAGGAAGAATGCACTGATTTTTTAAAATTTTTGTTTTTAACAGAAACTACTGGTTATTACATTACTTTTGTAGTTTTAATACAGTTTGCTGAAGTGAAAAATATATAAAAACAAACACTTACTGAAAAACAGATATTCAAAGCAAATTAATTTTCCTCAGCATGTTGTGGATTTTAATGATGAAGAGAGCATGTGCAGTGCAATCCAAATAAATAATTCTTCAGGACGTTTACTCATGTCAAAAGCTGTGGTTAAAGTGAAGGCAAACACTCATTTACAAAAATGTGTGCTTTAAACATGAGAATGAATCTGCTGCACCACTTTTTCTATCTTGGTTCTCAAGGATTTATAAGAAAATGGGTTTAACCATCATACGGTGCTCTCATCCACCAGAGAAGCTTCCATCAATATGACATTTAGAAGGCAAACATTGTATTATGTGATTTGTAACTTCAGATAGGATTTGCTAAACTATATTTTTTCTCTAAATATTAGTAAATCCAAGCTGTAAATAGGCTTAAATCTTTTGATACTTAAAGGTGAACTGGAATTTACTTTAGATGACTGGGTTTGATGCATGGATGGCTTACACATGCACTATTACTTTTTTTCTGTTAAAATAAATTAGAACAGTTTTAGAGATAACTTTAAAGGTCACCTGCTAATTATCTATGCTGAACATCTTCAAATGTTGTGACATATTGCAGAGTGAAACACAACCAAGAGTGGTGTTGGAATTAGTGAACTTTATAATCAAAGCGAAGGCAAATGGTAAAGGTTTACCTGGAAAAAATGAGCAATATTGACTACTCAGGTCAACAATTATCTTATTTTCTGCAAAGACGAGTGCCTTGTTTATGCACCATATTATTCTTAAGCCTTTTTCTTTATTTATTTTTTTTTCCTTTTTAAAATTTTTTCTGGATAGACATATGAGTAGCATAAATAACAGTGTCACTCACAGTTCTGAGTCAAATTAATGCTGCTAGGGAGAGTCACTCAGCAATGACAGTTTACCCTAGATTTGACACAACCATATACCTAAAATCATTTTCCTTCCTCTGATACTCTGAATTCAAAACTCTTAACTTCTCTTTGTTTCGTGATGTTTTCTGAGATTACTTAGAAGACAAAATAAACCAAAGTTTTATTTTTGGTTCTATTTTGAATTCCCTGACAAGACTAAAATTAAGCTATCTGCAGAAATATGTGTAGAAATCTAGGACCATAGTGACATCCTGCAGCCAAAATATATGAGTAGTGTGAGCACAGTTTGGCCATCTGTGAAGCCCTGGTGTTTAGGGAAAATTTGGGGTCCTACAGAACTAAAGAAATATTGTAAATATTCTTTTGCATAGGGTTTTGAAAAATAAATCTTTTCCATGGCCCAATTTAAGATTTGGTAGCTGAGCACCAAAAAAGAAGGCATGCAAATTTCTAAAAGTCTAGACTTTATGAACCTTAGCTTATCCAGTTAAATATGCATTTCATTACAAGGCCTATTTTGCACTTTCTTTCAGTATAATTTCAAAATTTCTCATCAAATGGCTGTACTCCTTTTATATCATATCACTTTACCTTTCCCCTCTGGTGCCCTGACTGAAATAAAATGACATTTATTTCCTAATAAAAGTAGGCTTTTTATTCAGTCATCTGAATAATTGTGTAGAAACTCATGCTGTTTTGAGGGTGAATCATGGCAAATAAATCCGTAAGCATAATTTCCTGTGAAAAAGAAAGGTAGATGTAAATTGCACTAATGAGACCCCACCCTATTTTGGAGACAGTTCAGAGCTTCAGTTTTAGGAGCAAGGAACTGAGGCAGGAGGCAGACCATGGACACCACAGTGTCTCACTGGGGGGGCTGTGTCCCTGCAGAGTGGTGACCACTCTGTGAACTAGAGTGTGAAGCTCCACATCTGCACCCTGAGGAGATTTACAGGACCAAACCGGATTCAGAAGAGTGGATGTGTTACATCCGTCTTGCTGTCATGCTGTGTAAAACAGGAGGCTAAAACTTACTTATACACTCACCAATTCTATATACATGAAGGATAAACAGAAGTAGTCAACTTTTTCTATACAAGCAATATTAAAAACTTGTGCATTTTAAAGGCTTTGTCATTTTACAAGAGATTTCAAGAATTAGCTTCATGATCTGGTTCTTAAAGGACTTACAGGAGAAGAAATTGGAAGTGCAGTGTGAAGCTGTAAGGCATCTCCAGTGAGCCATGGTGTGTATGGATCAGCTCTATGTCTCTTAGTCTGGAAGTTGAACCCCATCCTAAATTTAGGCAGCTCTCATGTCACAAAATATATTTTGTTCTATGATTAAAATCTATAGGCCTGATATTATTTTCTTGGAATCATTCATGGAAATGTCATTTATATATCTGAATGTTAGCAAAAGGGAGAGAGAAAAATTTGTCCAAAATTATTTTAACTTTAAAATTGGAGATATGTTTGGAAGGGTCAAGTCTTTCTTTTCATGCTGACATTTTATTTTTGCAATTAATCTTGTTATGTTGATGTTTCTTCTTAAAGCCGTATTTCAAATTTTACTTTTGAGTTCTTGCAGAAGTTCCATTCATTACCTGATAGACTCCGAGAGAAAGTACATAGAAATTCAGATTATCAGACACATTTCTTAGCTCTTTAAGGCAAGTTTGACATAGTTCTCTTTGATTCTCTTTGGTCACTGAGGATTTCAAAATCTTAAATTTATTTACAAGACATTTTCATATAAACCAGAAATGTGATACTTTGTGGAAGAAGAACCACATTAAGATCTGTTACTACCATGTGCATGTGTCATCTTTCTAAACATGTGCTGTTTGATAAGTGGCATTTATACTGCATTTATACAGGGCAATGTAAGAAGCTCCCTAAACCCCTTGGATTATGTGTGTGGTATCAAAACTATCTACATAAATATATCTGCTTATTCAGACTGAAGAACATAATTCTGAAATCTAGTGATAAAATCATTAATATCTTCTCAGCAGCTAATAGGCACTAAGCTCCTTATACGCATGCATTTGCTCCCCAATTCTCTGAAAAAATAATAGACGTAAAATCTGAAAGAATATGTTCTTTATTGTCATTATTGTATATTTAGATTTCTGACAGAATAATTGAAAATATCTTCATATATGAAAAAAAAATTTGGCTAATGTCTATAGGGGCAAAGATTACACTACAATATCAGAAGTCACTAAGATATCAGACTTGGCAAAATTAAATATCCTCATTTCTTGAAACAGGAAAATAAATCAAAATAACTAAGCTTCCTTGTATTCCAAAAATGGCATTACTACTCCTGTCTGACTAGGGTTCATTTCACAGCTATTTTTTTCTGATTTTGCATCCTCAATATTGTGATTGCAAATTAAATTTCCATCCTAAATTTGTTTCTGTTGTTCCTGTTCTGTCAGTTTTTGTAGCCTAGTTCTCTATTAAAAGCATGCATAGATGCATGAAGGGAGCTTTGAGTTCTGCCCCCTTTTTCTTCCGTTAAATTAGTCTGAAGGAGTTTCAATGCAACCACGAGCCACCTCCATACAACACATGGCATAATTGAAGAACATTGTCTACTCCATTACACAGCTACGTCAATGGCGTTAGAGACCACCTCCTGCCCCACTAAATCTCTATCCATACAATCAATTGTGCTTGTGCAGACACAGCAGAGCTGAGTATTTAGCTGTCCAAATAAAATGTAGGAAGCTGATGCCGCTTTCTTTAGAGCGTGTGGATACGTGGAAAGTGTTCACCCACACGAACTCAGAATCACCAGTATGGCTTGTGCTTGTAATTTAACCCCACGTTTATGCTTGGTGTCCGTATACACACATGAAGCATTGAGTGTCAGAAGGTTTTCAAGACTGTGAAGGGTCCTCTGCATCCCCTCCAACTAAGGCCACAAGGTAGTTTTCTGGATGACAGTCAGTAAAGGACTAATCTCCAAAGAGTCGTATGTCCAAGATCCAGTCTCCCTAACAAAGCTCTGGGTCAGCTATCAACCCACTGCTTATCAAGCTGAAGATTTCTTTCCAAAAAGTTTTCTGCAGAGACGCACAGTGTGCTTTCCCATTGGGTAAGAGATAGTTCTTTTTAATGGTCATTGGTATAAGCCCCAAGAATGAGATTGTCCCAGCAACAGATCAAAGATAGACTATTATTCCCCTTTCTCTCTCTCCCCACACCAGAAAGAAATGTACTTTTATTTATGCTAATAATCAAATTAAAAGGAAAAGTCCTCCAAACCTACTTTACCTACAATTCCTCTTTCCCTAATTTTTTGGCACATTCCTGCATATCAGTGTATAAACAGTGCCATATTTAGAAAACCTGAGCAAAACTTGCAACACACTTGTCTGGGACAGATTACTGATTACAGACAGTCACTGGTGCAACAGAGGCTGCAAAAATTTGTATCAGTGGGAGTTGTAGCACGGTACCTTATCTGCTGCTCATGAATAATACCTGCACCCATCTGCTTTTAAAGAAATGATATAGCTTAAAATTTTAATAAAGACTGCTAAGTGCTTTATGAGTCACTGAGATATTTTTAGTTTCATGTGATTGAGCATATGCCGAAATAACCTAGTGTGGCATCAAATGAGTTAATACAGTTATAACCCACAGGTAGAGATGACTTTATAAAACTTGAAAATCACGGAAGTTATTCAATTAATTCTGGGCTGTTTACCAAATACATTGAGTGTCAAATCAGGATGACCAGTAAGGATCTAATAACCTAATGTTTAAATTATTTTGCAGGTGAGAAAACAGGCCGTTTTTATTGAAAAGAGCAACTGATTAGGGGGACATGATCTCTGATATAATCTTTCTCTTTCTTCATACAAGTCTTACCAGTGCTACTGCTCATGTGGAAACTGAAGGAGTTGAAACAAGGCTCACTTTCCTTCTCATCTAGATTTTTACTCCTGAGTCAAATAGGAGACTTTATTTTAAATTATCATGAGGGGAAATCCCCCGGACAGAGGCCAAATCTTCCCAGTCTTCACATTGCTCCAAGTCTTTGCCAGCTGATTTGAAATTTAAATTTTGATTTCCAGCTCAATGGCACAATGAACTGCCACTGGACCTGCTGACTGGCTCCAACTACAATCTTTGAAATTTTTTGCACTATTTAAAGACTTAAAATCTTCTACAGCCTTTTGCAACTGTTTTATTCCCACCCCCAACAATCTCCAGGCATTTTGCTTGTCAAGCAGCCCAACACCAAATGTGCTGGTTTTGTTTGACCTATATTACAATGCAAAGCTACTTGGTTCTTTAATTCACCGCCAAATAAAGCTGTTATCTCTGGATAAAGGGAACTAGGCCAAATGGTGATAAAGTCTCAGGGATGAAATGAGATTAAACCAGTTCTACCTCACCTTGCTATTTGCTAATTATATATGGGCTGGTCAGCAGAGCTTACTGTCTGTCTAATCATATGTCTAAAGGTCAATTAAAAGGGGTTAATGTCCACAAATTAATATCCAGTGAAAACTATTAATTGGTATAGGGGTTATACCTGTCCTTTTCTTTCTTCTTGTCTTTTCAAGATATTTTTGGGGCATGATACATAATATGTAAAATTACAATGTGCTTTTAAAACACAAGAGGATTTATCCTTTTTTTTTTTTTAATTCAAAATCACTTGGCAAACAATTCTAACACAGAACTACAATCAGGTCAAAGAACTACCTCTCATTTCTTTTTTAATTAACACTTGGCAATATTGTTAAGTAAAGCATTACTCAGAGAGCTGGAGTCATGTTAGCACCAGAAACCTCTCCAGGGCATCAAACAATGCTGAGAAACTTCCATGGAAGCCTTTTTAGAACAGTGGCTCACTTTACATCTTTGTTGTCACTGCGTAAACAAACGCAGATCCCTCTATAAAACGGTTGACTTATAAATAAACTCAGTAGGCATGTTTGTTTGGCTTGTTGAAGGAGAGGGAAGGGGAGAGCAGGGGTTTATCGACTCCTGGCCTGCCCTGCTTGAAAATACAGCCAAACAGAGAAAGCTGAGGACAAGGGCAGCAGTGTAACCAGGAGACACGCTGCTGTTTTCAGACTGCCCCAGTGTATCCAGTCAAACTGAAGGCTGCCTCTCCTGGATCCTTTTCCCTTTTGGTCCCAGCTGTTCATTCACAGACATCAAGGCACCTGGGCAAAACAAGTGAAAGTGGCAAGAGGATCAGGTCCTCTTGCTGTCCTGTCCAAGCAGCTCCTCCTGAGGCACCATCTGCTGCTCAGCAGGTGAGAAGAGGATTTGCAGCCTCACCGCTGCTCTGCTCTGAAACACACGCCTTGCCAGCCTCTCATCCCCCCATTTAAAGGAGGGAGTAAGTCAAAAAATGGTGGGAAGAAGCCCGGTACACAGAGGCCACAAGTAAAGGAAAGAGAGCTGAGAAGCCAGGGAGTAAACAAGGAATGAAGGAGGGCAGGAGAGAAAGCCAGTGTAGACAGAAGGGGAGGGCTCTCAGAGAGATACCTCTATCTGCAGTGTCCTATAGCTGAAACAGGTGCAAGAGACATGCAGGGGGAAATGGTATCAAAGCATTAAAACTGAAAAGTTAGAGCACAACTGGTCTTTTGAATTTCAAATGGTTCACAGGTTAGAAGCAAGGAGTGGGGTATTTAGGTTCAAAATAAGAGAGCACACACAATCTGAAGCATAGAAAGCTGAAGAAATGCCAGTTTCAGGCAGTGTAATTTCTTTGAGACAGGACATACATGGAATAAGTTGTCATCAAAGCAATGAGCATTAGCAGATGTCTAGACATCTGTATGAAAAGAGAGGCACTGTTGGTATAGCTTGACTCAGTAGGGAGGTGAGATTGCACTTAAAAGTGGACTGTCTTTTTAATAAAGAATTGTTCCCTGCATCTTTGCAGGAGCAGACTGACATTCTTCTGAAAATCTAGCTATTGTAACATTTATAAATTGCTCTTTCAAATGATTCTGAGATCATTTAGTCAGAACTGCTAATGCAGTAATTTGAGTTCTAGCAGACATTTTCACTTGTTCTCAAACCTTCAGGAGAAGCGACCAGAGCATCTTGTTTCAACCAAAGTATATTATCTCTCTTCAGTGTCGTTAATTTACTTCTGGATACCATATATTTTGTATATGGGCATCCGCTGCCTTTAGGTACTAACACACTGGAATGTGGACCTTGTATGCTTGGTAATATGTTGCAGTAACTGATCACCACCACTGTTTACACCCACGCTTTAATTTCAAATTTGCCTGGCTTCAGCTTCAATCTTCCAGCCAACACTAGATGAAGGAGCTGGTTTTGCTTTTATCTACTGAGTTCACAAAGGAGAAGTACTTCTTCAGTGTGATAAACTTCTTTGGTGTATTGACTAGCTTGATAGAAAAGAAGGGAGAAGTAGACAGCTCTAAGACTTCAGAAAGGCTTTTGAAACCGTCTTCCATATTGTCTTCATAGAGAAGACAAGAGAGTTGGAAGTTGGATGAGCAGTCAGTGAGGTATATTGGAAAATGAATGAATGACTAGGCTCAGAGGGTGGTGATCAGTGGTGTAAAGTCTACTTGGAGGCCAGCAACTAGTGCTGTACCCCACAGGGCAATACTGGTACCAACATTGTTCAACAACTTCATTAATAATATGGATCAGGGAGTAGAGTGTACCCTTGTCATGGTTTAGAAATGGTAATCTCCAATTTAGTGTTCCCCTCGAAACCACTCCAGACCCTGAGCCCACTCCCCACTACCTCTTCTCCCTGTTTGTCAGGCTGGAGAGGAGAACTAGAGGCACAAAAGTTAAGATTATGGGTTGAGATAAGGACAGTTTACTGGAAATGGCTGTGAAATAAGAAAAAAAGTAACAGCAACAATAATAATAACAAAAGCGTACAAAAGAGAGAGGCAAGTGATTCACATGCAAAAGCTCACAGCAGAGCCTGACAATACCCAACCACTCCTTCCAACATGCTACCCTGAACCAAAAGAGAGCCCTTCCCCTTCTCTGTCCCTGGCAATGATGTGAGCTGGTAGAGAATAGCCTCCTCATCCTAGCCATGCCCCCTCTGGCTACTGCAAAAATTGACACTGTCCTAGCTGGAACAAGGACAACGTCAGTATAGCCAGCAGGCTGTATTGCCATCCAGAGGGGATGTCACCAGGCTGGAGAAATAATCCCATGCACTAGTGCACGGTGAGGCTGACAGTATTGGAAAGAGCTTTGCAGAGAAGGGCCTGGGGGCCCTTGGTATCCACCAAGTTGAATGTGAGCTAGTGATGTGTCCTGGCAAAGAAGGTTAACAGTATCCTCAGCTACTTTAGGATGAGTGTTGCCAGCAAGCGGAGGGGAAGGATCCTTCCCCTTTATTCAATACTGGTGAGACTTCAACTGGAGTAGTGTTCAGTTCTGGGTTACCCAGTGCAAGAGAGTTATAGATGTATTAGAAGGAGTCCAGTGAAGGGTCATTAAGCTGATGAAGAGACTGGAGCATCTCTCATATGAGGAAAAGCAGAGAGATCTGGGACTGTTCAGCATACATTAGAGAAGGCTCAGGAAGGATCTTGTCAATGTATCTAAATATCTCAGGGGAGATATAGACGGAGCCAGGTTCTTTTCAGTGGTGTCCAGTGACAGCACAAGAGGCAGTGGGCACAAATTGAAACACTGGAGATTTTGCATGAACATAGGGAAACACTTTTTTACTGTGCACTGACTGAACACTGGCATAGATTGCTCAGAGAAGTTGTGGAGTCTCCATCCTTGCAGATACAAAGAAACTATCTCTATGTGTTCTTAGACAACCTGCCCTAGGTGGGCTTTCTTGAGCAGGGGAGTTGAACACGAGGACATCCAGAGGTCTCTTCCAACCTCAACCATTCTGTGATTCTGTGATCTGTTACAGTCATCTTTTGTACAATTGACCCTAAGTGGAACAAATATTGTAAGATAGAGCAAACGCAGTATGTGAAAGGCTTTGATGTTTGGCAAGTTTCAGTATTGCATAAGAAAGAACCAAACAAGTAATATATTCTTATTCTAAATTTAATTCTAAACAACACACATAAAATGTGGATTGCAGAAGTGTTTTGAAGGTCTGTTAATGAATATTTGTGGTTAATGGCATTTTATTTAATTGGAAGAAGCAAATCATAGTATGGAAAGGAATCAATGTTTAGTCTTGCAGTAGTTAACATCTTTGTTAATGAACCGGAAAGGGGATTAATGTCATGTTAATGAAACTCACAAATGAGTATCTCTTTATCTGTTTCAGATATATATATTTAAATTATGGGATGGGATCCCATGGAAACATGAGCTAGAAAGACAAAAAAACAGTTCAGGAAATCATGTTTCAGCACAGAGGAAAATAAATGAGTTTGCATCTGTACACACATATAGATTGTGTGTATACATAAAATGAGACAGTAATATGCAGGAATAATTATGAAAACCAATAAAAGTGTGAAAAAAAATTAAAAATGGAAAGTTAATTAACTCTGGTTTGAGAGAGAGCAGTACATAAAACCATGGAGTTTTAGGCTTCCCACTATTTCATGAAGGGTCTTAATTATCCCTCATTCCATAATACAGGGGTATCTCAAAATCTCAAGAACATTCAACCATATTTTAGCTCTGCAAGGAAAATACATTTAAGACAATTATTTGAATATACTGTTATTTTTATCTTATAGACAGGCAAATTCTACGTACAGGAAGATTAGCAACTAGAACCAAGAGAGGACTTTCCTAGTAGTTACTGTGTTTAAAAAAATACATAGTGACTTGAAATTAATATAATGAATTTTTGCAAGGCACCAGCTCTGCTTCCCACCCTGTCTCTCTTCTAGGCTCCACTAATTTAATGGTGGGAACATTTTCACTGCTAAGGGAACCCAACTTTGATCACCTCTGTGTAGACAGTACTTCCTAGCTGAGTGCTTTAACTAGTACTAAAAACTAATCTTTGCCACAACTGCAGGAGGGAGTTCAAACTTAACAGCCAAAAAAAAAAAGGACAGAGGGAAAAGAGAACAAAGCAGGATTTTGGGTTTGAATATAGGTAATATAATATGTAAAATGTATTTGATTCCAGAAAAAAAAGTCCTAATTACCAAAATATTGAAATAAAATATAGTTTTAAATAAACTTAACAGCCAGCAACATTTACAACTGCTTTACCTCTTTAATCAAGAGTCTCTGGGAAAGGAATCATGACCCAAAACTGTAAATGCAGCACCAAACTAAACCTGTGTAACTCTCCTGATTCAAGTTCCTGAGATCTTGATGACCTCCCTCTTCACCTACCGGAACTCTGCCTTCCATGACATTGTTAATTTGGCCATAATGCTTATAGACTGAGATGCTTCTGTGCCACACTGTCGTAGTTTCTGAACTCCTTTAGAAGCCTAGGTCTTGGACTTCGAAGTATTCTTATGTTGCATAGTTCTATGAATTCCACCAGTACTCTTCCACTTCTGACTTGATTAATTTTTTTTTTATTTAAGGGGCTAGAGGAGGTCTTGGGTTCACATTAAACATTTGACAGACTGTTGACTAGGAGTTCTTCAAACCGACCAATTGCATCCGGTATTCAAGGTTATTCAGGGTTATTCAATCCTCCTAACTTTAGCTATGTAATTTTCTTGTCTTTCAAAGTTAAATTCCTGCTCTAAAAAATCCCCTGGAGGAGCTTGTCTTTTTGCAATAATTATATAGGAAGCTTAAGGTGACTGGCCTCATATCTTAGTCATACTTAAAAGTCTAAAGTTGAATGCTCTTAAGGTCCCTTTCTTATGTTTCTCTTTTCCTGAGTGTTCTAACTACTTGGCTGTTATCGCGAAAGGACACGTGTTTAAGAGAATTTTTGTAGATACCTACAAAAAGAATAATTCAGGACTGTGGATTCTACATAGAATGAGGTGGTATTTCCCAGACGGAATGCCAGTTGTACAAAGGAACATGATTTCAGATATGCATCATTCTTCATGCTTCCTCTTGAGCGACAGCCTATGCCACCGTATTCATCCCCAGTCCCCCATTCAACAATTGAATGCATTAAACTGCACGCCTAGAGAATAGGGGCCTAGGTTTCATTAGGTATGTGAACCTCATAGCAGCAATCTTTTAGATGGGTCATGTTTGTGTTATTAACAGCACTGTGTTGTGAAGGTCACAGGGCTGGTAGCAAAAATAAACATACACCCTTACACCTGGAGATCAGATTCTCATCCTAATTTCTGAAACCAGGTGAACACTGATACATGAGATTCACATGGATGTAGTGAGACAGCAATAGCATTAAAATACATGCTCACTGAGCATGGTCCTGGACATTATGGAGAAGAACAAACCAAGCAAACAGCCAACTTAACACAGTGTGACGGCTATGCTAATTCACCTGGCACAGGTATATTAGAAATATAGAAACACGGGTAATTAGCCTAAATACCACACTTATCCCAGGCTAGGACTCAAGCATGGAGCTCCATAAGTTGCTGCAGAGAGCCCACATAGGCTGCTAAATGGTCATCGCCTTGCCCAGCAATGCACACTGAAAGTCTGCCTTAAGGACCTCATTGGCATTTAGCCCTAAAAGATTCGCCTAAAATTACAGAGGATATCTCTGTTTATTCAGAGAAATAAGTCCAAATCTTTTGATGCCCAGGCTAGCATTTAAACCACTGCACCATCCTTTCCTGACAAAAATCATTGCACCTAGATCACTGAGTTAATAGTACTTTGATATGTAACTGCTTAGAACATACACCCAAACCATTACAATTAGTTATCTCTCCACTGGTGAGGGATAAATTTGAAGGAAATGGCAAAAAAGTCATACAACTGAAAAAAAGCTAAAGGGAGAGATGCATAGCGGAAAGACTGAAAGAGCTAGATTATATATTTAGCATGTTTAAATCATAATCAAGATGAAACATGGAAAGAGTCTATTAATATTTAAATGATGTAACATACAGATTATTTGACATAAAGAAGCAATGAAAATGGGCCTGAACATAAGTAAAAACTGCAAGCAAGTTTCTGGAAAGTTACAGTATTGAGTTGAGTATATATCAGAACTCTTGTGCTGTAGATTTTGTGTTTCAAGGCCCGGTTACCTATCAGAGTGTGAAACTGACCCTTGAGAAAGAAGGTGGGGATGTTCCATCTCTCTCTAATGCTTAAATTTTGACTGGACATGCTGCTGTCACACATGAAGTATGTAATGTACCATACTGGTGAAGATTTGGACTAGATGAATCTTGTTTTGAGTGTCTGTTACCTGCAACTGAGTAAGAATTTTCAAGATTCCTGCTGTCAAGGACAAAAAAATTTTTGACTCTGTAATAGAGCATAAGCAATATAATTTCCTGGGATACGGCTAGTAATGCATTAATGAACTTTCTTTGTCCCATTAAATGCTCATTCATCATGTGGGAAGAGTTTAATCCTTGTAAGTAACTAATAATCCTGTAAATGAAACTGATCAATTAAAAAATCCACATTACCTGTCAGAAAAGAGTTGAAAACTAATCTCTTTCCTATTTCCGTATTTTTGATGCTGTTTTCACCAGACAATGAGTTTGTTCTTTCTTCTCTCTCTGCCTGTTAGAAAGAAAATGTACTCCCTTTCCAGATTGAGGCCTCAGTGTTTTGTATTTCATCCTCTATCTCAATCCTTCTTTCATGAGGGTGGCATATTTACAGTGAGATTTCCTTCCCTAGGGAAATCAGAAACTCTATTCAGTCTTTCCCACACCAACAGCATCCAAGAACAAAAAATCTGCTAAGAAAAAGCAGACAATTAAAAATTGCTAAAGACCAATTCCTGAAGTGTATGGACTCTCATTAGAATAACAGAATCATAGATTATCCTGATTTGGAAGGGACTCAAGAAAATCAAGTCCAAATCCTGATTCCATACAAAAACCTAGAGGCAAAAACATGTATCAAAGCATATTGTATCTTGAACACCAACAGATTTCGGGCCATGGACTCTTACCTGGGGAGATTGTTCTAATGATTGACTCACCTTCTCAATGAATTACATATTCCTAATATCCAGTGTGAATGGATCTATCCCCATGATACAGCTTTTCAAGCCATTCTCTCACATCCCTCAACAGACACCAGAGATAAAAGATCAGCACTTAGTTCTCTCCTCACCTTCACTGTGAAATTGCAGACAGCAATGCCACATCTCAGTCTCTTCTTTTCTAAGCTGAGCAAACTAAATATTCAGCCACTCCTCCTGAGTCTTGTCTTCTAGTCCTTTCATGATCTTTATTGCTTTCCTCTGGACACATTCTAATATTTCTATATCCTTCTTACATTGTGCGGCTCAAAACTGCAACCAGGACATGAGTTGAGACTGCACCAATGCTGTACTGTGGGACAATCACTCCTTTCCACTGCTTAGCTATACTGTACTTCAGGCACTCCCGGATATGATTGGACCTTTTGTCTGCCAGGGTACATTGTTGACTCATATTGAGTTTGCTGTCAACCAAAACCCCCATATTCCTTTCTGCACTCCAGCCCCTTGTACCCCCATTCTAGGCATATATCCAGGATCACATTGTGCCAGGTGCAGAATCTGGCAAGTGTCCTTGCTCAATTTCATATGGTCCGTGCCTGCCCAGGGCTCTAGTCCATCAGGATCTCTCTTGAACCTAATCATCAGCTTATCCAAATTTTGTACTGTTGGCAAACAATGTGCACTCAACTCGTCTGTCCAGGTCATTGATAAAAATATTGAAGAGAATAAAAGAGCCCCTAAAATTGAGTCATGTGGAATCCCACTAATATTTGGCTACTAACCAGATATTACTCCATTTACTACAAACTCTTTTAGCCCAACCCTTCAGCCAGTTGTTCACTCATTGTGATGTATATATATCTATCTGTGTGCTGGACATTTTGTCTTGGAGGATGTGTGAGAGACAGTGTTAAAAGCTTTGTTAAAATGAAAAAAACCCCAACATTCAAAACCAAATCCACTGTCTTGCCTCCATCCACAAGGCAGGTAACTTTGTCATAGTAGGATACTCAGTTAGTAAGGCATGACTTTCCCTCCATAAACCCACGTCAGCTTTGACAGATGACTGCATTGTCTTTTCATGCGCTTTTCAATAACTCACAGAATAATCCTCTCTGTAATTTTACCAGGCACCAAAGACTGGCAGGCCTATAATTACTAGGATCTCCTCTCTTGCCCTTTTTGAAGTCTGAATAACATCTGCTAGCTTCCAGTTGACTGCGATCTCTGCAGATCTTCAATACCATAGATAAATAACTGAGAAAGGTCTCACAGGAATCTCACCCAACTCTCTCACTACCCTGGGATGAATCCCATCAGGCTCTATTGACTGGCCTTAAATTCTTATAATAGGTCTAGATACCTAAACAGCTGTTCAGAATTTTCTTACTTTCACCAGTCATTAAAGCATTTCTTAAATAAATGTGTTATTTCTAAAACTACTTTATGATGTGTAGTTTTAGGATACACTATAGACTTTCTGGGACATAAAAAAATCTCAGAGCTTCAGCTTCAATCAGACTGAGATATTCAAAGCCTATATAATACAGCTTTGGTTTTATTTCAAGGTTATGCATTGCAGTCAAATGTGCCAACCCAAGCATATTAAAACATCAGATTGATTATACATACAAGTTTCTTACTGTGCTTCTGTTGTTGTCTTGGTAATGACAGTGACAAAATTAAAATTCTTCTTCATCCCCACATAAAAGAGGTAAATGACCTGGGAAAATAAGCTGTAGGTTATTACTCATCATTATTAATAATTGA
This sequence comes from Machaerirhynchus nigripectus, assembly GCA_013397975.1. NCBI lineage: Eukaryota > Metazoa > Chordata > Aves > Passeriformes > Dicruridae > Machaerirhynchus > Machaerirhynchus nigripectus. The sequence goes on from VZRQ01000839.1 coordinate 1,072,442, forward strand.
AATGCTTTCTTAGTTCCATTCATTGTGTATAGTGAGAAACTAAGAATGTTTGTGACAAGTTTCACTGTAGAGTGAAGCGAATGTATCATGATGTAACCAGTCACATAAACTGATTTCATATGTAAGTGCTAAACTGCCTTTTGTGGGTATGGAATTTAATTGTTTTTGGGAATCACAGAAAAGTGGCTTGATAATTCTGGTGGTTGCTATTTGTTTTGCAATTGTTTTCAGAGCCCTTGCTCATGTCAAGTTGCTGTGGTCCTGGGTTATGGTCAATTAACGTATGATTCTGTTTTGTTATGGTCCTCTTGCTATAGACTTAATTCTTATTCTACCATTTCAGCAACCTCCTTAAACAAATATACAGTTTATTTTAAATAATTAATTTTATTTAGTGATCACTCCCATGCCTAAGACTACAGAGGTGACACTAAGATAATGAAGCAGATCTTTGGCCACTGCTTTTAAACCCTCTGCTTTGGAAACATTCTATACTTGAAGATATTCAGTTATTGGTCTTGACAGAGCTTATACTTTGCAGCATTTTTCTTTGTGGTTTTATGTAGTGTAAGGAATAATAAATTTATCCATCTACCCCCTTTGCCTTCCTCCCCTTATCAACCATAAACACATCAAAGAGTGGCTGAAAGGAAAGTAAAAACGACAATAACTGATAGTAGATTCTAGTACAAGCTGAAGTGACTGATGGTAAGGACCTTTGCTAGATGGTATCTAGTCCTATATATCTTAAACATGTCATTAAGTTTCATCAGTAGGTTGAGGTTGGTCTCTGCAAACCTCTCCAGTCTGCCAGGAAGGTCCATGAAATCTCCCTTTTTCTTTAACCTTTCAGAGTTCTCTATCAGCCTTATCTTTTTAATCAAAATTTTAATCTTTGTGGAAGACTCCTGACCAGTGACTTCAAGAAAAAGAGAGTCCATGTTTCCATAGGAAACTAGTAATTTAATTTCCATATTTTTTTAAACTAAGCACTTAATTTTTAAAATTTATTATGTGTTTACACCAAATGGTTTCTTGGGGTGGGGTTTGGTCTTGTAATTAAGATATATTAACTTAATAGAAGAATATAAAAATAGGATTTAATTTCTAGATTCAGGTAAAATAAATTATTTTGCTGTGACATTTCAGTTTTTTGGTTTGTGAGAAGATGCAAAAAAAATTTCCATTTTGTTCCACGTGAATAATTTAATCATCTATTCTTAACCTAACAGAAAACAATATTATTTTCCTGCTATTATAATCCGCCTCGCCTGCAGTGTTTAAAAATTTTATAAATATCTGAAGAGAAATGCTACTGTAGCAAAAGAAATTCTATCCTATTACAAATTAAACCCACCAGTGTGCATTAACAAATATAAGCAGACAACAAAATTGGTGAGTTGCCATTATTTTCAGTGGAGAAAAGTTCTAAAAGAACTGCAAGACAAATAAAAGTATTTAAGTCTTGTGTCTCAGAATTCAGCAATGCCTACCTGAGGCTCCATAAAACTCTGGAGAGTCCTTGAACACATTCATAAATCTAAGTTAGTCTAACCCCCTGCTTAGGGGTTCTAGATACTTTGGAAATAAGATGCAGCCTTTGGAATTTTCATGGTAGTGCTTGGTTTGCTTAAAAAATCTCAGGTACATTTTAGGATACTGTCAGAGGATACTGACAGATAAGCCCAGATTCCTGACTGAAGATTTTCTCTAAATCTTTTTTCTAATTTTTATCTTGGAGTAAAAGCAAAAATTAAGAAAGAAAAAACAGATGGAGCTGAATTATCTGTTTCATTAAGGTGACTGAATGTCAGAGATATTTTTTATTCTTTATGTATTTCATACCAATAAGTAGAACTTCTAAGAATTATCAAAGGATTTAATTTGTGTTGTGTTATCAAACTGAGTAGGTCTGCTACATTAAATTAGTCCTGAATGTAACCCAAGGTTTATCAAATTTTTTGCTTGCTTCAGTCCTGATTAGTTTTCTGACTGGCAATACATTTCTGCTTTCCCTTGTTTCTGGTGTGAATGCCAGTCTGTAACATTTTTCCTCTGGTGCTACAGGTTGATAATCTTTGAACAGCTCAGTTTGAGATATACTATCATGTCTACTTATGCTTATTTGCCTATACTGATACATTTGAACATATTATCATAATAACTAGGCATTTCAGATATGCCTTAATGTTTAGATGTGAATTGCTGACTACTCAGTTGCTTGTATGTACTGATGCCATGCTCACTATCTTAAAACTATCATGAACTTTCAGAGCACAAGCATATTTTTTTAGAAAACGAAGTTATGTCCTACGTACTAAGAAGATGCAGCTTGTGCAAATATACCCTTAAGTAAACGTCTGTCTCTCTCCTCCTCACCACTAAATATCCGACAAAATTTAAACACAATCAATCCCTTGAAATGATAACTGACTTAAAGGAATTTATCAAAGTGGTAGGAATCTTGAAGACAACATCATGCTTCCAAATATTAACAAAATAGACAGCTGAAAGAAGGAAAGACAGAGTCCGTAGATTTCTTCCTACAGAGGAAAAGGGTGAGTTCTCCATTTGTTACATATGGCAGAATATGAGAGTGGAGGAGAGACTCAGATTCTGTCCCTGCACAGGAAAACATCTCCAATCAGATCACTGACAACTGTAAGACACAAATCAGTAGCAAACTAGGCTGTATTTATTTTTGTGTACTCCAGATGATTTATTCCTCTTATAGGTTTAGCTTATCCAGCTGGACAAATCTCATTTATTTTTCTTTCCTTTTGAAGCGTTTATGGTTGGATGAGGACCTCTAGGCTGAAAAAAATGGAAGTCCCTGCTATTTAGCTCAGCTACACTCCAAATTTTTGAGTCTCTACTGTTTTTGGACCTACCCTGTGCCAAAACCCATGATGGGTGGTCTGGAATTGCCTCAAATATCACTGCATGATGTTACCTGGTGTGGTCATTCAGGGGTTTATGTATATCAGTTGTCTCTTATCAGTATGTTTTACTTAGAAACCTTCCATTTGGATAGTTACATGCAAGGCAAACCCCTGGCATAGGCCTTCACACAGTCAGGATGGAAAGGGTGAATCAAGAGGACAAAACACAGATTGTCCACCAATCTTATCCTGAAAAGGCTGCACTTGGAAGCAGAGACAAGCTTTTCTTTTTCTCTCTGGCCTAGTAGAAGTTATTTGGGAATTCCATGCAGAATTTGAAATAAGTTCCAGTCGTGCTGGAAGTTTGAATTAGCAAATTAAATATAGTCCATCAATGATATTTGCAGCCCATGTTGTGCTAATTAAAACTTATTTTTCTTTTATTATTTGGATATTGTTGCTCTGCAACTATGCACTTGGAAAGAAGATACCGCCTTGAGATGCCAGTGTTTTGGCATCACTCTGTGCTAATGAACAGAGTGAGACAGTATATTCCTAAGCTGCACTGGAGCTTCTTGTTCTTCTTTTTTGAATATTTCACAACTACATAACTATGAAATAACAACTTCTCTAGTTAGATTCTCTTAAAGAACTGTTTGTTTCTATCAGGACAAACTTAATCTACTTTGTAAATGCATTCTCATATTAAAAAATATAGTCGCTGTAGCCTTTCCAGATCACAAATTATTTGGGACTGAGAGCAAAAACACTGAGGCACACCTAGAGGGGAAAACAAAAAAGCAGTAGAAAGTCTAGGGACATAGTGGCCAAGGAAATGCTTTTAAGATTGGTTTGAGTTTCTATTGTGTGCTACGGCCAAAATAAAGCAAGTCGGAATTGTGGAAGTGACTATAGCTATACAAGAACAGTAGGACTTGGAGCACTCCTACGGATCCGAATGCCTCAAGATTTAAGACACTACCAGGTAAAAATGTTCAGAGATGAGAAGATTTCGGACCAATTATCAACAGAACAGACTCCTAAGTGCAGCTCTGTAGTCTGATCCTCTTGCTTTTTCAAGTCACAGAAGAATTGAAACACTTAGGTTAACCTTAAATATTTAGCCATACATAAAACCTCTTCGTAATCTCATATAGACAGAAGAAAGCTGAAGATTTTCTTGAATAAAGACATATAAGAGAAAAGCAAAGTTTTTGTAAGAAGCTAAATTGCAAGTCTAGTAGCATGCTACATAAAGCAAGGCAACACCTGAATTTGTAAAGTTAATGATATTAAGGATATCTTAATCCATAAAGAGTCTTCAAGATAGTAGCGTGACATCCTCTGCTTCATGAGCTTGCTCAGTTGTTGTGACGGTGGTGTTGAGACACCACCTTCTATGACTCCTAGTTACCTGGGAAATTTATTCAGTCTACTTCCTCCATCATTACCCTGTGCTTTAGGACTGATTTATTCAACTTCACCACGTAAGTAAGTTAGTAACTAAGCAAGAGCATTTAGCCAATAGTAAATGCTTTTATCAAAGCCTTTTCACCACAAATTCTTTGTGCAGGACAGAATGAAGAGGGTGGTCAAACTAAGAAAGAAAGAAATAGGCAAACATATAAAGCATTCTTTAACTGGGCTAGTCATTGACATCCCTAATAGCTCATTGAACCTATTGGCATCCATAATTAATTAAAGCTGCCAGAAGCCTGGTCAAAATTGCTAATTAATATAATTACAGACAGTTTTTTAATTTAAATTGGCCATTAAAGAATTTTCATATTGTTTCAGTTGATGGGCATTGATACATTGGGAAGTTTCAATGGTTTTCAAAGGTGTTATGCTGGCTCTCTGGAGGTCAGTAGCATAGAAACATGTATGGCATCTTTCTCCTGCACATGATTCCTCTAGTCTGGCAAAATTGTTCTGTGGCCTGCCACTGCGAGTGACACTCACCAATTGAGACAAATTCTGGTACATCACAGATTCCAGGGCTTAATAAAAAAGGTGAGGGTGTGAATAAATATCTCAGATTGCTAATTGAGTGTCTTCTGCATTATTAAGAATTGGTAAATTATGAGCAGAAGGAGAGAAAGCATAACAAAATCCTTTAAAATAATAAATATGGTTTATGAACTATCTAAAAACAAATCACAATGTAGATTTTTCAAAATGGAGAGAAGAAATTAAAATCACTACAATTAATTAGATGACACTATGAACCTCAGAGAAACAAACTGGTCCTTTCCTGAGAGGAGGAACACCCTATTTGTTTGCATTGAACAATAATGTCAAGAGTTTCTGCTCTTCTGGAACTCCATCATATCCCCTTAGGGCAGTTTTCACAATCATCACTTGCATCAGCACTGGGTTTGTGTGGCTTCTCAGTGAGTCAAAGCTGACTGCAGATAAGTAAATCCCATGTTTTTCACCTGAGCCAGAAAGCTGATCTGACTTGGTAGATGTACAAGTGTGGAATCTCAGTAAGGGAGGAGGAATACTATTTGTGGCAGCAGCCCAGGTTTATAGCTCTTTAATCCAGTGAGGAAACCACACCCTTGGAGTATATTTTCTTTCCTCTCTCCTGTCTTCTTTAAATGTCTTTTAACATCTTTATAAGAATGAGATTCTCTCATATCCTTGTTTCTCATCATCTGTAAGCATAGACTCAAGCTCAGGGGTCTATAAAGTCTGTCTCTTCTATAAGTAATCGGATGTGTCAGCATTAAGACAAAATCTATAACCAGTTTCCATCACCAATTAAAGTTAATAATGATTTTGCATGAGAGTCAGATCAAGTTCTAGGCGGTTCTATCCGCCTACAGGACAAAAAGCAACATTATTTTACACAAATGAATTTCAAAATTATAATTACTGTGATTGAAAAGAAAATGTGTGAAAAACTTTTGAAAACATATGCCAGAGCTCTTCACTCTGCTCCACCTTACCATTTTCTCAACTGAGGACTGCACTTTTCTGACTTATTAGTAATCTTCTGCCAAAGTACCATCTTCCTCCATTCCCTAGCATGACTAATTATTTAAATGGTGCATCCTTAAGGAGGAGTTGGAAAGATGCCTGTGATTAACAGGATGAGATCACATTATGAAGGACGTATTTTCATCCCTTTCATCAAAGCAAATGGTATAATGAGGGGATCAGACCTTTTTCCTCACTAAAAGTGAGAATATAGGAGGATGACATTAGTGATATTCAGATGTTCTAGAGGATGTGTGATGTGGTGGGAAGTAGACATGTTTATAATTGATTGTTCAGGTAAATGGGTTCAAAGGTTTATTACATACAAGGTGTTAGGTCCACACAGCACTGCCACTAGACATCGGTGATATTCACAGACACAGGGTACAGCTATAGGAAACGAGGAGCAGGTATCTTCACTTTCCCTTTCATCAGTCCATTATTCTTTTTCCTTTAGGTGGTCCATGGAGCTTAATGATGAGGGGATTTGTCATGAAAACAGTAAAAAAAAATCCCTCTCCTCACACCCTGTAACAAAAGCATATAGGTGTCATATTAAGTTAAATTGGTTAAGCAGAAAAAGAAAAAAAACAGGAAAGAAAATGAAAAAAGAGGAGCAGGACCTTTCTTTTCATAGTGATTGACTTAGTTGTCTTGTGTAACTTCACTCTTAAGAGTTATTTATAGAAAGTGTTTCCTTCCTTGGCAAGGTTCTTTTAAGAAATCATTCTGCCTTACCAGAGAAAACTCTACACAGGTCTATAGTGACTTGGATGACTGGTTGATTTCAATTGAGTTTTGGCTTTGTTTTGACAGGTATTTTAAAGTCAAGAGCAATTTAATGATTTTGACCCATAAATATCCACAACAATACAAGTTTTACTATGTCAAACTGTGTCAAAAAGTTATTGTCATGATTTAACCACAGTCAGCAACTAAGTGTCATGCAGCCACTCACTTGCTCCTCACTGTCCTCCCCAGTGAAAAAGAGAACTGGAGGGAAAAATAGTAAATTTATGGCTTGAGATAACAACAGTCTAAAAATTAAATTTAAAAATAGATGATGATGATGATGATGATGATGATGATGATGATGATGATGATGATGATAATAACAATGAAAAAGAGAGAGAGAGATGGGAATAAAGCCCAAGAGAAACGAGTGATGCACGATATGATTGCTCCTGCAGTTTACATACTGGGCATGGTGTTCTGTGGTATGGAACACCCCTTTGGCCAGGTCAGGTCATTGGTCCTGGCCATGGTCCCCCCCAGGTTCCTGTGCAGCTCCTCATTGGTGGAGCACGGGATTGAAACTCCTTGACTTATTATCAGCACTACTCAGCAACAGCCAAAACGTCAATGGTTATCAACATTATCTTCATACTGAACCCCAAATACAGCATTGTGCCAGCTACTGAGAAGAAAATGAGCTCTATCCCAGCTGAAACTGGGATGGTTATTCTGTGCAAGACTGCCCTGGTGTCAGAGAGAGCAGGGAAGGGCTTTACCTGTGAAGAAATTGATTGCATAAGTATGCCACTAAGTACATCTAAGGAACCTAATGCTGTTGGATTGTCCTGAATTAACCTCCCTCCCTCAAGAAATATTACAGTGTCCATTGGTGTGCTAAAATTATGCAAAAAGACTCCTTTACTTTAGTGGTGTTCCTTTGCTTATTCCTTCTCTTTGCAGAATTCCTTTGCTGTACCAATATTCCACTTTGTCAACAAGGAATACTTGAAAAGGTCTTTGCAGATGTCACTTCTTTATGCACTCATATAAGCTCACTGTCCTGACAAACCATTTCTGTAAACCCAACTCACAGAAACCAATTCAGGAAAGCCTCCTGACATGGCCTGCAAAAAAAAAGAGTGGTTTTGGGTTTTTTGTGTTCTGGATTTGTCTTTCCACTAAAACACGTCTTTTCTTTCACATACAAACACACAAAACACCCACCATCCTAAGATGTGCTTGAAATTATTTTTCCTTAATAATCACCTGTTTTTAAGCACTCTTCCTACTGATCCTTTCTCCCATGAGGACAACTACTATCCTTAATCAGGGTCCTGTGCATATTCTGCTCTTTTTCAAGCATTTGGAAAAAAAATACCTGTTGGACTTGTTTGCAGTGCTCACGAAAGGAGTTCGTTCTCTTAACTAAGCATCTCTGATCTAAAATAACTCTTCCTTGTAATGTTTGATAATCTGGAAATGCAAAGTACAGCAAAGTGATGGATGTAACTATTTTATTGAGTCTAGTCTAAATAGTTAGCTCTTAAGTTCTGTTATTTGGGTTGAAAGGTGTACAAATCCTGTGAAAAGCAATGGTTTACAGTTACATTGTCTACTGGTAAGGGACAAACATTCAGGCTTCAGAAGATCAACCTTCTACTGTTACATGGGAAACTGTGGGTTTTTATAAAGACTATGAATAAAGTGTAAGACTTGAAAATATGTTAGTACAAATTTAAGGAATAATTGCTCATCTGTAATGTTGTCTCTAACTCTATCTACTTAATAAATTACTAGGTGTTACCTAAACTCATAGTCTTTAGTCATAACAATAGTGCCAGCCTATTAAAACATCTTCAATTTTCCAGAAACAAAAGCTCAGGCCTACAGATGTAACTTCAGCAGTTAAATCTGTTAATGCTTTAATTTATAGTATAAAAAATTGCATTGCAAATATCCCTGTAAAAAAATTAAACTAAAGTGGTAGAAATCAGTGTCTGTGGTAAGAAATGCATAATGAAGAAGAATTCCAAACTCATACATAAATTGTTGGGAAGGAAATGAAAACATAGATGGTACATATGTTGCAAAAGCAAATAACAGGTCAGTTCCATGTCAGGGGAAGACCTGGAAATAAAGGAATTCTCATACCAATTTCTTGGTTTAAAAGGAAGGAATTGCAGGCTAGACCACATATCCTAACAGGCAAATTTGGTGTCAGTCAGACTCAGAAAAATGTACAGAGGAACAGCACAATCTGGAACCCAATATGTCATCACATTCTTCTCTAAAGCTATATATACAGTAATGGAAGCGCTTGATGGCAACATGACTTTTTAAACTTTCTTCTCTGGCAGAATCTGGAAAATTAGTACCTGAGTAAATATAAAATACTTTGTTTTATAACAATGTTTGGTTTAGCAGATAGCTGCTTATGTTGTATGCTTAAATGAATTATAAAATTAGTGACATTACATTCATCTCCTACTTACAGGAGAAATAATGGGATCCAATAACTTTCATGCCCCAAAAATATGAAATAACTTGAAATAAAGGACTACACACATTAACACAAGTAAAATCTCTAAAGTGTTTTTGATTTGATTTTGCCATTTTGAAATATCTTGATGCTTTTTTTCCTGTTACAGATTTTGTTAATCAATACTAAATCTAAAAGAAAAGTACTTATAACATGATAAACTAGATCACATTGCATAAGCTTACAAACAGTACTTAGCATAATTAAAAGACAACTCACATAACTTGTTAAGATATTCAGTAATCAATGCAGGTTTTTTCTTTTTATTTCTTCTCTGCTGCAAGACCGTGAAATGAAACAGAGTGAACCCCAAATATGGTATGTCATCACTTAAAGTTACCTTCAATTTTATTAAATGCCTTGCATGTACATGTCTGCTGAACGTAAGAGACATGGCAGTGGCTAAGGAAAAAGATAACTTTGGAAATGTGAAAACAGAACCTAAATCCCAAAGAAATGAATAATGCTGGAGCGCTTCAGTTGCTGAAAAAAGAGAACTCCATTTGAAGTTGTCTTGCTAGGTGTGAGGAGACTGAAAGAGGCAGGTTCCTATCCCATGTCCCGAATCACTTCCACAGTTTACATGGGTGGCTGAGGAAAGATGGCAAGATACAGACATGCTAAAGAGCTCTGCTTTATAGGTAAAAGTGGCATGTGATGGTTGTGTGAACACACATATTTCAGTCAAAACAAACCATTTTAAAGATACATATGGAGGCTACATATGCCACATAAGGAGTGCCACGACTGAAATGTACTACAACATTTCTTTAATAATATTTAGATTGGAATTAAAAGTGGCAAAACAGTAGTAGACAAGTCTCTGGTATGACAGAAGAGCTGGCACTGTCATTAGATTTTAGAGGAACTAGAAACAAAAGGTAACAAGATACTCTGAAAGCCTCAGCCCACTGAAGATAGAGGAAATTTCACTGAAGTTAGTCTAAGGAAAAAGTCAATTAAAAAGCACATCTGAGTGGGACATTGTAGGCAGACAGATTCTCATTTCATGCAACCTCTGAGCCAGCAGGACCTGGGCAGTGTGACATCAATCCAAAAATCATGTAGCTGTTTTACTGCAACAACAAAGGCACATATTTCTGGTTCTTCTCAGGGTATATTATTTCAGGACCAGCAATACATCGATGCTGTGATGGACTTCGTCACATTGACTGTTTTTAACTATTTGCAATTTACCATGAAGACACAGATAAAGGCTAGTCAGACTTTTTTTTCCTAGGGTAAAAATCAGACCAAACAGGGCAAAACCACAAGAGAATCTGTATCTGGGACTCAGTTTTGGTACATCAGAGAGGTAGTCTCACATCAAAAAGTGTGCAAGACTGTAAGGTGAAGAAGTGCATGTATTCTAACTGGTGTGATCAGGTATTTGAAATGAAATTATCTCTTCTGTAGACAAAACTCCTGATTCTGAATAGAAAGAACTTCAATTATGAATAACAATTAAGCATGTGACTCTTTTCACAGGACCAAAGAAAACCAAATTCAAACTGTTTTTACCAGTGCTCAAAATAACAGGGTTCTCTTCAGTCTTGAATCTAGAGCAGAAAGCTCTGTTTGGCTAAAGCGGGATAAGATGAGGATTTTTCTTCTGGTGTTTCTTTAAAAGTGTCTTTCCAGGGTTCTTTTGGGGTTTTTTTTAACCTCTTTGTTTGTTTGTTTTGACTGAGCTATAGGGTCTTTTTTAAGTGTTTATATATGGTTTCACTTTTTATAGCTGTCATTCCATGTTTTAATATTTCATGCATGTTTCTAGAAACTTGCAGCATAATGAAAGAAATACAAATAATTCATTTGAACAAATTCATTGGATTAGTTACTGAAAATGAAAAATTGACCTTCTCTGCCAATAGTATTCACTCTTTTCCCTTTCTCTTGCCCTTGGTCTATGCCACATTAGATACTGAAGTGAACAATTACTAGAAATGCAGCAGATGCTGGAGCTTCTGGGATCCTATTTTGGAAGTGTGTATTTTCTAAGCATTCATACAAGCTTAGAAAGAGTGGAAATTGGACTAAAAAATACAACATGTGTGTGGAAAGCTGGACAGAATATGATAGGAAGAGGGAAAGAAAGGAGAGAATACACATCTACACTTCCTGCAATCCTCCCTTAAGGTAAATACTTACTATACCTATATCAAATCATTATGTAAACCTGCTTGTATGCAAATCTGCTTCAGTGCAATTAATATTAGTCATCTAACTGAGTAATAAAAGAAAGCTGTTAATCATTCAATCCTAGTTTTCAGCCTCTAGTGGTTGCAAATGTTGCTATCTTCAGCTGGAATCCTCAACTAAACACAGCTGTTGAGAAGCCAAACATTGCTCAGGAGGTTACTTTCAGCGAGCAATCTGTCATTGCACGATATATATTCCTTCATAAGAAAATCTGCTACCAGATGTGTCCAAAAGTATGGCAAGCTCTCCCTCCTGATGACTGTACAGATGTCTGCTATGAGGTAGGCAGCTCCAGGACTCCTTCCTCTCTTTCATACACTGCTTGCGGTAAAAGAGCCCTGTGCTGAATGTAATCCATTATGTCACTTATTCCTTTAAATGTTCTGAGATATTAATCTGAATTCCTTTTACATGAAACAATTTACACTACACAGGTCTTGAAATAACCCTGTGAAGTTGTTGTACCTGTATCTCAACCCACGGAAAAAGGGAAGAACTTTAACGGCTGGCATACTGCTTGAAACAAAGGGAGAGAATAGCTTTCCCTACCTGGAGCAATGAACTGTAAAAAAATTTTATTGACTTTTCGATGAGAAAAACTCACAGCTTTTAATGTTCCCTCCATCAGATACCTGAGACATCGAGCTCACTCTTAACAAACATTGTGCACACAGGTTTTTCAGCTGCAACTTTCAACTTTCAAGATGAATTGTCGACTGAAACTATGTAATTTCACCACAGTGAAAAGCTAGACTGGTTTTACCTGTTCTGGCAAAGAAGCAACCTTAACCAGTCATAGATTTACTTGTGAGGGAGGATAACAGTGTTGAAGGAAAAAGAAGAGAGAAATGTAAGCACAAGTAGCTACTGCTTGCATTTCTACGTTGCACTGCTTTCTGCTTCTTTCTCAGATCACATCATCTGGCATTCTCTGAACTTATATAGGGTCGTTTTTCAGCCTATGCATAATGGCAAAAACTAAGACTAAGGAGTGATACTAATTATTGTTTTGATTTGCTGACATTTGTTTCATTCTCAATCTGGAAAAGTCAGGAGTAGTTAAAGACCCTTTCCTAGGAAGTAGGATATAAGTGCTTTAACTCCCCAGAAAGAAAAAAAATTCTCTCTCCTGTATCCTTAAATCATAAGTTATTGTGTAAGTGAGGTCACATTTCCTTCCCTTGAGCTTTGAATAAAAGCAGAGGGCCTCAAGATATTTGGACTCTATCCCTAGTGGAATTCATAATTATGTTCTAAGAACAGGCTCCTCAATATGAATAAGCATGGAAAGCCTTGTCTGTGGATCCTAAATGTGAAATATATACAAAACTGGTTAGATCTGATAAAAATGAATTAGTTTATGAAAAATGCAGAAGGCGACTAGTTATTTAGGGGGTATAGTGATGAAAGAGAGGATATTTATGGACTTTCCCTACCTAGAGGTTTTGAGAGAGAATTTTATTATGGCACTGATAAACTTAAATGTTTAAATTATGTGAACCTGTCCCTTGGTCTCTTCAAGGAAATTCTTTTAAGTTCTTTTCAATAAAACCCAGAAACAGATTTTTATATATGTTGGCATATGACTGTTAAGGGTTGTTTTTTTCAATTTAGCTGTGCAAGCACTATTTGATGAACAATGTATTTGCCAGATTTTGTCCATATTTGTCAAATAAATTATTCAACAAATCATTTTTGCTTTATTTGATCAGCTATAACAGCCTTTCTGCCTCTTCTGCAATCTAGATACCTTTTAAATAAATAAGTATGCTTGCCTCCAGAGACTTCAGGAGTCGAATAGCTGGTTTCCATCACCATGGTAAAAGCCTTGAGGGTGATTCTGGATGAATACCATTATTCTTCCCTGGTATAGGACTGTGGGTAAAAAGAACCAGAGAAAGTTTTTGTAATTTAGGTACACAAGAATGTTAAGAAAAATGAGTTCTGATTTGGCCTTTGCTGGAAAAGAGACAGGATCCTGAATCCTGGTTTAATATGAAGCAGGTAGGTAACAGCAAGGTGCCTCATTTCTTAAAATGGATGAGGTGTGGGGCAGCAGGTGGACCTGAAAAATCCAGGCATCAGAAACTGAGTCTGAAGCACAGCCAGTTCATCAAGGTAGGTGATACCACTCACAGAAGGAAGTGAATAAACTCTTTAGGCACCCATGACTTATTTTTTTAGTAAGAAACATAAAACTTTTGATAAAGAGCCTTGAAGCCTTTTTTAATGACACATCTTCAATCATAAAAATCTGATTCGCTATTCTTTTACTGGATCAATGATAAAAATATGCAACTGTGATTCCTAAACGTTGATGTTCAGAGTTATTTAAGTGCAGTAGGGCATTTCCAGACTGCTATTGTTGCATATAAACATTCACTCGCATAAAGAAGCACATTTTCTACCACAGCAACCTCAGGGAAGCAGCTGGATGCAAATGGGAGTATCATCATTATCTTCAAGTCGTGAAGGAGACATTGTTGTAGTAATAAAGGCTTACAATTGTTTTACTTAACTTGCAATTAAATAACCTTTTTCTTAACAGAAATTTTGGATTAACAGAGGAAAATCTGTTGCAGGATGCAAACTTGATTCTTCATTGTTATCATCGGCCACAGGGTTGTACCTTACACTAAAGGTAAATTTATACATAATTTATTTAGGATTCATTAATTATTAATAAAAGATTCAAGTGTGTTATAGGTGTATATGGTATGTGCCATGGATGATTATGAACACCTCAATAAAATGTACTATATTCACTTGCTGTCTATGACTACAAATAATAAAGTCACTTGTCAAATTCTGTAGTCATATCTTTAAAATAGTAGTTTATTAATCACATGCTAAGTACATATTAGATGTTTATCAGTTATTTATAAATTTATCTTTAAAACAAAGTTTATGACCTGTCAATGGCTGGGCAAACGTCATGTGAAAATACACAGCGTCACTGTATTTTGCTGATTCATTCTCAGAAAAATGGATTTATTTGGAATTAACATTATATATATTATAATTATCTTTTGAAGTGTATGTGTTTCATTTTGCTGCAATATTTGTACTGATAAGTAGAATGTTGCTAGACAGAAGATCTGGCTGTGGTTATTTTCTACTTAAGTGCTTCTTTAGGCACTGCTAGACTAATTGCAAAAAGCTAACCACTGTGAAGCCAAGGAACAAATAGTTACATGTTAACTGAAACAGTGTGAGTTGCAATCTCACTGACTCCTTTTGGATAAAGTAAAGAGTTAGAGTGATGAGAAAAGCATGTATCTTCCTACAGTGAATAATGAAAAGGAGACAGCTCTCTGGAGGAATCAGTTTCTGGATAGGTCTTTTTCCAAAACAATGTGGTCTGATAATAGGTTTGGGGCATATGTGCCTGCATGCATATATAGATGCAGAGTGTCATGTGATTGCAGCTGTCAACTTTTCAACTCAAGAGTAAGGGTATGTTATTGATTACAAAAGGCTGGGAGACTTAAAAAGAGGTGAATTTTAGAAACCCAGATGAACTTTAGAACTAGACAAGCCGTAGTCCCTCTCTCCAACCTCTTAAGATCATTCTGAATGACTGCATACTAACAAAGCCAGCTTTCAGAAGTCTCTGACCCAGGGGACCAGGGTAAAGGAATATTGAAATGAAGATTTTCCCTTGTTCCAGGAGGATTGGATTAGAGAATACCTGTGCAAACCTGAGATTCACAAGTCCATGGGCCATGAATGCTAGGAGAGTTGGTGGACACCACAGCAAGGTCCCTCTTAATCGTCTTTTAATGGTCATGGCAACTGGGAAAGGTGACTGGCCGAAAACAAATCTCACATCATCACACCTAGACTCAGGGAATGTGGACTGTGTGAATGGACAGTGAGATGGATTGAGAACTGGTTTGAACAGCGGATCCCAGAGGGCTGTAATCAGTGGGACAGGGACTGGTTGGAGGCCTGTCACTGGTGGTGTCCCCAGGGTTCAGTACTGGGCACGCTATGAAATTATTCATCAGTGACTTGGATTAATGGCTGGAGTGCCTCCTCAGCAAGTTTGCTGATGACACAAAGCTGGGAGGTTTTCCTGGCTTCTGAGAGATCTGTAGACTGGTCGGCACACAGGACTTAGAGTAGTATACAGTAAACTCCTGGCTACATTTGAAATGCATTTTTATACTGTCTGTCTCATAATCTTCCTGCTCCTCTGCAGTGAACATTAGCTTCAAATGGACTAGGGATCCTTTAAACAATTAAACATCTAAGGGCCCTTTTTCGTATCATTCATTCACAACCTATTAATCTGGTTAAACCTGCCACTGAAGTCAGTATTAATTTGAATTATAGCAGGAGTATTAGTTTTGGCTGTCAGTAGAACACTCCTAGTGGCTCCAACTTGATTATTGTGTGGTAGATTCTTTTCATAATTTTTTTTTACTTGTTATGGACATCAAAATTGTATAAATGTACAAAAATTAATACTAAACAGAGGAGCAATACTCAAACATTGTTATTGATTCTAAACATAACTGAAAAGCCACTTCAGTAAAATATGACCTCTATTAACAACCTACCATAAGTAATTGTCCCACAGAGGATTTTGTGTGTACTGAATTCAGTACTTTATCCTATAGTGGAATTCAGTTCTTGCCTATGGTACATAAAGCTTCAAATCTAATAGGTGTATAGGTTCTGTGTGACGAAGAGGAAGGAGGGAAAGCACCTTGAGGATATTCTAGAGAGAGAAAAGTCAGTATTTTTTTTCAGTATAATCTGCAAGTGACGCATAATTTAACCCTGGCTTTAAAGCAATCAAAAAAAAACCTGTTAGTGTCATGCTCACTGTGATTTTTAGATAAAATAATCCTGAAGCATTTCACAAAGGTGTTGATTAAATGTTCATTACGTAAATGTACTTCCTCATCAATCTGTTCTTTGTTCACTTAGATAAAATGGTACACCGGTTTGATGTCAAACAACTTCTGATTTTAAATAAATAATTCAACAATGAGATACATTTGTCCACAGTACATGAAAAAGGGAAACAAATTGGGAATAAATGTCATTAAATTGACAATATTAAATATCAATCAACTTACTCTGTTTGCATAAATAAGGAAAGGGATACACCAACAGTTCCAAAGTGTGCTAATATTTAACTTGTTACAATAGCACATAAACCATTCATAATGTACCAAAAATGTGCCCCATAATGGCAGAAAACAAAACACTACCTCTATCATGTCATAATATTAGCATTATTGTTGGTTTTAATAACAATAAAAGGAGGCAATCAGCTTGTGTATTTATGAAGCACACTGAAGCATTGCACTGAGAGGAAATAATATTATTGTCTGTTCCATCAGATCCACTTTGTTTGAAATTGTGTCTCAGGGGTTGATATCTGCAACTTTTGAGAAAGAGAAGATAATCACTGTAATAGACACTTGTAGAAAACCCTGGCCAAAGGGCACATTTTTATCCACTTGTTGCTCCCGTGGTAGTTAAATTAGTTAAAGGGGGAATAAATGCATACCTATTCTAGTTCTTTTCTTTGAAGGTGTTTTGGTTATTCAAAAACTTTCCTTCATCCCTCTATTTATGATATTTAAGATGTAGAAGTATTTTTGCACTGTACATTTTTTTTTTTTTATCATCTGAATCCATGTGTAATCTTTGAGAAAATGGATAAGCGTTTTTTTCAGTTTCGCACCGCCGGCTCTTCCACGGAAGCCGTTACTAACAGAGACTCCCTTTGCTCCTTGTCTTCCTATCTATTACAAACGAAATATTTTCTGGAAACCAGATAATGATTTCTCAATAGAGATTTTTGAAAAAGAAAAGGAGAAGACTTTATGGTATTTCATATTTCTTTGTTCAATTTTTTTTTGTTTGATTAGATTTAAAGGGTAAATTTGGTATTATTTTTCTGGGGCTACAGAGTAAATTAAAAGCTGAAATAGACTTTACCAACTGTATATTATATATTTATTTATTATCTGTTTCCATAATACAGAAAATAATACTAGCTGATGATAAATTAAAGAGTAGCACAAAAAAAAATAAGAAAGAAAAAGTAAAGGAAAATGAAAAGCCACAAATATATAGTAGAAGTAATAATGGAACAAGCCAATTTTTTATTATGAAACCCTGAAGGAACCCCTTAGTTAATATTTAGAAATTTACAGTAAGAATATATATTTGCACATGATTTGTATTATTTTACATTATCTTACTATTGTCATGTTTAATACAACTGAATGAGGAAAGAGACTTTTAGCTGAGTAGCACTAAATATTCTGTGTTTCACTTAAGTATTTATTAGGCTACTGCTAATTAGAGTGGAGGTTTTCAACTATAACAGCACATGTTCCACTTTATTATACAATCAGGGATGCAATATGAATATTTCATGCCTTCATTAGCTTCGCTGTACGCAGAAAAAGTTCCATCTCCTACAAACAACAAAATCAAAAGATTCTAAATGTCCAACAGGGAAAAATCAAATTTACATCTGGATTAATGTAGGTTGAAGACAGGTTGAAGAAAATGTTGGGAACCAAGCAAATTTTATTTTATGCCACTATTTCCCTATGCTGAATGCATGTAAACATAAAGAAAGGGAGAAATTAGAAATAAGATGAAGAGAAACAAGCAATGAAGATATAAGTTAGGGAGAAGGAAAACAGTGAATGATCAATTTGCATTTTTTTCCAGCCCCAAAAATTCATTTCTCTGGTTTCTTTGCAGATGTCAGGTCATAGGTAAGGCAGACTTGAAGACACTGTAGTTCAAGAGGGTAGATGGCCTTGGCTTCTGATGGTGTCTCAAGTTAAACTGTCTGGTAGCTTAAGGAAGAAGTAGCTATCAAGCGAACAGACATCAGATTAAATTTACATGCTATGTGGCTCCTTGCCACTACGTACTGCAAAAACAAAAAATTCAGCACGCATGGAAGCAAAAATGTTTGCAGAAAACTGTGAAACGACGTGAAAAGTTATTGTGTTCACCTTCTAGGTTTCATGTGCAAAACAAATTAATAAAGGCAGTATTTTCAAATATTGATAGATGTCTGGGCTTCAAAACATACCTGTGGTCTAAAACTGCCACAGGTCTGGAATTAACATGCCTAAGATGCAGTGAAACTTACAATATGAATCATGTTATAGCTGTGTTTTCATGAGACAGCCGAACTATTCAAAGTCAGCAGGCACTCACCTCCCATATTCTCCATGCTTTTACTCTGTCCTCATCCTCCACTGCACTTCCATTTTACTGCCTCTGCTTTCAGTCGCACATTCTTTATTTTCAGCCAGCTTGTACTCTTACATGGTTGCTGTGGCAGTTCATGTCTCCCTACCTGTTATTCACTTATAGTTTTTGTTAGCAGCAGAACTTTGCAGAGGGGTAGGAATGGAAGGAGGGCCTCATGATTTCCCTAGTTATGAACTGTGTATTTGGGTACAGCTGCTTCCTGAACTCTTAGCCTTGGAGCTACTACTGCTTTGAAATTGTCTGAAATTGAAACTTTACTCAAGTGCCTGTGCTCTAAGTAATTACCACTTGCAGTAATTGATTGTGTTTGAATGTTCTTTTGACTGATCCTTCAAAAGAAGTTTCACAGCTTTCCTAGGGAATGCACAAATGGTTTGCTGACAGCAACCATCCTAAAGCCAGACTGGAAAGATGTGGACAGCAGTTAGTGTGCCATGAGTCACAGCCAAGGAGATGGCCAGCAGGGAGTCTGCAGGATTACTGACAGAAAGGCTGGGGGTGCAAGGAACAGCAGTACCATTGTTCTTGGTTGGAGACTGAGCTTTCCAATCAATACATGTCTATCCAAACAGTCTGAGTTTGAGAGAAATCTGCATTTCCTTTCACTCCCATGTGCGAAGAGGACAGAAATCCAGAATGCCATTACGATTGTCTAGAATAAGTAGAAAGAACTTTCCATACCTCAAAGTCTTTCTATTTTTACTTTAGGGTAACATACATATTTCTGTACATATTTCTGTAATAAGTGTTGTGATACATATTTCCACACTGACTTTTGACTCTAAAACTCTTTGTGCTTTTTCTGGAGGATGCTTTCCCCAACGCCCTCTCCACTTTTCACTAGGGATGTTTTTGTAACTTTACTAAATACCCAGTTATGAGCTCTGTGATAAAAATACCCAAGAATATTATCCTTCCCTCCTAATAGACAAGCTGCTCTCAACTTCAGCTGAGTTCAAAACAGAGATGTCTTCCAGGGACGAGGGGGGGTGATATGACACACGGAGAAACATGGAGGATACTCTTTCTTTTGGGGACAGGTGAAAAAATTTCTGTCTCTGAGCATTTCTCAAGATTTCTCAAGACTCTACTGTTTATAAAAGAATTAGAATAAATGAGGCAGAAAATGATAGAGGAGAAAGAGGCTGGCAACAAAATTATCTATCTAATTTATGTGTCTAATGGGCTTCTTGTTGTAGTTCAGCTCTCCTTTGGAGAGTAGTAAAAATATCCTCTTTGTATATTTGCTATCTATACAAAATAATTCCTGAGAATTTTCTTCCCTTTCTTTCCTTAAGGAAACATTCTTAGGTGTTGGAGAAAGGAGAATTTACAAAGCAGTCCTCAGCTGCAGTCATTGAGTTATGTAGCTGTGCTGCTTGTAAGATGGAGATTGACATACATGTGGCAGAGATTGTCATCCAGTGGTTTCCAAAACTGTTGCTGTCAAGATTTAATGAGGGAAAAGCCCAGGTTCTCTGTACTTTCCCCCTTTTTGTGTATGAATTGTGCTGATCAGGTCTCCATAGAATACTTAGGTACTCTCTCCTTGTATTTGCTTTAGATCTGGCGAATTTTACAGGTTAAAAATGATCCAAATTATAAGCAAATGAATGATTAAATGCTTTCCCAAATGGAGACAAGATAAAGTTTTTAAGGGTCAGGGAAGTCAGAAAATTGAGGACCCAAGAGTTCCAAGAGAAGTTTTTTCCCAAGTTTTAAAGAACAAAGTCGTGGCATTTCAACTCAAATACCAACCCATATTTTGAGTGCTGTATTATTTTATCTAGTTTATTTATTGAGGGTTATTATGCTTTGTATTAAACAACAAGAAATGTTTTGACTGCTTTCTGCAATAAATATTATTGCGTATTCTGTGACCATTAAGAAGGAAAGAAAATATTAATTTTTTTAAACAACCTTAAAGTTTTTATTCTCTCCTTACACTTCTCTAAATATTGAGACGCTATTGAAATACAGTGTCACTTGATAGTTATATACATGAATTCTAAGAAAGTACACTATTAATTAATTAGAACAATGGAAAGAGGGGATTGATGCAGATTCTTCAAAGACTGTTACGAGGGGTAATTGATCCCTGTTTCCATTAGAATAGGCAAGTAAATGATTTTTCATATATGGGCTTATCTAAAATCTCATCTTAAAATTCTCAGTAGAAATTGTCTGAAGCAGGTATAATCAGTCTTTTTATCAGTCAGATAAGATGTCCCCGATCTGTCATATTAAATCATCTCATTAATATATTGTCATCAGAGAAGGTGCTTTCACATGTTTGGAGCTGTCATGAGCTGCTCACCAATACTACTACCATCTGAAAGAAAACTTTGGTGGGATAAAATGCAACACCCTGCCATATACTTTTAAATCTCACTGAAAGATAAAGCGTAAAATAGAAGATTGTGCTTTGGTGGAGAGACTGTAATAACCGTGAGCCCTGGTGGCAGTATGGGTATCTGCTGTTGGGCCAGCCTGTTCAGAAATTCATCCCTGTTGGTGTGGCAATGCCCAGTCTTCACAGGTGAGCTTTTCTCATGATTGCAGAAATCACTGGGGAGCCACCAGCCAGGCAGGAGCTGCCTCCTGTCTCTTTGGTGTCCCCACATCATGCAGGGTGTGAGTGCCCAGGCACTGGCTGTGGGCTCTGGGAGGGGAGGCCAGGGATTCCAGCCAGCTCCAACCCCTTCACCACAGGACACAGCTGAGCCCCTCAACCAAGGTGGAAGAGCCTCTGTAAAAGGACAATCTGCAGGATGGCTGTAAGGAGTGAGGAAAACTAGTGTAAACAGAGCAGTTTAAAGCAAAACAATTTTGAGCCAGTGTGCAACTGAAAGAAAAATGAGATCGCTGATTGTTAAAAGCTTTGGCTTATTTCAATAGCATTATTTTCATTTTCTTAGCATGATTTTTCAGTGGAAATTATTTTTTTATTTTCTTTTTATTAGTGTTGCTCATGTATATGGCTTTCCAGACTAGAATAAATGTTTTCATGATTAACAGAAATACACTTGAACTTGATGAAGCAGCATTTCAAAAGCTGTGTTGTAGGTAACACAGTTTATTATGTTCTACCAGCAGCAGAAACCCCAGATTTGTACAACCAGATTTGACAAGCACTGAATGTGTTTGGGCTGCAGCTAAAATTGACCCTGGCTTAAGCAGACAGCAGAGGTGAGTTGTCCTGTGCCTGTACCGATATTTCTTCTGTTATATACCAGCAAAATCAGCAATCCAGTTGTAGACTATGTGCCTAATATACACAGTGTAGCTGAGATTATTACAATATCTTTGTTTTCTCTCTGGCAATGTTGTCTGTTTGAAATAGGAATATCTGTTTCAGCTGACTTGGAAAGAAAAATATTAAAACTGTTTCAGCATTTTCAGATGTCTGAACACTTCCCATATTATGCAATGGCTCCAGATTTTTTTTGACTGAATGACAACCACTTCCTGTCTGGATCTACACTTATCTGATCAAGTGGTGAAAACAGAAAAATTAAGCAACCATGCATCTTAAACATTTTTTTTCACACTTGCCTTCCTCCTCTGAAGTGAGTTTTTCTTCACAGTAATCAAGCATCAGACATGTAAACAACGTGGTTTGTGGGAGGCATCTCTTCAGTCTATACCCATTACTAGAGCATCCAAACCCGACTCCTAATGGTTTCCTGGCTGCACTTACACTGTTTTCTAAGTTTTATATTCAGATAACTGGATATATATCTAATCTCAGGGGAAGAAACTTTGGTCTTTGCCTTATAGTCCAAATCTCAGTTTGCTTCTGCTTGATTTGTAGACTGGGCAGAGATAGACACGATATGACACATAGTTTGCCGTCTTTTGCCTATCATCTGCCATTTCAGCCCTGCAGAGACTTCATGGGTGGTATAAGTCAGCTTTGAGTTCTTTCCCAAACAGCCAGAAGGATCTTGGTCAGGGCATCTGGAGAATGGGAAGGCCACACTGCAGGAATGAGGCAGTTGTTTCATCTACTGTTCACTTACACAGTTTGTGGTCTTTTATGCAGTCTAGACAACCATGTCTTTGACTCTAGTCTATGAGAGAAAATGAAACTTCCTAGAATTCAAGTAGTCTGATAAAATACGTGAATCATATCAAAAACTGCTCTCTTCTGTATAAATGTAGTTTAGTTGACATGGTGGTGGGTGTTCAGTCAGAAGTCAGGCTCAGTGACCTTGGAGTGTTCCGTTCTAGTGCAGACGTGAGTTTTCCCTCTTGTGACACCATCGGATTTCACTGCAAACCTTATTCACCAGTATTCATTTCACGTTATGGAAGCAGTCACTGTTTGTATTGAGGATCAGAGGAACCTTATATTTCTGAGTTTAGAGTTCTGCAAACTTATTTAAAGGCTCTCTCACAGAGAAGCAATCTGGGATCTCACATTATCAAGCTAGCTATTGATTCTATAGCTAGTTTATTCTTAGTTAAATTATTGACTATTGTATAACAGGGTTTTGCTCAATATTCAGATTATGATGATGTCATTAAACTGTAAATCCATGTTCATTGCTGCCTGTCTAAAATTTTATTATGAAAGCTCAGTGTAAATTTTGGATTTAAAATCCTTCCGTTCAGACTGTTGATTTTAAAATGACAAATGAAGATTTTTTCCTAAATTGCTTGTAATATGCTCTACGGGTCCCGCCCAAAGGTCCTGTCATAGTTAAATTAAAAGGAAGTCTGCAGACCACAGCTGAAGATACAATTCTGATTGTTACTTCCTACCCAAATACAAGGTTAGGTAAGTTTCACCTCTGCACATGCTTCTTTTTCTAGAAAGTGCTTTGATAATTAGTAATCCCAGAGAAAAACTGCTACTAGACAAAGCAAGCAGATGGGGCTGGCACTGCTGTGGACTCCAGAGCTACCTCTGAATTGTGGAAATCTGAACTCACTTGCAAGACAGAGTCCTGCTTGAACCAACGTGTAGAGACATACTGTGAATGGGATGGTACACAGCCACAGGCTCCTCACCACGCTACATATGAGCTTCTTATTTGCTAGGGACACTTAGCTGGTGGCTATGCTTTTTCTAGGATGATTCTGGTCATGAAGGATACAGGCCTGACATGTGGGTCTGGAGACAATCCTGTCATAGCGCTTGAACATGTTTGCACTGAGCCCTCTCCACAGCTGATCCACTGGGACAGAAATCCTGGCTTAGGTGCAGTCAATGAGAGCTTTTCTGGGTGGAACAACTGCTGTAGAAAATAACAGGGGGTGGATTGGAGCATTTATATAGAACTTGGTGCCCATGAAATAACAGGCCATGTTTTGATGAATAATGACTCTCAGGGGATGTCGTGGGAACATCTACTCTGGACTGTTTTCTGCCTATAAATGAAGAAATTTCTGTTTAATTATGTCTCTCTAGTTAAATTTCAAAACATGAAAACAGCATTAGAAATTGCCTCTTTGATCCATTTTGGGTACACATGGGAAGGAAAGGCTTCACTTAGCTCCAGTCATGAGCAGAATAAACTAAAGTCATCCTCCTGTAGATTCTGGTGGATTGATGTGACAAATGGACATTTGTCAGACTAACTCTTCCATGTAGAAGTCTTTTGCCAACCTCATGTAAACTGCACTTGGGAATACTCGATACATTTAAGACAACGTATATTCTTATTGTTATGCTTGATGTTAACTACAATTAAATGGAATTAAATAATTAACAAGAGCATTGTTGCCTTGCAGTCTCTCAACAGATAGTTGTTCCAGTGAGAGAGGACAGTAAGACCTTTAAGCAGCTGCAGGGGAGAAACAGCTGACAACCTTTGTTGGGTGTAAATGTGAAATGTACATTCAGTGTACTTGTTTTATCTTTTGTTCTAACATCTGTGACTTAGTCTATATGCCACCAGCAATTACTTGTAGAATTCTGGTAAAGAAAATAAAATATGATTACAAGTAGGAAAGCAAATATGATGAGTTATCATGGCCATTATAGAACGAGAATACTGATCTGGCACTCTTCAAATTGCTTAACTACACTGCAAATGCAATCAATCAGCTTTATTTGTGTAATATATTAACTCCTTTTAAATATTTTTTTAAATCTTCTAACAAAATACGTCCTTTATTATATCAATTCTCATTGTGTACTCCTCTTTTTTGGTGTCTTTGGTTCTCACTCTCTCTCAAAGCCTTGTTTCTAGGAGAGGTCTCATATCAAAAATGTTGCCCCAAGCTGTTACCACTTCACGGTTCATCTGGCAGGAAATGGAACTTCAGTTGGAAGGGAGAATATAGGTTTTCATTAATGCTTTTCAAAACTGAGTATCAAAATTCTTTATTCTCTACTCATTTTCAGGGTAATTAAACTGGGTCAAAGAGTGAGAAGTATTAGGATGGCTATTTTCAAAATGCATTAGCCTCTGCATTGTTGCAAGGATGTCTTATGGTAGTTTCTCTGTGTTTAGTAGCATGTGCAGTAACCTTTCCTCCTCCTGTAATTACTGGCACTGTTTAATTGCTCCTATCTTCTGCTCCAAATGTCAGGTTTCCAATGGAAGGTGGTCTTATTAAGGGAGAAATGAGAATAATAAGTAAGAAGGATTTTTCATGTTGATATGTGATGTACTAGAGAAAGTTGGGAAAGAGATTGAGTTCCAGATGAGTGACCAATTGCTCTGAGCAAAGCATGCTTGTAGTCAACTGAAGTGTGGATTATTCAACTAAAAGAATTTTTTTTTAATACGTTAGTAATATTACAGTTCATACATCAACAGTATTTTATTTTTTATTTACTTTTTTCATTAGTTGGGTTTGTTATCAACTTCAGTAAAAGTGATCTTTCTAGAAAAATTGTTTTCTGTAACATATTCTCTCCCTGCTTTTTTTGTGTAACCCAGGCCTTGACTTATGACAGTATTTTGTTACAAATGCACCTAATTGGAGCTAGTTGTGATACATCAAGAGTAAACATAAGATAATAAACTTTTAATCAAATGGAAGGTTGTGTTTCCCTTTACACTGATGATGTCTGTCACCTTTGTGAGCTAAAATTGCCAAATCCAGAGTTAAAGGAGAAGGGCTATTGATACTATAAGGAGGGCTAGTTGTTCTTCATTAGGCTTAAATTTTGTTGTTCAACATGCACCAAAAAAGATTAGTCCTTTGTTATCCTTTCCTCACCAATATTAAAACCATAAGTCTGTAATCAACTTCAGTCAATTCAGTAAGAATTCAGGATGTAGCTCTTCCTTTCTGCTTGTGCAGGTGTGGTCCTTTTGATATCATTGGTGGTATAGCAGATCAAAAGACAAATCTGTGTGACATCAGCGTTCTCTGACAAAAATATTCCATCCATAATGGCCTGATCACATCACCATTATTCACAAAGCATATTACTAAAAGTAATTCAACAAGGAACCTCAGTGACATGGAAAAAAGTTGAAAACAGCAAAGTATCTGAGCAGTCCCAATTAGGCTGTGCTGACTTTCATCAGATAAGTTAATTAGGTATTTAATGATTGAAATGAAGGAACTATTAGAGTAGATTGTAATTTCCAGTATCTACAGCATGAAGCCCTATTGCTCAGGAATAAGCACACAATATACCATAAGGCCACACCTTTCTTTGTGTGGAAAAGGAGTCTAACCAACAACCTACCCAGAGGAATGTGGAAACATTCCTGGTTTAGTAGCTTAAACTTAGCATCTATTTACTACTGCTCACCATTTCACCTTCCCTCCATGTGTACTCTATTTCAACTAGGAAAAAATAATAAGAAGGACAAAACTGATGTTCTCTGGATACAATCTCTGCATGCTCCAGAGACTGTCATGCTTTTGTTGTTGGACAGCTGCAGTAGCCCAATGCTGACAAGATATGAGTAGCTTACCTGCTTTGCTAGATCTCTACTAATGCAGGAGTTTTTTCTTCAGACTACAGCTTTTTCCAAGCCTGTCAAATGCTTATAGCATTATTTAATTATATCTCTAGCTTTAATGTACATAGATATATAAACAGAAAAAAGAAAAACTATGCACGCATTTTTCTCCCTCATGTCTTTTCACTCAGTGGCTCTAGCAGTGGAAGCAAAATAGGCTTCATGAGAATTTCTTACATATTTCATCCAAACAAAAACCACATGTAGATGTTTTTCAATCCATTCTTAGACTTGCGATTGATTTGATCTGAATCTGAAATGTAGGCAAGTACAGAAGTGGAACTTACAGCAGATATGTTTTCCATTCTTAAAATGCTAAGAATAATAACTTCATAAGAAACGTACATTAGTTTTGAGGCTTTAAATTATAATTGCTTTAAAATAGGAATTCTAGGTAAAAGTAGGTCCTGTCAGAAGGACCTGTCAGAATATACAGGATGAAATTTACTTTTATTTGGACATGTAGCATAACAATTATTTGCTAAAGGATCTGACTGACCTATACAAAATTATTTCTTGGCTAAGAGGATAAAAGAGGATCTAGCACTTCTCCACATGTGTGTCTCTATAGTTTCATTGACTAGCATAACTGCGGGAAGATCTTTTCAAGCCCTCAGAAACTTCCAGGCTGCAAGGGCTAAAAATCATTCTGTCAATAGAAAACTTAATAAAGAAGGTGGGAGAGAAAGGGTGATGAGGAAACAAGGAGCAAGAAACAGGAATAATAAAAAAGCATATTAGTAGAACTAAATTGAAGAGAAATCTGAAGATGTAGATCCAGGTCCAATATAAGGATAAAAAGATAAAAGTTCCAAAGACAGAATAGTGAAACAGGCTTTCAAGCTCAAAATGGCTGGTCTGTAATTCTTTGTTATTCCTGGTGGGGTGACACATTTGTGGTCCCTTTTCTTTTGGCTATCTGCAGGATGAGAATCTTTTCCTAAGATACAGTTGATAATATGTTCCTGTTTTTCTAGATTTTTTTATTCTTTGTGTTTATCTTTTTTTTTTTTTTTTTTGAAACCTTCTAAAATTACCCTTTGCTACTCATCTGTGTCTAAAAAAAAAGTCAAAACCTTTGCCTTACTGTATAAACAAAGAAGTCAATGCTCTATTCTCCATTGGAGCAATGTAACATGTAACATTACATTTAAGTAATAAAATACCTCACATAGAAACCTTTCCTGTGGAACCCATCTATCAAATTATTCCTTAGTTAGGTTAGAGCTGATACGTGGGATGTTACACATCAGGAGGTTTTGGGAGACGTGCTTCTTTTAGGTTCATCCTTTCTTCCTATTTTCTCTGGTACAATGTCTTTTACTGATTAGATACAGTTTTCTATACTGCAGTATGATGCTTCAGAAAAAGATTGGTAAGGGAAGAAAATTCAAAGTCTGCAGAATATGTGGGGTCCTGATACTTTTGTTTATCACCACCACTTTTGGCTTAAATACGGTAACAGAAACTGGGGGTTTCCAAAATCACAGTGTATCTATGTGCAACTGAGCAGAAGCTTCTGACACATTTCAGACTCCAAACATGATTTTGAGGAGTTTTCTTTAACTGTAGAGTTCTAACTGACTTTATCTGCTTACTTCAGAAATCCCACTGTGGCATGGATCATCCACTGTGTCTGCAGCCTGGGAATCTGTTTGCCTCAGAAGGCATAAGCTTATGAGAGATACTTGAGCTGCTTTAACATAGTTGCCTTGTCTTTATGACACAGTACAGCTCTCTGCAGAGGGTCCCAGGAGCAATATAGTTATATTAGTGCAGTGGTGCACTGCACGAATTTTCTTAAAACAGCTAAGTACCTGGTAAGATGTGTTTAGGCTGCTTCCTTGACATAGCTACATTTTTGTTGGTGGGTTAAACTCTTTCCAAGCATGGTGCTTCACATATCCTGTCTGAAGTCCAACTGTAGTCAATGTCTTCTGTTGGCAGTTGATGAGGTCCTTCAGCTGAGAAATCCGTGGCCCTTGTTAGGTGTTAACCATAGTTAAGTGTCCTACATGCCATCCATGTGGGAGCATCATCAGTGCCTTGATCCAGTCTACTGACCCTGAATTAGAACAGCTTGACTGGCTGTAGTTTTCAAGGCAGCAAACAGCTCTTAGTAGCCAGGACCACTAAGGCGCTGTGAAGATAGATGTATGTGCCCTTGGTCACCAGTAATTTGCTCATGCCAGCAGCAGGAGTGAGGTTTATAAGAGTTATGCCACAAGATCTCCATGCCAGAGTGGGATCAGTATCCTTTACCTGGCTTTTTCCATAAAAAAGTGAGCTCTGTTTTTGACAGTCCTTTTCCATTGTTGTTTGTAAGAAAGGATCTTCTGAAATGTTTGGTAGGGAGTTCATGTTAGTATAGAATGGCAAGAGCACTTGATTGCTGAAAAACAGCAGTTGTAAAATGCATGATCTGGATTAAACATGGATTTTGAAGGAAGTGCGACATTTATAAGAATTAAATGAAAGAAGCAGGCAAGTAAAGCGGCTTAGCAAACTAATGCTTTTATCCATAAGACACTTCAGGCAATGTGATGCTGCCAGTTTTTCAAAGGATGAAAGAGAAGAAAATCTTAAATCCTTAAAAAAGAGTGAGCCCACCATATAAAGTTTAAGTAGTAGAAAACGTGCACTCAAATCAGAAAAGCTAATTCAAAAGCTTCATTTATTACAGAGGAAAAGAAAGCAATGATTAGCCCTGGAGTCTTGTAAGCCCAGCATGTAAAAGAAAAGTAACTATTTTTTACTTTCCATCTTCATTTCCTGTATAGGCACAAAGGATTCCACACTATAATATATGACTTTTTTGGTAAACAATAGTGAATGTTTCAGACACACCCAAGCTTTCAACCTGCAATTGAGCTTTGGACATTTGTACTCCCTCCAATTTGTTCAGTCTGGTGTTAACAAACACAGTTGGGATGACAACATACCCTAGGCAAATCATAGGCTTCAGATCACATGTAAAGGTCTTGTTTGCAAATAAACACACAAAGTTTCCAGTGAATAAAGTTCTGCATCACTGAGTTTCCCTCCAGGAAGCTGGCAAGGCACTGACAGGGATATGGGAGCAAAGTCTCATTTGTAAACACTTGTGTCTGTTGCTATTTACAGTAGAGTAAAATAACCATAATGGGTTTAAAATAGACCACACCTTGGTACTGCATAGTGTATTTGTACAGTAATAAGTCTGTGTGTCCTGGGATAGAACTCTGGGTTTTATCTGAAAACGGTGAAAAAGTTATGGGATTTTCTGTATGCTTTGGTTTGGACTATCTGTAATTCAATGCTCCTGTTACACCAGATGTATAATGGATTACATTTGGGGCAAAATGCCTTTTGGAAGTCCCCAGACCATCTAGCAGTTTCTACACAGATTGGATTCTTGTGCTGATGGCTTGCTAGGAGTAATTTAGGATTTGGGATGGTGCTATCTTCAGCCCTGGGACAGATTAATGGATCTTCATTTGAGTTTTTTCCCCACCCTAGGAGGTGTTTATTGAGCCAGGCTCTAAATGCATACATTCCTTTCACCAAGCTATTTCACAGTCCAGTAACTTAAACTCCTCTTTCCATGACTTCTGACCAACTCCAGGCAATGATAAGAATAAGAATGATTGTTTGTTAAGACTTCATATTGTTGCTTCAGAGCAAGGCTTCAGTATCACAAAAGGAAAGATGTTAATCCATTTTTTCTCAGATATTTTTTGTGGTGAGATAACTGCAGGACAAGGGACAAAGTTTCTAAGGAAGAAAGAAAATCTGATTTGAATGAGAGTGTTTTTAGAACTCCACTTCTGGAACAAATTTCAGTTCTGACCTGGTGTCAGGTTGTGCAGTAAAAATCCACACCTTATTAGGCTGCTTCTAATTACTGTACAGGAATAAAACCTCTCACCATTTTGGCCACTATCCATTTTTTTTCTTTCATGTAACACACAATTACTGAATTGTAGCAATGACTATTTAAGGGCTAGGTGTAGCACTCTGATCAGGTTTATAGTTACAGAGGTATTTGACTAGGTTTGCAGACCTTATTTGGGATAGTATTCAAATGAACCAGAATTCAGAATCATGGAAATTATGCTGAAGATCTCATGCAAAGGACATTTCCTATGAATCTTGCAGTATTTTCTAGCTTAAGTCTATGGGGGAAACACTACAAACACAGTATTTTCTTTTCTTTTTCCTTTTAGGTTTATATTTCTTCCTACACTCCCAGCTGGATATGTTCATATTAACAGAATAGGGTGAATCTCCATTGTGACACTCACTGTAGTTAGATAAGTCATGGTGTTTGGAATTTGTTTTTACCAGGAGGAAGAATAAATCATAATGCTGTGACTGTACTGAAAACTGCCTCAACAGGCTTTTTCCCACAGTATTTGTTCCAGATGCTGACTTCCTCTTCCTCCCTCTCCCTATGGCTGCTGTTATATCTCTTATATGCAGGGTGGATCTCACCTGTTCCAGCAAGTCAGAAACCTTCAACATTTCCCTAATAGGCTGCAACTAACTATCACAAATATGCAGTCAAATATTCCTGTGGTTTTCTACCTACCAGACAAAGACTGGGCCTCACTGGAGGCACAAATTAGGGCACAATTCTGAGTGATTTTTTTTTTTATCAAGTCCTAACTCAGCAGTGGATAGAGTTACAGAAATTCAGAATGAGTACTATTTTCAGGTGTATTTGGGCACAAGCTCCACATCAGTGGAGTTATTCCTTGCCTCAGGCTCTGTGGGACATCAGCACTTGGCTTTTTGTTACAGACTAAAGTGACTGCCGTCATAAAAAGGAAATGTCAAATCCTCAAAGATCCACAGCAACAAAACTGGCACTTCCTAAACCCAGCTCGACTGTCCAGCTCATCCAGATGCCCAGGGCTGTGTGACAGCCCCTGTGAAGATACAGTATCTTTCAGGACTGAGATATGGGTATGTCCCATCCTTCTACACGCCTCAATTTTCTGTAGATATTTGGGAGTATGGTCAGGAAGAAAACTCTAGTGAGTTCCATTGGGTTCCCCAGCCCATTCCTTGCTGAGATCCAAGCAGCAGTTAAGCCACAAATTCCAGAACAAGCCACACCATTAAAAGCTGTGGTGCACCAGCTAAGTCATAAGATTCCATTTTTTTCAAGAAAAAATCCTCTCTAGGACAGAATTTTACCACCCTAAAGTCATATTATTATTGACATAAAAGTCCTTGCTTCTAAATGTTTGAACTGGATACAGTCAGCATAAAAGTGCTTGGAGTAGGTTCAGGTACATGCTGGAAACAAACAGCACCTCTCAGAGTTACAGCTGTAGCAGAGATCATTTAGTCAAATTTCTTCTCCATTGACACCTGGTAATTTTTTATACTCTCCTTCTAGTTCTTTTTGGAAATATCCACAGACAGAATTATTCTGTTAACAACACATCATTCACTTAAGGGGCCAACATCCCCAGAAGCAGAAGAACTGACTTAGAAGATGTGCCTGTAACCTTCATTGAAGCATTCTCTGGGGTCTCTGGTTTGCTCTTTCTGGTTTGAATAAAATATGATCAATCCTCTGTGTCTTAACTCCAGAGAAACCTTAGAAACAGAGAGGACTTCTGCTCTCCTCTCACACACAGCTCTCCTGTGGTCTTCATCAGTTTGTCTCTAGCAACTAGGACTCTTAGGGGAGTCTGACTCCCATCTCGGGACAGAGCCAGGGAGAGAGCACAGTGTGATCAGTATTTATAGCAAAAAGAAAGCCTCATTCTCATGACTGATTCTTCATGAGCCTGAAGTGCAGGAACTCAGCACATAACCTCTGACAGCATTATTGCATCCCCTTCCAATGAAGAGGGCTTATGGGAAAGTTTAAAATGAATATGAAGTCAGAAATCCTTTTTCCCTATCTGTTCTTTTTAAATTATTTTTTCATTAAAATCTATTCAAGAGGAAATACTTTATTCAAGCTCAGGAAAGCAAATAGGAGACTTTTAGTTGATTTTCAGACCTGTGCCATTGTTTGCTGGAAAGTAAAAGAACCATGCCACACAGTGGGATTTTTTCCTTAAAGTGAATTCTTGAGGGTTTGGGGGTTTTTAGTAGCCTGGTAAGACTGCATACTAGAGCTCTGTTTTCAAAATGTAAAGTGTTTTTTCAGATCAGCCCATTGGGTTTGGTTTTGATAGCATTTCTGGTCTTTTTTTCTGCTATGCAATATCCTTCAAAAGATAAAAACAGTTAATATATATATATAGATATATATTTATTGACTACTTAGCCAAAGAGAAGTAGATATTTTTTCTGTATGTTATTTTGCTACTCAGTAGAGAATATTAGAGCATGGTGTTTCCTTGGGCATCAACTTTTCAAACATTTTTCTAGAATGTTAAAGTTATGTTACAGTACACTGGAAGTATCCAGCTAAGTTGGAAGAGAGGTATCTTACAAAAGAAATTATGTTACCATGTTTTGTATTTTAACCAAATATATTACATTTTCACATTGCTAAGGATCTTTAATAGATTATTTTAAAATAAAATATTCCCTACGCTAATTTTAATTCAGTCTAGACCAA
The DNA here is from genome assembly GCA_013397975.1 of Machaerirhynchus nigripectus. NCBI lineage: Eukaryota > Metazoa > Chordata > Aves > Passeriformes > Dicruridae > Machaerirhynchus > Machaerirhynchus nigripectus. The sequence continues at coordinate 1,105,556 of VZRQ01000839.1, forward strand.
AAGAGCAGTGAGGCAGTTTTGATGTAGTTAAAAGGTCTTACAAAAATATAACATCAAAACAGTATCTGAAATAATAATTTGCAGCAATAATGAATTTATCAAGGTTTTCCTGTTTTTACTTTCAACTGATCATGAACAGCATGTCTGTCAGATGTCTGTCTTATACAATATTTATTATATAGTTTCAAAGCTTAATTTTTAGGCTTTAAATGTGACAAATTGTCTTTTTAGAAAAAAAATGCAATTTTTGTCTGAAAAGATTCTCAAGTGTATTTTATTATGAAGTTAAAACATATAACATGTTTTTCTGGCCTCTCATTAGCAAAGGGCACTGTACATTGAGAGACTAGATTCTATTCCTTCTCTACATCTTAAATGGCAGCCAACAGATAAACTAATGTTGGAAAGAGTCACTGTGGGTTTTTTCCCAGGTACTTTTGCTGTGTTATCAAGTTGTTGTTTACTCAGTGGGTGGTATCATGTAATGGTCTATTATTATAAACTTCACTGCTATTAGCAGGCGTCTTCCTTCTTTCGCAGATAAACGTGGTTTGTTGCTTTCCCTCTGCATAATTTTATTTTAGGGGAAATCTTTCTCTAATCTAGAAGAGACAGCCCTGCATTTGCAGTATGAGAAAGCAGATACCGTCCGCACAGTTTGCGCAGTTGAGGCACAGTGAACTACTCCAACATTCACCTCTTCCAGGGCTGTAGATGACAGTACAGCACCTGTGGAGCTTAGAAACCATGTTTTTAGGGAAAAGAAACCATTTGCTCAAGCGAACAGCACTGAAGAAAGACCTCGGGAGAAACAGAATTCTTTCTGCTGTGGAAGGGATAATCCCGGTCATAGTTAACAACTGAACTTCTGAACTGCTTTGCATAACCTTGTGAGTGGCTCACATTACTTTGTTGCTTCAATAAACATTATTTCAGATAGGTGCCCCCTTTTCCCCAAATTGCACCAAACAAATTCAGCTTTTTATAAATGTACAGGACTTATTTCTAACATACAACATTTTACTTTAATATCATTCCTGCTTACAATGTAAATAAAAGACTGGAAGTTACAAGAAAAAGCACATTATTATTTGAGCTGGTAAATCATAGGAAAGAAAGAGGAAGAAATAAAAATTATTTTTAGCTGAAAAGGTATTATATAAGGAATAAAAAACATTTTAGTTATTCACAAATTATTAACTTAAAATGATAAGGGTAATTTTAAAAATTCATTTTAAAATTTCTTCCAGAATTCATAGTTTGATCAAATCTACGAGGAATGGAAGCTTGGCTAACTCTATTCTGAAGTCAATGGACATTTTTGTTGCCATTTCTAATTGAAGGCCTGCTGCAGGAGGCTCAAATAAATTCAAATAGATTTAGAATATAAATATCCTGATTGTATTTTTAATACTTGTGCACTTTTCTTTCCTTATATTGTTCCCCAGAGATATAAGAACTATGAAATATTATACATTTTTAACTGGATTGATAATAAATTGCACCCCATTCTCTTTTATATAGAAAAATATATAGAATCAGTGAGAAATGTCAGCTCTACCCAATGACACCTCCCAGTAACCTGCTCTTACCAGGATCACAGTCACTCAATGTAGTTGCTGTTTTTATTGTTTTGTAAGAAATTCTTCAGGAAATTTCATTTAGAAATAAAGAGAATCTACAAGAGCAAGAGTGGACTGCTAAGGTCAGGCAAACAGCGTCTTGGTTTATTCTAGGTCTCAAAACAGCTGAAGTAAAAGAGGAGTCCAGTGTCTGTAGGAAGCACATCTTTATAATAATACACGTCAACAAGAAAGCACATGTGTATGCACACATATACACAGAGACAAGGGGGTTCAATCTCAGCTTGTCTGGGATATTTTCATACTCTGTAATTAAAGTTGAAGTTTCAAAGTACTTCCGTGCTTTTTTGTTCTAATGGCAGATGGTTTGAGAGGAGAAGTCTATAAATGAATTGGTGCTGACCAACACTGGGCACCATTTATTTACTTTCTGTTTATAAACTTTAATGTTTGTTTTCCAGGCATTCTGCTTCATGAAGATGATCACTAAGTACCAGAGTTCCTTTAAATCAGCAGTGATTGTGGTTTGGCTCTTCTTAACAATGTAAGTTTATAGCTTGCTTGAAGACATTCCAGACTCCACTGCCTAGTTCTTTTCTCTTTTTTATTTTTCCTTTTGTGTCCGTGTGTATCTTTATATAACTGGTGTTGATTTTGAGCATCTGACTTCAAAAACAGCACACAGCAAAAGAAAACAAAGAAGAAAAGTCAGGGTTTGTGTGGATTCTTAATTCAGCATACAAAAATTGAGCAAAAATCCATTATACTATAAAGGAAGATTCTGCAATCATTTGATATCATGCTCACCTTCTGGTCTCTATATGAGAGATTTCAACAACTAAGTCTACAAATAATATAGGCAGAGAATTGTGGCATTCCTGAACATGCACTCAGCCCTTCAAATTTCAATTCTGGCTTCTCTGGCTGGCAGCACAATCTGATCTCTAAGTCAACCTTCCTCTGTCAGTCTGGAATCACCCCTAAATTATCTTTGTCAGAGCAGTAAGTGACCTAGCAGTACAGCAATGCTCTGTGGGATGCCTGTACATGTTCTAGAATAATCCTTAACAGCAGGGAGAGAAGCTGCAGTTTCCTAGCTGTTGTTTAGGTCTTTGTTGATGAAGGGCTGAAAATGTGCATACTGATGGAAGTTAATCTATCCACTGTCTAGAGATGTTCAGTGGAGCAGTCAACAGTATTTATGAAGAAAATGGATTTGTATGACCTCTTTTGCCACTTCTGCTTTTTGTAGAATACAAATACAGCGATTTTTTAATGAGTATCACAGAGGAATGGAAGAGAACTCAAGCTCTGAGAATTGGGTCATTATCACCTTTATCAGTGTCCCACTTCTAGCTGCTGCTAGGGATATACATGGTTTCCAGAGTGCTTACATGCCATGTGGCTGCCTTAGGAAAGGAGAAGAGTTCAAGGAAGCAGCGCTCAGATTCTCCAAATCCAGATGAGATGTCATCAGCACAATGCTGTCAGCAAGTTAGAGGATTCCAGTTTGGAGAGGGTTTTGAGGCCAGAAAAGGATTTTTGCCCAACTCTCCATTCTAGCCTGATCTCTTTGAATGTGAACCTCTATACTTTCTATCAAGTACATGCTCTGGTTATCAGGAGGCAGACACATGAGGAAACAAGGTGAGCCCATTTTGTCTTTCAGCTGATTTTCCTACTTCAACTTCTTAACTGAGGTGGAGAAAAATTATCTTGGTTTTAAATTACACACTCTCTGTGGAAAGGGCTATTGGGTGATTATTTCATGGACATCAAATTTACCTGCTGCAACTCTGAGTGCTTATGGGATGATGGCTTTGAGTTCAAACTAGACTTACGGCTCCATACACTTAAAATGCAGTTAGTTGGTGTGTATTTATCCAGTAGCAAAAGCAAGGGCTTGTGTTAGTCGTTAGGTTTTGAGATTCTTGTCTCAACTGCCATTTTTTACTAATGACTCCTGCAACAAAGCAACCACTGATACTGGGCAGCAAAACATTGCAACCACAGTTGTCTAATTTGAATACCTCTGCAAACATACACACATACAAGCAAGTAATCGTGAGGTAACAAGAGTATCAGCTGACTTATAGTCACTGTTTACATGTACACAGCCTCTGGCAAACACAAGGTAGCACAAGTGATGCCAGCTCATTTTTTTGAGTACTTTAAATGAAGTCCCAAGATTTGTTTCATCTTCTTAGCAGAAAACTCTGTGAGTGCCATCTGAAAATGCTAAAGCACACCTTATTCAACTGTTCTTACTCAGAAGTACTAACTGCTAGCTAAAATACCAGGTTTTAGGTGCATAGCATTTTATGGCATTCCTAATGCTGACTCAAGTAGCTGTTGTTGTCATGTCTGTGGTCAATTCTTTACTTAAAAGTGGGAACCATAACATTCAGGACACAAACACAGCTGCGTACATTTAACCTATGATGAAATGAGTGTTTTAATCCTCCAGCTACAAAGTTGTCTCTAAGCCTGAGGTGCAGGGAAATGCCTCTCTCCACTTAATATTCACACATTTGTAATTTTTTCCTTGAGTTAGGAATGAAAGGCAGCCCTTTATCACCACACTTGGCCAGGCAAAGACGAAGTTCACCCAGCCTATGTCAACATTTGCCACTCGTGCAGTGCAGTGGATCTGTATGGCGAAAAGCTGCAGCTGAAGCCATCACAACCATGTTAAACATGTTTCAGGGGTTTACTTTGGCTTGGCTGTTGCCTGGCCCTGGGTGCTAAATGCCCATTAATGGCAGCAATGAGATGGGTATGCTCCTGAGACTCTATGTACAATCTGGTTTCATCTGAAAGAATCCATATTGTGTTTGTTAGGATACTTTCACAATGTGCACAAAAATACGGTGCAGGTGATTAGGAAGTTCATTTTAAGTGCACACCCCTGACCTCAAATACAAAGCTAAGGCAGGTAACCCCAGTACCTCAGTGATTAGACAGCTGGGCTTGGAGGCTCCTACTGAGTTTTAGGTGAACTTTGAGAAAAACCATGCCATCCAGAATCCATTTCCTAGCTGGTTAATTCACTGGAATTCAATACACCAATGCATATTTTCCAGTTTCTTTCTAGTTCATCAGAATTTCTTTTTCCTAAGTGTTTCTATGTAAGTGGCATTTGGTTAACAAAATGGACCTTTGACCCCCAGGAGTATATGATTCCCTTTTGATAAAAACAGGATGTACTACTCTGTAGTTCAGCTGAGGCCCCAGATTGCCCTTGTTGATGATCATACCTTGGAATTATATATACATATTTTTTACATGGAGGACTTTTCCTTTTCATGATTCCTCAGATTTCAATGCATAAGGCTGTGCCAGAGATTGCTACCTTGTGCACATTCCCCAACTTAGAACAAAATTACTGTTTAGAGTTGCACAGAGTATTTCATAAACCAGCCAGTGTATTTGTGAACACTAACTTTTCTGTCTCCAGCGGGTTTCAGAGGAACAGGGATAGCACTGTGTTTCTGAGCTGTGTTACAAAGAGCAGAGCACCTCTGCAAGGACTCCTGGACTAGACTATCACCTGCTGTTATGGTGGGACACTTCTTTGCTAGCACAGTTATCAGTGGAAGCTCAAAGGCACTTCAGCAGCTACAGTATTTGTGCTTTAAATCCTAAAAGTATAGACGTAAATTGCCACCCCTACAAACTAAAAGCCTCATCATTTGATCTTTTTCTTTTCTTTATTTCTCCCCTGTCTTTTATGTGTCTTACATGAGGAGATGGACAGGACCAAATTCTGGGAAAGCTCTTGGCTGGCTAGAAACTTGAAAACAACATTAGTCACCAGGTTCACTTCTATCATTACCTACAAGAAAGGCTAGCCAAACCAAAAAGCGAAAAATGTAACCTGGAAGTACTTTATGTAAATCTATGGAGGTTTTTTAGTTTATTTATTTTTCTCCCTTGAAAAGTTGCCACTTTCAAGCATCTCCAAACATAAGCCTTCTGTAAACAAAACACAGTATTTTTTCCAACATTTTGTATTACCAGTTTTACCAGCTCTACACTTATAATTTACTTTAAAAGTCAGACACCAACCATATTATATTTTGAATTTTTCTTCTGACCTTTTTAAGGAAAGAATAAAAAGAAAGACGATAACAAAGAATAGCAGATTTAGTGAAATGAAATCTTTAATAGTGCAGTATCTGCATATATTTTTTAAAAATTTATAATGTATTTTTCCACTTTAATAATAAACTAGTATTCTAGTAAGTTGATCAGATTAAGTGCCATCTATGTAACAGTATTTATGACTCTATTTAAGAAGATGTATTTTTACTGTTGTGAAACAGGTCAGGAAATTAGTTGCAAGGCCTGTCCCTGTGAATGAATGATCATGTGCACGAAGACTGAAACACCCTGCTTTGGTGGTGTATGGCTATATGAAATTTTAACTGAAACAATTAATTTTCTAAGATGCAGGTCTTGGTTTCCTAAAGGTCTGGGTTGAGTGGAGTTCTTCCCTCCTAGGAACATGGGAGTTGCATGTATACATATGTAGTTAAAACAGGAGTTCTTGGCAATTTAGCACTCACCATGTTGTTTTGCAGACTAACACTGGATATGCTAGACATAAACATATGTTGAAAAATGTCAGTATGCAGTCCAAAGTTAAAATATGCAGCTCTTAATTTCTTGACAAATCTCTGCAGTGTATAGAAAGGAAAGTCAAGCTCCCTCCATGATCCTGATATTCTGTGAATAAGAACATGTTAATTTATGGAAAGGGTAAAAAAATGCACTCTGTGGATGAATCTGTGGTAGTATGACACATGAAGGAATATGTTCAAAATTTCCCTATAGGTCAGCTATCAAGAGTGTTTTAATGGTGATTTCTAGGAAAATTAAGTGTATGTGTCAGCTTCAATCCTGAGGCCTGCCCACTACTAAAGAAAGGGGGTATACGACATGCAGCCTAAAATCTTCTCAGGTTTTTCATTCTTCACAAGCTATTGGTTGAGATACATAATTTCTCATGCTGCGAAGATGTAAATCAGTTTTTTCCAAGTACTGACTCCATTCTGTCCCCTCATTTTCACTGGCATGAACAAGGCTGTTCACAGACTGTCTGTGATACACTGCTGCCTGTGATGTTAGTAGTTGGCACACTGCACCATGGTGTGATGTCTTGAGAAGGTGTGTGCTTTTAAGTATTATGAAAGGAGTAATTATTTTACTCACAATATAAGTAATGCATGAAGTCTGAGATAAGTTACCATGAAGACTAGTATTTCCCCTCCCTTTTATTCAGAAAAAAAAAATTAAACACATCATAAGGAGAAACAGAAAAACAGTGGTTGAAGTGGCACTGTTGCAGATACTAATTATCTAGAGGTTTTGGTACAGATTGAACAAGTGGCATCAGGAAGGAATTTTCTCCCTATGCACAGAACCATTCTACTAAAGGCATTCCGGGAACACATCTTTCCTTGAAGCATCTGGGATTTAATATTAGGAGGATACAGAACTAGAGAGAGCATCCAGACACAGCATGTGGTGACTGTTAGTTACAGTTTTCCATCAGGTGTCTGTACATTACTGTAATATCACTGGTGAGGTTCTGTTACAATTCATAACCTATGAACACCTTACAAACAAACATGGAAGAATAAGAAGAATGGCTTTCCACTGGGGAGAACTTGAAATACAAATGAGTTAGAAACATTTCTGTTCTCTTCCCTCCTGCATTTGGCCAGACACAGTGACAAATCTCCCTTTCCACCCCTGACAGGTTTCATTGCAATAAGTGCCAATAACAATTATGCTAAGTTTGGCTGAATGCAAATTCAGTCTGAATTCCCTCAGCTCTTCAGATTTTGACAACACTATCAGTTCATAACAGACCACCTGTTTGTTTTGTAGTGCCTGCCAAAACATATAAGTGTTAATGAGGAAAGGAGATGCTGCTTTTAATGTGTGTATATTTATATAATATGCATAAATTCATACACAGCTAATGTACACATCTTTTTTCACTGAAGCAGATAGAAGATAAACAACTTGATTACAAGGTAAGGCTGTTTTTGGTTTTTTTCTTTAGTCATCTTATGAGTTTATTTAGCATCAGGGTGGAGAGGGAAAAGTGTTATAAACCCTTTCATGCAAAAATTGTGGAGAACTTGAGTGTCTGTCCTGATTTCAAATTCACAGTTCCATGATGTAGACAGCAGACATCATGGATCGATCCACAGATTGTATATCCTGAAGTCAGTGGAGCTGTGTTATTTACACCAGCTGTGTTATTTTCACCACACACCAATTATATGCAAACAAGCACGCACATGACATCTTTATGAAAATAATAATAAAGGACAGGGTCCTTTTCTCTCAAAGCATTACAAAAAACACTAAATATTTCAGACTATGCAAATATCATACAGTGGCATGCACTTAATGAGCCACGTCTTCCATATTCTTTTTTCTATCTTTCCCATATGGCACTGCTCCTAATGAGGATCTAGCCATATATGTTTCATACATGACTTAGAAGACAGGCAAAGAGAGTGAAGACCAAAGTTTACAAGAGCTTTTGTCCCACCACAAGATACCAAACCTCTGGATATTCAGAAGTTCTGAGCAACTCTACCTCTCATCTGAATTCTCATGAGAATTTAGAGTTATGAAGACTATTGACTGGAAGAAGTAAATGAAAAACAGGGGAAAATGATAGGAAGAAAAAAAAGCAAGGGAATAACAGGAGAAGGAAGGTAACTTATTCTGTAGCATTAGTTAAAACTAGCACATCCCAGCTCACTTCTTCCATTTGAAGTAAAACCCTTCAGCTGTTTAGAAATATATTTTTAGAACAGAACAGTAAACACCAAAATTTTAAAATCTGAAAATTGTGAATTTTAACATTGGAAATTACTGCCTGGTTTTGCAATTTGTGTTCAAATTGATGTGTCAAAGGGCACCCATAAATGTCAGGTAACACATAGAATCAAATTTGGATTCATAGAGCAATGCTGTCTCTTCTGCAATAGAATTCCAGCTATTGCATTCTGAAAATGTCTGTGATTGAATGGATGTGTTTTTAATCAGATTTGGAAGAAACATCTGAGACATGTATACAAACCAGCAAAAATTCTGCAAAGACTGAATGTCCATGTCCAGGTCATCAAAAGGCAGAAAGAAAACATCTGATCATCTCAACCTCCAGTGAGTATTCACCTTTGTTCCATACACTTTCCTGTAGTGTAAAACAAAATTTCCAGTTTTCTCAAGACTTTGATTCTGTGTGTCCTGAAGCTTCCATCGACATATTATTATTTGTACCTAGAAATCTGAAATTCTAGTATAAGCAGAGCTATGTATAGCCTTGGGCTGTTAGTATTTACCAGTGTTCAGACCCTACATCACAACAATTTCATGCATTAATGGGACGTACACCTTTAAAGTCTGTCCTGTAAATATAATTTAAAAGAAAGTGAGACTTCAGACCTTTGATAATCTTTGGATGTTTTCTCCCTTTGTTGAAATTTACTTATTTTCTTGCCTGCCATTATGCTTTCTTTTCAAGAATAAAATAAATAAATAATTACATTAATAAAATTAAAATGCACTTGCAAAATAATTGGATTTAAAAACTAAATTTAGCAGTTTTTGAAGCAAATTAGCTTCTTTTGCTCCAGAACTGAGTCCAAAAACGTTTTTTAAGGAGTAGCTTTTCTGCAGCAGCTATTTCTGAATAACTCCACAAATTTGCAGAAACGCCTAAAGACAGCCAAAGTACCTCTGTATCTAAAACAATACCGATAAGGCCAGAAGCAAATGATGCTGAATGTTTATGCTGCTGAGAATGGTAGGACAACCCTGAATGCTTCCATTCTGTTTTACAGTATGCAATCCAGACACATTCCCAACATGACCTTGGACTAATCTTTCATTGTATGTCGATGTCTCATCTTTAGAAACCGAACTATTGTGTTGATAGAGTTCATTAGTGAATGTGAGATGGTCAGATGGCATTGTGATGAGGTAATAGAACATGGATTATGCCTATGTGTAAGCATTCGTTCATGCAAAAACAGAAATTGGGAATGATTTCATCCACATCAGAATAGCCAGAGAGAGGGCCAGAGCAAGGTATTTTTAAGGAGAAACTGCACTCTGAAAGAGGTCAAATTTTGTAAAACTGCATGGATTAACGCAATACTCCTGACTCTATTTGGAGTAAATTCAAAGGCACCACCAGCCTCCAGTCCCAGGGTTAAATGGATGGAAAATTAACTAAACTGGTACTGAATCATGAAATCTTCTCTCCTAATTCATATCATAAAGGGTAAGCAGTCCTCTGTAATGACCAAGGCAGTTTTGAAAGAAACACTAGATTAAAAATGTGTGTCAAAACAGATAGTAGGTTAGAAGTTCTTTGGACAAACACAATCTTGTTTATAATACAATAGGCAAAGAAAAAGTTGAACTCCAAGGACTGTGTTGCTTTGTGCTGCTGGCAAGTAAGAAAAGAGAATCAAAATCTAATGCTAATCATGTTAGCAAAAGTAAAGTGTTACTGGTATCACTCCTTAAAAAAAAAACAACTTACATTTGATTGTACAAAACTGAAACAAAATGCTAAAATATGGCTACAGAAATCAGACTACCCTAGAAAATATATTTCAAGAACCATGATTTACCCTTGGAACTGTATATCATGACTATTAAAGAAAGAGACTGAATTTCTGCAGAGTACATGTGCCTTGGCAGATATTATTATAAAGTAAGATGTTTTGAAGAACATTTGTTTAGCTCCCTAAACTATAATGATTTTGGCTGGAACACAGGGCAAATGTCACCAGATACAAATAGTAATGCTCTTCTTTTCTAGAAGAAAAGTGATAATCTACAAGTTTTAAAACAGATTTATAACTACCATGAATCTCTAAAACACATCTTTGGCTTTTAAGAAAAAGTTTTCAGATCTTTGAGGTGCACTGACACACTATTTTCCACGTCAGTTTACTAAGTATGTATAGTGGCTCTCAAAAGATTAACACATTTGTGTGCCAAACACCCAGCCTGATGGGTCTTTTATGGCAAATGGAGAAGTTTCCTGGAGGTTTAGTTACTGGTGGAGTAACACTTTATCATGTTCATGGAAGTACCTGGTAACACAACCCGTGTCAGGTTTCACATGGCACTCTGCTCTCATTACTGGTTAATATCTAAAATGTGTCTGTTCCATGATTTTTTCCTATCAAGTACCAAATGTGTTTTTGGTATCCAGGTCCATGGTTCCATAAAAATTTTGTTGATGGGTATTTGTAAACTGGAGTTCACTGAAATGTCTGAAATGTGAATATCCTGAAAATATCGAAAGAAATTGTAGTGAATTTTTAATAGGAATAATTATTAGGAAAGGAGTGGAAAAAAAGCAAACAACTTGGAAATTGATGATCTATCATATCCTGTTAAAAAACTCTGAATATTCCTTTTAGCTTTTTGATGATACAAGCACACACACAAATATATATAAATATATACTATCCTCAAAGACACAAAAATGGATTTAAAAATGTCACATACTGTACACTCTTTGTTCTATATGTTACAGCAATATTGTTAACAGCACTTGAGGTATCTCATTGGAAATTTATTGCACACATTCCAAGAGCATTGTTTAATATTTACTGTTTCCAATGAAATGGCTTGGAAAATGCTGAGTAGTGCAAATACTCAATGCAAATAGGTGTGCCAAAGAGTTAGTGCATCCCACTAACTGCACAGAGCCAGAGAAGTCATGCTGGAACAAAGAATCAGGCAGCCACAGCCCCAAGCATCTGTGTTTGGCATACAGCCAGCAATGATGTGGTATATATTCACATCCTGAGGGAGAGACAGAGATAAAGAAAAACAGGACAGGGAACAAATTACCTTTCTGAAGGGAGAGCACTCAAAAATTCACTTTAACTCCTCTGTTAATTAAAAACTGTGGTCAATAAAGGTAATTAGTCAAAAGACTTTAATTATCAAAAAGTTTGCAAGCAATAGGGTGAATTAAATTAAAGTAACTTCTGTGAGATTTTTCTTGTTTAAGAAAAAACAAAGAAAACAAAATTTGGTTCCTCCCCCTCAGGTCCCAAATATATTTTGATGAAGGAAAACATTTTTCGAGCAAAATTTTACAGGTAAAATCAAATTGCAGTCATTTGTTTGTAAGTAAAGTGGACGAATCAATAAGATGTATAAAATGACTGTTTAAAAGCTTTGTCCATAAACCAGGTTCTGCCATGAATCAGTTATTACCAGCTAGTCTGATCAAGAGCACTTCCCTTGAGACACATGACATTTTCAAGATGACTCTTCTCTCTAATGGGCAAAGCCCAAGGCAGCCACTGGAAAAACTGAGATTTGACATTACAGGGAAAAGGAATTTGTGTCAAAATGTTTTCGAAGAGATTTCTGAAAATATAGTTATTTCACATTTTCCTTTCTTATGATGCAAGTAGTGCTTTTAAGCTCAATCATTTTTTTTCACAGTCCACCAAATTTGAAGGTAGCTTAAGGACCAGGGCGCTAAATTGCTAGGACCCCTGCTTGTTATTTTTTCATGCTAATTCACAGTAATTCATAGGGACAGCAGTAGATTTTGCACAAACCAGGGACCATTCACAAAAATTTTGAAGGTAAGTGAGATAAGACAATATCATGATGAACTGTGCTTTTTCATCAGGATACAAGTCTAGAAAATAGGTTCTGATCCATAAGATTTACTAGTATAGAAACAGTTTCAAGTTCCTCTAGCACTAAAGGATTATATATTTTCTTTATAGAAGTATTTTCTTCATCAGTTATCAGGAAAGCATATGAACACTGAAAACATACTAATGATTTGAGCCTTATGCTGTGGATCACAAGGGTTGGCTGCTGCAAACACAATGTATAAATCCCAGCCTGTTAATGTGTGTAGCAGGGAAACGGGACAAGATTGTTTTCCATATGTCTCTTCAGACTTCAATAATCTCATGATGTTGTTCCTTGCAACTTTTCTGTGCAAGACATATTACAACCTTCTGCTGATACACTCCTAAAGCTTAATGGAGATCATGGTCAAAATCTCCCAGAGACACTGCCTGTGTCAAAGCCAGGTGTCTTGTTCTAGTCCAAGAGTTTGGCTGCCCTTCCTTTCACCACATCTACCAAAATCATGTTAGTCTTCCTTCCTTGTTGCAGATTGACAGGGACAGAATTATCTGAGACATGTAAAAGTATCATTTTTGCTGTCAATTGATGTTTTCCAGAAATGTGTGTATCTTCCCTATACATCATAATAGTATATCAAAAATAAATTGTCTATGAACAAATCATACTTGGTTTTGTGCCAGTCCATCTGTGGTCCACACATGGAGACAGGAGTGCTAAATGGAACAGATGTCATTGGAAATATAAGTCTCTAAACATACATATGTTACATGTGCTTTCATTAGAAGACTGAGTTATAAAATGTCTCTGACTTTTCTAGTATCACTTCATTCTATATTTTAGGGTGGATCATGATGTCCTTGATTGCCTGTGTTCACAGCAAAATCTTCAAAACCTTCATCTGTCTGTTTAATGGAGTAAAGTTATTCAAAAAATCTTTCTCCCATCTTTTTGTCTTGGGTCATCAGGACAATAACTCTCAGACCTTTCTCATCTACACCTGCAAGGGCACAGACGAGGGTAATGGATACTTGTTCTTCATCTCTTTGCAGTGATCATTAGGGCAAAATTCACTGCAAATAGTAATAAATAAAGTGTTATATACTGCATTCTATGTGGACTACCGGAAGTAAAGCTGGAACCTATATCGGGGGTTATCATCCTTAGGTGTCCTTACACACAGAGTGGAGACCTTTCTTAAAATTTCTCTGGGAGAATTCCCTTTCTGCAGAGCACTTGAGGAGATTTAAACAACTAAGTGTCTAAATTTAGGCTTATATCTCACTAAAGAAAGAATTAAGCCTATGTGTCTATGTCATATTTTCTGGAGCTGGGTGCAGAGACCTGTATTCTGGGTTTGGTTTTGCTGTTGCACGTTAGCAGTTCATCACCGTTCTTGTCATAGTTGGGGCTAGCTGGGGACTGGAGTGAAGTCCTGCTTGTGAAATACCTTTCTACAACTAACAAGAAACTGGCTGAGCAGTACGATGCTTTCAAGTGGTTTTGAAATAATTGGATATTCATAATCAACATAAACATGATTTATGAATTTGAGAAAAATAAACTACATCCCTATCATATCCTGGAGCCACAAGGTTTTGCTCTAAGATAGAAACTGCATTCTTTTTCTGTATTTTACACCAAAATAGCTATCTTGAGGGACATGACAAGGAACAACAACCTCTTTACAATGCCTTTAGTTGTAACATAAAGCTAGGTGCTAAGCACCTATCACTGATTTATTCAAATCTCTATTATGTCAGTTACTTCTATCAGGAAAACCAGCCACTGAAAGACATATCCAAAATTAGAATTACAGTTTAAGTGGGTTTTTTAGATCCTGGAATTTTAGTCTGCCTTTTTCCTATTTGTTACATACTACTTGATTTTGTTGTATAAAATGTATTAAAATGTATCTGACTCCTCACTAACACCAAAGTAAAAGTCCCAAGTAAATATTTCTGATAAAATTTAGATGGTCAGGAGGAGATGTACCTCACCAAACTTAAGACATCCAGGGTCTGATTCATTCACCCACAGAGACAGACAATGACTCTGTAAGATGTCCCTGGAGATCTAGCAAGTTTACTTGGGGCTTCCAGATAAGACATGGCATGCACAAGGCACTCAAACCCTTCTGGAGACTGTCATACAGGGTTCAGTTTACAGATCAAGGTACTTAAATATTTATGTCTACTTTATAGACTTTACAGTGTCATTATAGTCTAGACTTTCTTTATAGGCAATAGAAATATATGAAATTGATACAGCTATTGAAACCTAGTTTAGTTAATTTAATCAGCAGTTCACTAAATTTGTTTTTACTGAAGAGTACTTTAAATGGCTCTATGGATGCCACTATGTTAATTAAATATCACTGACTGAATATGAGCTTAGATATCATCACCAAGACAGGGTCACCTAGTTCTCCTGAGATTCTCTAGGGTACCATCTCTGGCCTATGGCTGCCACTGCAGAAGACCATGAGTCACTTGTAGGTCTTTCATCAAAATTATTAACAACACATTAATGTCTCACAAACCTTTGGGTATCTCAGCATACACTTCAGAGACTAAATTTAGAAAATGGAAACAAACCCCATCTCGCCTGCAGACTCAAACATCATAGTCACATAAAAGTGTGTGTCTGAACATCCTTTCCTGAAGTTTTAAGGAGTTCCTCTGAGCCTGCAGTAAGGAAACGTAGCTACTTAGCAGGGAATGGCCAGTCAAAATTAATAGCAATTTTTAAGCTATTCACACACACACATATGCAAACTTCTGCCCTCAAAGAAAAAAGTCAGCAGTTAGGCATTTACTAGCTCATAAACATAAGAAATCATGGGTTCTAGAATGCTTAAGACACTTAGTTCCATCAGCAATATCATAACTCTACAAGTTTTTAGCATATTGTCTTCTTTAGCAGATATAGTTGTTGCCCAGATGTAATTTATGGCCAGTAATGATCATACAGCTGCAGCATCCCATTCCTCTCATTGAAGCATAGTATAATGACGTTCAAGATTTACTGAGACCAAACTGGCTCAGCCTTACTATGGGACACAGGATAATCGTATATCAGAGGGACATTTTACGTCACTATATGAAGTAGTGATGCTTTGGGAACAGTAGGCACGAAGCTTCTGAATTCCACATAATCTCACTTTTCCTCACTCCCTCCTAAATCTTTTCCTCAGCAATGAGCTGCACGCAAAAGTACAGAGCCCCTCTGAATCTTTCTCTTTCCTTACATATAATCATGGCATGGGGGCTTTATCCTGAATAACTTTTTCTTTTAAATAGGTGAGTCATAGAGAGCCTTTCAATAGGTGAGAGAAATCCTTGCTTTCCATTTGGCTGATCAACAGCTGGAGAAACAAATACAGAAGTGCTCAGAAAATTCATGATGAAGAATCCTGTTTGATAATTTAGCATCAGGTCAGATCATTTTATTGAATTTGTCAGCAAAATTGTGACTTAATTGACCAGAATAAAATGTGTTAGTTGAGTATTAGATCGTAGACTACGTGCTGCTAAGTTGCCACTTGTAGTCTACTATTTATACCATTAATTTATTGATGTCAAGCTGGACATGATTGTAAGTTTTCCAGAAAATGTGTTTCATTTTGCAAATATTTTATATTTGTCCTTATGAAAAACCTGTTCTGTCATAAGAAAAAAATCCCTGTGTTTTCCCAGTGCAGTCGTATGCAAATGATTTCTGCTGAATGAATGTTCAGCCTTATTTTCCACAGTTTCACATCAGTGCCTGTCCTCATGCAAATTTATTCTCAATGAGATTACTTGGAACTATGCTGGTGAGAGTTGTATTTGTTCATTTATTTAGGTCTCATTAACCATGAATAACTCAACAAGGATAAGAACAGATTATGGTCACTGTCCAATGTATGTTAATAGTTTATTTATTACGTAAATATAATTGCATACTAGTGAAATTTGATACTGGGCTACTGATATAACCTAAAATTCAAAGTCTCTGCTAGGAACATTATACAAAATTAATCCAGAAGTCTCTTAGGCTCAAATGTACTGTATTGACAATGATAATGCATAAAGCAAAATATATAATACATGGAAATTCTAGTCTGCACTTTGAAATAAGGTAATCATTCAACCTTAATTAGACTATGTCTGTTTGGCTAATAATAAAATACTTCAAAACCTTTTCATCACTGAAAAATGTATCTACCAGTGTTCTAGGAGCAGATTAAGAAGCTCTCGACACTGATATATAGCATTGGTTTCAGGTTATTTCAGAAAACAACTGGACTGCTAATGATCAGTAATAGTTGATAAATGATCTTTAAAATTAACTACCTTGAAGACTATTGATTATTTACTTAGGGCAACTTATGTCATTTTGCTTATGCAAGTGTACGATTTATCTGACTAAACAGTGCAACAAGAACTAGCAAATTTAAATATTTACAAGAAAATATATGGTGCCACACTTCTTGTCATGCATACTGGCACATTACAACTTAAACACTGATGCTCTGCCTCCATGAGTCAGTTCTAAATTCAGGCTGAATTTTGCAAAAAGCTAAATCGAACTTAACTTTCAACTCCCAATTCAACTCCTTCCATGTTTCACAATTCCCCAGTCACAGATGTAAATATTATTTTTAAAAATGCAGCAGAAGTTTTATTCACATATTCAACTAACTTGAGCTGACCTCAAGCATATAATTACAAACATAATTGGAATGAGACTCATTATTGGGCAACAATGTCTTCCTAAGGCACTCCCAAATGATTTCTCTCCCTGTCTTTCCCCACCTTCTGTTGGTAAGTACTTGTTCCTGCTTGTGTATCCAAGCTTGTCCCTCCCTGGGCTTTGCCAGCTTAGTTCCCGGGGAAAGAGGGAGGTGGAGACATTGCAAAAGACCCTGGACAGGGGAAAAATGTTCTTAAGTTGGCCCTTGAAAAGTAAGGACTGTAAAGAGAGCCAGAAAAACAGGGATGGGAGCAACATGCAGAGCAAAATGGTGGGGAAAGCCTTTTTCCAGGGAAAAATTTATAGAGCATAGCCTGAAATTTGCAAAAATTAAAGGCCTGATCAAAAAGTTTCAGAAAAAAATTGAAAAATTTGTGTTCTTCCCTCTGCTTTCTGGAGGAGCTCTGAGGAAGGTATGTCCCACCATCTCTGTGAGGGTGATTTAACATTTAAGAGTTTGCCTTGATGTTACGTCACACCTGTGCACCTGAGAGACATATAGGAAATATTTTCACCAAGGCCTTTCACAGGACTCATTTTTACTTCAAGATCTGATAACCTTTTTTAGAACATGAAAGTATGATCACCCGTTGTCTTATTTAAACAAAACACTTCCTTGGAACCATAAACAGGGAGTGAGAAAATTTCTCTTGGCACACGTACTCATATTCTTTGTGAGAAATATTTATTCGCTCACTGTTGGTTAATAAAAGTAAAATTACTGCTTTCCTGCTAAGACATCTGTCTCTGCTGCATACCTGTGCAGCTGCATAATTTCAGTGGAAGCAGTCTGAACAGTGTCAAGATTGTACACAGGGATTCCTTCCAGGGGTCCCTTTACAATTTCAAATTGTTTCCTGTGTGTGCCAGAAGTACTGTGAGCAGGACAGAAGTGCAGAACATGATCTAAGAGAATATAGAAACAATGGAAAAAAAGGTCTACATATGCACAGCTGGTTTGCAGAGTGTAATATTAATTCTTAGGGGAGAAAAGCCATTCAGACATTCCCTTCTGAAGTATTCCCATTGCGAGGAATTACAATATTAAGTTTGTTTTTAAACACACTCATTGCTTCTCACCTCACATAACTGGTGATGACTAATGCCACAATACTTGTGTGCGTGTGATTGCTCTTTTTCAGTATCCTGAAAAATCCTAGGCCAGTGCAGTTTGGATAGTGAGAGCTATGAAATGTTTGAATGGTATTGTCAAAGTAACCTCAGTCGGTTTTTAACTGCTCTGGAAAACTGTCTGGAGTGCAAAAGCCAAATTTGCTCTCTTTAATGTGTCCTCAAGTGCCCTCTGGAACCCTGTTGCTATCAGAGGTAGTTTAATGGTATAGAGATAGCTCAGGATGACATCAATACCTTTCAAATAGCGCTGAGATAATGTTGTATGGAATTCTTTTGAAAGCTGTGAAAACAAAATGGCATGTATTGCTTCATAAGTTATGTAACTAATTATTACTGCTTGTGACTTTTCACACACATACCTTGCATCAGCTTTTATATGGGATGCAAACTGGAGGAGAATTCAAACCTGGCTTCTTGAATTTATGGTTTTGCAGTCCCTCTGAACATAAAGTTTTGAACTGAAAATCAGCAGCTTTTGACAACAATTGGGGTAAAAATATACTTTATTCCTATCTATACTGTAGTTGTACCTACAATGTGATTATAGAGCTCACCACAAACATTATGCTAGGTACTATTCTGCTCAGATAATACTTATGGTCTAGGTTGGAATACAGTTGTTTTTTTTTTTTTGTCAGAGAAATAAACATAACAACTGGGAGGGGGTTGTGGTGCAATCGTCAGGCTGCAATAGGGTGAGTTGTCTGAAGAGTCTGTGTTGAGTATAAACTGCTAACTGCACTGAACTGGTCTGTCTTAAATCATGCAACCACCATTAGACAGAAGCTAAGAGGTTAAAATTTAAATAGGAATCTACTTGTCAAAGGTTTCTTCATTTCCAGAGGATGACACAGTTCAATCTTTGGTTTGTTTTGTCATGAGTGGATTTTAATTGCTGGTGTAGTCACTTTTCTTAACATATAACTTATCACAATGACTCTAATGCTTTTATGATAGCCATCATAATTGCTGGAGATATCTCCAGAAGTCATTCACATTCCTCTGAGCTGGAAAAATTCCAGAGTTTGTGTTGTTTTGCCATGAGAATAGCTATAAAAAAAAAGTGTTATCTGCTGGAAACATTTCCTTCTCTGTTTGAAATTTAAAATTGTTATCTGATTAGCTTGCTGTAAATTGCAGAGGTAAATTTGACGCAACACGCATAGCACTCTGATCTTTAGTGGTCATTAGAATTACAAATGCCAACAGTGCTGGCTCCTGACCCTGCTGCCACCTGAGAAATGGCTACTTGCTATTCTGCTGTGCTGATACCCCACACTGATAGGAACCAGGCTGACACATATGAAGAGAGGCTGAAACTTCCAGGCCTGGAGTTCACAAGCAGCTGTTTTTTCATGAAAATTCATCACTGTTAAAAATAAGTGAAGCAGTTTGCGTGTTGAATTTGCTTCACCAGTAGAAACCCTATCAGTTGGTATTGCCCTATGCTAAGCTTGCAAATAGCTCTTAAAGGGCTTAGAAAGAGTAAATGATCTGGCTAAGGGTTTTGTAGCTGGCTTAGCTACATGTTTCATGACCCAATTCTCAGTCTGGCCCTGACCTTTTTCAGGAAGGTTTAAGTGCCCTTTGGATTCCAGCTGTTTCAGCTTACTAATTATTTCAAAGTGTTGACTTTAATTTTTCACTTACCTTTTGTCCTTGCACACATGGAACCCGTGTTGTGTTGCTGGTTTGAGGAGGTTTCACACAATGGCTGTCCATGGCTTTGTTGCCTACACCTTTTCAAAAGGAACTCTCCAGATAAGGTCACCAAGTACTTTACTGGGAAGGCCCTGCAAAACATCAGTTGTTTTGAACCATATTAACTTTTGAATTACTAAATTCGTGTGCTTTCAATAAACTGGATTACCTTCAGGTTGCAAAGAAACACTGAAGAGAATATACCCCTATGGATGCTGACCAAGCAGCCTGAAGCAACAAGTTCCTAAATGCCTGTCATGTGCTTGTTGCATCAAGACAGTAGCTGTGCATGCAAAGTTTTTGTCTGCGCTGAGAAACTTCAATGGCTAATTAATTGATACTCCTTTTCTTTCTTACACATCTTATTCTTCCTCCTTTGCTATCCCCAGCTTGTGCAAAACAAAAAGCCCTAATTCTCTAAAGATTTTGTGGTTTTATGCAATGTGAGTGATTTGGATGTTCAAACAGCAGATTACAATAATCTGGGAGTGAACAAGCAGGAAAACATATTGACAAGACATCTTGATGTAGCTAGTTATGTCAATAAAATATTTTGACACTGAGAACAGAAAAAATTATTTAACAAGCACAGAATTTACATATAAAAGTGGTTCTGGGAAAATTTCTCTGAGCAAAATATAAAATTATGTATAAAAAGGACTAAAAAGGGAAAATACTTTTAAGAAGGAAGCATTCACATATCAAGAAAAGTGGAGGGCTAGGATTGAAATCTTAATGCATTTCCTGGTACATTAAAGCTCTGTTTTTAAAAGTTTTCAATTATGTGATCATATAAATTTTCCCTTTATGGGGACACTGCCTCAATAAGTGCAAGGGTAGATTGTTTTTTTCTAAATGAGAAACTATTTCACAATTTTTTTTTATTGTTCACTGGGTGGCCAAATATCCTACTTCTTGCATATTATTCTAACATTGCACCAAAGGCAGAATTTTAATTTTATGGTCATTTTTCAATCACATTTATCACTATCATATATGACTATTTCACAAATTGAGGAATTAATCTTGGAAACTTTTCAACAAAAGGAGGAGAACGATTTTATTTCTAGTGCATAAATTCATTGGTCTGCATACTACAAGATTAAATAAGGGTCAAATAATTTTACTAATTTAGGGTGCCACATTAAACAGTCTAGGGCTTGTTATTTCAGATAAATTAGCACTGTTAAGCAGTCTACAATCTCAGCATACAGCTCAGTGTAACTCGGGAGGGAGTTGCTAATGCTCAGTACTTCTACAAATCTGTGATAAGGATATTATCACACTCAAGGCAGGCACTCGAAAAATGGAAAGTATCAAGTTAGCCATTGTCTGTTAGAGGCTTGTACAGCATTGGATTTGTTGGAGGCTTGGAGTCCCCAGGATTCTCCTAATCTAATTCAAGGCAGTCACAGATCTTCAACTCATATTGTTCTTTATTTAGTAAACAATGAACAAAGCAGCTTCTTCAGTGAAAAAAGTAGCAGATCCCTTGACTTCTCACTCTTCAACCCTGAATCACCTCCACAGGCATCTTGAACACTGAATGAGGTTGAAAAATAATGACTGTGGAATCATTAAAGACTGTCAACACCCGCATATGCACAAAAGAAATAATTCAGATTGCCCAAAAAATATAATTTTGGTGTTTCTTAATCTTAGTTTACAATTTTTTGAAATACCATAATTATACTTGGCTATGTTTTTAAACAGAAGTCTAATATTGCAGGTTAGAAAAAAACCAGACATCCTAAAGCATTTTCTATCCAACAAAACATCTGTTTGGTGACCAATATTGATGGTCACTTTCATCCTTTGTGTGTCCGAAATAATTGCATTTTTGAATCTGACTGCTACCATGTGAGTAAAAATATTTTATAGATGCAGAAGTTTCAGCAGGAACTGTCCTCTTGGCTCCCATTACTGGATACATACATTTAGTGTTTGACCCCTCTATCCTGTTCTTTCCAGTCTATTCTGTTCTAAGATCCAGTTTTCATTTCTTTCTTTAACCTTACTGTCCTTTCCAGTGACAAAAACTCATTGAGTGTGAACTCATCAATGAGAAAAAATAGTAGGAGCTCTAAAATTCCAATAAGGTCGTTAACATATTGATTCAGAAAAACAGTATTTGGCCTGTTTTATATTTGCCTTTGTATTATGTAGTCCCAGCCACGTGCATTGGTATCTTTATTCACCTTACCTGCAGTTTTTAAAAGTTTGCATGTTCCTAGACTCTTTCTGTTTTCTCTAGAGTTAATATTTTACTTGTTTCATCCTGTTGCTGCCATATAGACAGCATTTACACTGCCCAGGTGAGAAATCAGATTCCAGTTCTCACTGTATTTTCCTTAGCTTATTTATTGCATGTATGGGTTGAAGAATTCAATAGTAGCTCCAGTTTGCAAACTTCCTGCAAAGGATTTAAGAACATGAATAGGAATATTGTCCATATAATTCTAGATCTTGTCCTAACCCTAATGAATGCATTTGATAGCATCCATTAACCTAAATATATGATAAGTCAATAAATGATAATAGAAATAATGCTAATTTATAAGTAGTGTTTTGAAAGCACAAGAATGATTTATGGTCATAACTATGTTTCCAGCCTCACCGAAGTGCATATAGTTCAGAATTATATCAAGTGTTATAGAGACAATGAAAGCTCAGTGGCCATTCAGATTGCACACTAGCACATTCTGTAGAATTGCTATATTTTTCATTAAACAGGTATTTTCAAAGAAAAAGAACTCCCTCAAACAACATAGGCATATGGTTAAACTGATAGAAAAATAATCTCTCCCCCATACCTTTCCATCTCCTTTTCCCTACTCTGGATAACACACCCTTGTTCTGTCTTGTCAGGTGAGGCTGAAAGAAGACTAAAGCTGAACTTCTAAGAACACGATGGGGCAGCTGGGTTCTTTTTTCTAGTCTCTGCTCTTTCATTACTTGGGAATAAAACACCAGCAAGATCTGACATGTAAGAAAAAAAAAATTAAGATATGACTCAAGATCTTGCTAATGCTGACTGAGCCAAATTTTGAACTTCCGGGAAGCTCAGAAAATTCCTGGAACATTTTATGAGGGAGTTCCCCTGATTTTCAAAGACTCTTCTTCCTTGTTATAAGCAACATCAGAAGTGAAAAGTTATGAAACTACTCTGGAAAATGTCTCAATACTTTCGATCACAGAAGAAGCAGGAAATTATTCCAGACATCTCATCAAAGAGGAACAGATAAATATCAAGGCTCACTAGATCATTTGAAGTCTATCCAATACTACTTTAAATTAAAGATTTTCTTCTATTACTTCCTAAAGCCAAGTGATGTCTGCAGAGAGGACAGGGAATCAGCTGCCTGAGGTCTAATTTCATCTCTTTGATGTAAATGTTGAGCAAGCTTTTTACAGGATAAAGACAATATCTTCATCACAAAAATATTGTTATTTAGATGTGAATGCCTACAGCTGGTGTTCAGTTTCCTCATCTTTTGTACCCACATTGGAAAACAAAGCATGTTATGATATTTAATTTTTTTTCTAAAGTGTTAAATGCCATCTCTGTATGCAAATGCTCTTCTGAACATTAGATAGAACCTTCTATGATGAAGTGACTGAAATGGTTGACAGGGGAAGCCTGAAGTATGTCCTTACCTTCTGTAAGGCCTTTGATGGTCCCACACGACTTCCTTATCTCCACACTGAGAGACATGGATTTGAAGGTTGGACATGGATGTGGTGGATAAGGAATTGGCTGGAGGGACACAGAGAGTTGTTTTCAGTGGCTGTCTGTCCAGTGGGAGACCTGTGAAGAGTGGTGTCACTCAAAGGTCTTTATTGGAAATAGGGCTCTTTAATATCTTTATCAATGACAGACAGTGAGATCAAGTACCCCCTCAGCAAATTTGCAGATGACACAGAGCTGAGCAGTGTAGTTGACACAACAGAAGGGAGGGATGCCATCCAGGGGGACCTGCACAAGTTTGAGAAATGGGCCCATGAGGATCTCACAAAGTTCAGCAAGTCCAAGTGCTTTTCTTCTTGATCAGATCTACAGTAATTAATCGTGATTTCCCTGATTTCCTGTACATTTTGATCCAGGAAATTCTGAACAGAATTATGGCTGCACTAGTCTTGATATACTAGTCTTGAACCCACAATGCACTGGACCAGTGGTATTTTAAACACATACACTAGAGATAGCCTCTCTAGATCAACTGAAACGAAGCTGTTGAACACAGGAAATATCAGGTCCTCTCCTTTTGTACACTGAAGATCAAACGCAAGACAGTTGCTAAGTCACTGTGTGTGTGCAGCATCTATTTACTGAGGATTTTTTTCTGGCCAGATTTCTGCTTGACCAAAACACTAGACAAATTTCATCTTTCCAATATAAAAGAAATTTCGAGGTGCAGAAGAAGATATATTTGGGGAAAAATGGGTTAAAGAACGAACCCCTGTGAGATCTTCTCCAGAAACCCTGCTATTGTCACTATTATTGGTTTGGAGAGTGACAGAAATTTATAAAGGAAGCATTTCAGTTTAAACAACTTGCACTCTTATTCTGGTACTTAGAGTGGCATAAAGGAGCATCTTACAATGAGGAAAGACAGCATGCCTCCATGACAGAAAAGTTCTAGGGGAATTTGGAGCCTTAAGAGATCATAGCAAATAGTGGTTGATGAAAGAATGCAGTTTCACTGTGTGGTGCAGCTTTAAAATCGTAAATGTGTTTTATCTAGAGAAGAATGCTTGAATTCATCCTGATCTTTTGAATTAATTTATGCCATTAGTAGAGAGTCAGACATGCTCCTGCAAAAGGATGGTGATGAGGGACTGGGAATAGTTGCTGCATAGCTGTGACTGAGTGGTGTTTTAACATCAATGCTACAAACACTGAGCCAGATGTATTCAAGGCCTTGCCTGTGGCTGCATGACACATACCCTTTTCACAACAATCGGTGGATTTGTGGTAACAATCAAAAGGCATTTAAAATGCTTGGAATGTGGTTTAGAAACCCGCCTTGGCATCCCGCTTTTCATGTCTTAGCATAAATGCCTCAAATATTTTTATTGTTCTGCAACTGCTCATTTATTTTGAAAGAAGGAGCTTGGCCTCCAGTATTTGCATTCAACAATACTTGAAACAAGACATTAAAGTATTTTTTAATTATGCCAGTGAAATATTTCATATGAATAATGCCAACAGCTGGGTCAGACCTCTTGGTTTTGAGTAAGAGTTTATTCCAGGCTTGGTAACTGAGAGGTTCTTTTTTTAGAAAAAGTTTCTGATAAACTGCCAGTTTGGAAATATATTACAGCACAGGAATGTCTTTTCTATTTGTGTTGCAGTTGTACCACATTCTTTATGTATTTCTGATTTTTTGCCCTTTTGACTCTATCACAACAAATTACTGTACAATTGATGAAACAGCACAGAACTACTTTCAATAAAATCAAGAAAAGAACAATTTTAATGTGAAACACATTTAGGAAGAAATGACTTCATTTTGGTGGAAAAAGGCAGAAACAGAGTTATAGATCTATGGATAGACAAGGTATTACTCCGTATGTTTAAAGATAGATCAATTGACTGATTACTGGTTAGATCAGTAGGTCAATAGACAGAAGGATGGAAAATCCGTCTGTTACTGAACAGCTTGTCTAATTTTAAAAATCTAGTACAGCATTTTTAGCTTTGAAGAAGCAGCCAATAAGCTTTCTCTCCTCTGGGATGCAGTTTATTTGGCAATTATTTCTAAGAATAGTTTTCTAGACCTTAGTAAGAAGAAGTCAGTATAAGGATTGGTGAACCCTATCAAGATGACAGACTAGTTTCCTTGACCCCAGAGTGAAGAAAAGTTTTGTTAAACAGTTAAACTTTATCCAAAACTTTTGTGGATAATCTCTCCTCTATTACAAAAAAAACCTCAAAACAGTTTTCATGTCTGAATATTTGAATGAACTTATTAGCCAGTGAAACTCATCTGTTTTTGAATCAGAGGACAGGTGTGGGAAGAACAACTGCTGTTAATCACACTGAGATGTGAAGCCAAGCCAGTTGGCTTTGGAGTAATGGAGCCAGTGAACCTGGGAAGAGCCGCAGAAATTCCTGCCACCTAGTGCCATCTCTGCCTCTCTTGCAGGGGAAAGTCTTCTGCTCATGTAGCAGGTATTTAGCCTAGCATAATAAGGAAAGACAAAACAAGTACCACTTCAGGTCACTATACAAGGCTTCAAAATACCAGGTTCAGTTCTCGCCCCATGCTCAGTATGTCTCTGTAATAAAGGTGAGAACTTCTCATGGGATGGTGAACAGCTGTGAGTGGGTCCAATTGCAATTGTTCCAGGAATTCTATCTGTGGTTTAGACAGCCTTAACAGCCCACACCCTCAAATCTTTACTGATTTTATTTCTTTAGTTGTTGTGATCAGATCCAGGCAGAGTCAAGGAAATATATGACACCTTTTCATATATTGCTCTTGGCTTCTCAGGAAAAACCTGTGTCAGAATTATTGTTTTTAGGAATTTTATTACTAATCTTAGAGTATCTTTTTGATATACTATCAAGAATTATGCACTGACTGTATCTCTTCCAAAGTCTGCAAGGTGGTTGGAATACATCCCAACAACTTCAGCAAACTCCAAAGACTATGTAGTCTCCAATTTTTACATAGTTTGTTCTTTAATTCTTTAAAATGTAAGAACATGCCAACTTTTTTCCCTCATTGCATCATTCATTTACACAGGAACTGAGATTGCCTAGTTTTTCACAATAGATACTGTCTCAAACCATTTTTATTCAGTAACTCATTCTTTTGGTTTGTTCTGTGCCCAGCTCATAGGAGATTTTTGTTCAGTATGGGGAAACAGTAGAACCAGTAACTTTAAAGTTTCCCCTTTTCATAATATTTACATTTTTTTTCCCTTAGGGAGAAAATTTCTTTCTAAAAGAGTCTTAGTCTCTTTGTCTGTTGATGCAGTGTCTGTGATGCTGTGCAGAAGATAATTTTTGGACAATAAACTGTTAGACCAGTTTCTGAGTCTGCAAAAAGCACTGACTGGGATTTGACCTAAATAATTTCAACTATCCCCTCAAATTTTAGAAGTTATTAAATCTTTCCGTGAAGAATATGACCTTTAATAGTAGCAACTGGGAAAAATAACACTCAAACCCGTGTTGCTTTTTTAAAAAAAAATTATGTCAGAAATATGAACTATTTCAGAAATGGACACCATTATGGTATCACTACACTCATTACTTCAGTACCCTTGTGCTAGAAATAGAAAAGGAGAAAGTTCTGTCTGCATTCCTTCCTTCTTCTGTGCTATTCCTGTTTAGCACCTTTTTGGGGCATGAGCTTGTCTCCAAGTACCTCTTAAGGGCATTATTGCACATAGTGGAAGAAAATCTCTGTAAAAATCTCACACTGATGGAAAATTCCATACAGATGAAATTCAGTTTCTTCATAAGTGAAGTTATTACTATGAAAGATACCAGGAAATTATGGACTGAAAGAAGTTATAGATTGAACATATAACAAATGTGATATAAAATGTTGTGTGTCACCTGGAAACCAAATCAGGAACATTTTTAACTATATGAAATTGTTCTGAATAGCTCTTTAATTATCTGAAATATTAGAAAACAAATTACAAGAGAAGTACCTTTGAAATAGGAAAGTAGTAATTCTTTGGTTTAACATAGCTACGTACATGCTAAAATCACTGAGTCATATGACAAACATCCATACAGTTTCCAGACAGGTAAATTAAGAACCTAAACAAAAGATATGTTTTATTCCTTCTAGTGCATTTTAATTTTTGGACCTGCTGTTTTCTTAAGAGAAGATGTGACGTGAGAGTCTTCAGTGTACCTAACTCAAGGACTTTACTTTTTAAGAATGATCTGCAGATCATTTGAGTTGGTTTGATGCCCTACAGTTGCCTCAGACTTCTTTTCTCATAGAGTAGAAAGAAGTGTGAGACAAAAAAATTCCCCTTTTTCTTCTGATCAGCTGGTTTCCTTCTGATCAGCATATTGACAAATGCTTTTATTTCAAGGATAAATACTTTTCTCAGTGAAGAATTGGGATCCTTGTTCTTGTTCTTCCTCTAAGAATATTTTGATTCTCTCATAATCAGTTCAAAGCTGACTCTTCCATTGCACAGAAATTAACTGAATTTGAATGGCTCTAAATCCTCTACCATTTTGATTGTACTTTGTGTGGTATCTTCAGAGAACTAGGTTTACTGTGTCACTGTGATTAGTACCAGACCAAAGGAATCACATACAGAAGCTGGCTACAAACTGGAATAACTTTTCTCCAGTTTCTGGCACTGGCCTTTTCCAGGGAAATCATCAATGTTGGTGCTGCTTAGTTACTGTGCTTTTGCCAAAGCTTTTCTGTTTCCTTCCTCTTAGGACAGCATAGAATATTTTACCATAAATACAGTGGAAAATGATAGCTACCAATGATTTATCTTCCACATGTGATTCAATATCTACTTTGTGCCTCAAAATACCTAATTTTTTTAAGCACACTGCATTCATATTTATAGGAAAAATATCACTCATGATGACAAGATTATCGAAGTTGTCTATTAAAACAGTTTTTTTCTGACTAATTAAAGCCACCATTTTAGGAATATAGTCTAAGAAACTTGATCCAGCCACTGCAGCACTTCATAAGAATTTGAAAAAGGCTGCTTTTTCAAAAACCATATCCTTCATTTATTTCTAATTTAGAAGTCTATCTTTTACCATAAATTAAAGTGTCCATTTAGGTAAGTTTTCCTTGAAAATATAGAACTCTCTGGAGGTCTAGGAAACCCTTGAGAATGGCTCTTACTGAAGTTTTAGGGAACACTGTTCTGGCAATGACTTCATAGGAAAAGACAGTTCAAAATCAGTTGCACCAACATAACAGAATTAGATGCTCATGGTATTTCTCTCCAAATGCTGAAAAAAGAAGAGGAGAAAAAAAAAACCTAATATTCCAACAAACAGTGAGAAATTACACTTTGACTTGATATTAGGCAGAGAAGTGCAACAATACACATTATATAAAATCCCTGGTAATGTTAAAATATGATTAATAGCAACCTACATAATGGTTGACGTGGCTTTCTTTTCTGCTTCGTCTTTGATTAGTACAGACATGCTGTCTGCTGCTGCCGGAAATGACTCATTTAACAAGATCACTCTTGTTTAGTGACCCTTGACAAAGATCTAGTTAGGTTTTGGCTAATTACTTACATTAATTTTATGTAGGTATTCTGGAATCATAACTTCATCACACGGTGACTACAACTCAAAGCCTATCAAGTTGCTGGATAAAGTTCACAAGTGGAGAAGCTTAGACAGAAGCTGAAAACACATTTCTTGATTCAGTAGTCTACTGTATGCATTTGGTTCTAAACGGTTTTCATTTACCAGACATGCTTTCCATTTCTAGACACAGATGTTGTGGTATCAGTTCAAAACATGCTTCAGAGTTACAAATAAGTTTACAAATGTTGAATACCAAAAGAAGAAGATGTACTTTCTGATTAAAAGTCTGAAAATTACACACAGAGAATTTAACCTATCACATTATTTCTGGTGAAGTCAAAGGGTCTCTCTTTGTGACAAGATTGCAGAATTGCCATATTTCAGTGCTAGCTGTTGCAAGTCTAACGTCTTGCTTAGAAGATTTCTAAAAGACACCTCCTAAACCATATGTCTTTTATAGAGGGTTCAATTAATGTTAATTGCTACGTCTGTCCATACAAAATCAACTGAATATTGCTTCTAAACACTGTGAAATCCAAATATACAAAAGACTGTCCATCATGTGTAGTTTCTGAAAGGTATTTTCCACCCCCAGTATCTTCATGTGAATTATAAAAACAAGAGTACTCACAGTAAAAGGATGTGAAAGATTAAGATTTATTCAAGTGTGTGGGCACAGTGCAATGGCCACAAAGTACTGCATACTGACTATTGTGTGAAAAATGTAGCATCACACCTTCAGGCAGTTCAAGCAGAAACATTCTACAACTGGTTTGTCGTGCTAACATGACAGGGCAACACCTTAAGCAACCTTGCATTATGGTCGTCCCTGACTAGTAGGCATTCACTTACTGTTTTGCAACATGTGGTGTGTCCTACTATAATTCGATTTACAGTGAGGATATGAGGCTCACATGCTTTCTGCAGTCCCCATAACTCTTTGTGAAAAGATTTGAGTGCCATAAAACAATCTAAGAGCCTCAGGTTTAGCCAGAGGAGAACTTAAAAAGCCAAAACCAGGGGATGTTAGTGTTTGCAAACCTGAATATGGAGCTCAGGCTCACTAATCTTCAACTGAAAAGATTGGACTGAGATATTAATTATTCAGTTAATTTTCAGACAGAGCTATTCTGGTCCACTAACCAGCTCAGAGAGGCTAGGAAACCACAGACAACCTTTATGAGCATCTCTCCCCCTGAACTGAGATTGCTTACTATATGCTTGAAGTACAGTACAAAAAAAATCACTTCAGCTTTTTTCTTTGTTATTAGGGATAACCGATAATTTTGACTGTTAAAAGCTGGGCAATACCCATATTGCGGTGAAGAATTTCTCTCCTATTCTTGCTGACCAAATCATTCTTTAAAAGTACAAAAGAAGTTCTTATACAAGCAGCTACTAGTTTCTCAGCCAGAAAGACGTTTATTGTAGGGGAGAGGTTAGTTACTTTCTTCAAGCACTGCTCATCTGTAAATTACTTGGTACCCAGTGCAATGCAAATAAGGAAATCACTATTAGAGGTGGGCTCATGGAAGCACAGCTGCTTCAGGTCCAACTTCCAACATGTGCTATATGAAAGAAAACTTCTTTCTGTTGTGGACCTAGCTTAGTTATTGTAGGTACATAAATTTCAGCTCAGGTTGAAGTATTGGTGAGGCCCTCAGAAAGTTTAAAAGTTATAAAGAGAACAGAGCATAGGTATCCTATCTGGCCAAAACCTGTATTAGAGATATGGGACTTTGGTTTTCTTCTTTTGTGGTTCTGTACATTTTGGAATTTTTCTTAGTCTTCAAGTCCTCATTTGTGTTATGATCCACGTTTGCATAGTGGATTAAATGAAGTGAACACAAATGTGAAGACTGTCAAAATCTTGTAGGAACAATTAGATATAAATAAATAGTAAATACCAAAGGATAAAAAAATAAAAAAAATAATGTACAGAAAAAGGGGGAGGAAACCTAGAAAATTTGTTTTTCTCTTACATTAGTCTACATATTTCTTTTCAAAATGATATTTCAAACAAAATTTGTGATTGTAAGTTATGTCCATCTTATTATTCATGTTTTTCAACTAGGTATACAATACCTCTGGAAGACATAAGAAATACCAGTAAACAAAGAAAAGACATTAATGCATATGCACTTGCCAAAAATGTCACGCACTTGCCACAGTTATTTTTACTCTAAGCAACTCAAAATTATAGTACCTTAAGGGTTCTTAATTACCCTCTTTTAATCATTGATTTATAAGGTCTTTGAATTAGACTGTCAAATGTTGTATGAAAAATATATCAAAATCTATTTTTTAAGTTATTTGAGTAAGTAGAGTTAAAAAATTCTCCCAGGATATGGAGCAAATCTGATATACCTAACGCTATCCATGAATGCACCTTGATTTAGCTGATTCTTTCTAAATGCTACTTGATGTTATAGGGAGCTACGTGTTGGTAACATACAAATGGTAGACCTTCAAAGGGTTTTCAATACTTTCTATTCCTTTTGAAATTCAAACATTTAAAGAAGGCTTTAATTGTAAGGTATTTCATGTACTGGAAAAGATAAATCTTGAGAAATAGATATCAAGGCATGGTTTGTAGGGCTGTCAGGCTCCTAGCTGTGCACAGAGGAATTAAGAGACCTAGATTTGTAACTTTCAGGATATTAAAGTTCTGTGCTTCTAGAAAGTTGCCTAAACTTTCAAACTTTCTGATGTGGAGTCCTTGGGGTATGCAGCAGAAGCGGACTAGTCTTGAACAATCCAGTTCCTCAGCTGTTAGTCAGTCAAAATGAGTGAACTGGACAATATTCTGACAGAAATGGACACATCCTTTGGCAAAAGTTGTCTGAAACATAATCATTTCTGAAATACCCGGATTTGACCACATGGCTATGTTTACTTCTCCTACAGCATCCCATGTGGAAAATTCCTTCAGCCATACGTAGAGGTCCTCTAATTAATTAGAAACATTTCCTCAGAACTGCATGTTTTAGTCCCAAATCTCTTGGATTGGAACAAATAAGCACATAGATAGTTTCCCATTTATTTCTATATGGAAATGAGGGTAAAAACAGATTTTCATTTTCTACACTCTTTTCAAAAACAGTGGTGGCAAAAGAAAATAGAAATTGGAGTTGCTGAGGAGACCATATTATTTATTCATTTGTTTCATTTACAGTGCCTAACCCTTTATTTTGATTTTAAAGTCTACATTTCAACTATACGTGTGAGAGAAGTTGAAAGTCATTCATATTTTACCATATAACGTAATAGGCAAAAGAATTAGATATAACTGATTATTTTGAATCGGGAAAAAAAAGAGTAGTGAAAAAGAGAATTAAAACAGAACGTGAGAACGGAAAAAAAATTGTCATGGTAAAAAATAAGAGATCTTAACTAGGAAAAAGCAACCTTGAAAAATTAGAAAAAAATTGTAAGAATGATAATAAATGCATCATAATGAAACTGTGTGATAAAATTTTCATTTTATAGAATTGCATCCCAGAAATTGGGGATGGCATTATAATCAAACTATAACCCTTTAGAGTTGGTGATCTTAATATGTGTATATAAAGTGTACCCAGAAAAGAAAAAAAGTGATCAACTATTACATATCTTCTATGCATAGAAGGAACGGACTGTATAGTCATATCAGAACAAACTGAAAGGCAAAAAACAGCTAGAGGAAAAGATCTAGTAAAGACTACCACTGGAACAGAAATATAACACATAATCCTTTTAAATGTAGAAAAATTAATGAAACCATGTGGAAAGTTAAGTGTGAGTAGAACTCTGTAAGTAAAATAAGAAATACCTTCATGCTTGATTATTCCTGTTATCAGAGAAGACCAGAATAATAGCAGAATTTCATGTTCAAGGCAATAATGAGAGATATATACATGTCACAAATCTCACAAGCTACTAAAAATTAATGTGTTAAATAATATTAAATTGGGCTGAACAGGACACTCTTGGAACTTCTGAAGAAATGTTAAATTTGTATTGTAGAACATCCTTGATAATCTCAGCAGTGACAGATCATTCTGGATAGAAACCAAGTTGAAAAAAGTGCCAGTGAATGTTATCTAATAAAACAAAGCAAAAGAGACCAGCCAAAATACACTCACACTAAACTCTTCAAAGTCAGAGACAATCTCAGTCATAACAATTTTCATTATTTACAGTGGAATCAAAATGTTGCAGCTAATAATTAAAATTTTCTGCATCAAAAAAGAAGAAAGAGGAGTACTTTATAAGGCTACGATAGGAGATCAGAACAGAAAAGGTCTACTAAATGCTTACTAGAAACATAAATCTTGCTCTTCCAGAAAGAAATCTCCCGGGTGGGGAAAAATAACAGCGAAAAGCCTGATAAATTACTATGGGAAATTTTTTTAAAAAGTTACACATAATTTTATTTTCAGAAAAAAGTGTTCTGAAGAGAAGATGCAGTCATTTCATATGAATTTCCCACAAATCTGAATTACAGACCCACTTGAAGAAAACTCATGGAAATCCCCACCTAGTGCCCACCTGAAAGGGGAAAAAAGGAGGTACCTAGAAGGGAAAGATCTTGAAATATCTTCTTTTCATTTAATGCAAGATTCATTAGGAGATTTAAAAGGATGAAAGAGAATATAAAGTAGGCATAAACAGAAAATTGTCCCACTTAAGGAAAAGTATTTCTATGACTTTCTCTGATTTCCCCATTATAAGTATCATTGTCTACACTGGAATATTTTATTAAATGGTTTTGAAATTGAATTTGATTTCTTAAATATTTTGTTTTATTAAGAGCAGATTCGCATGTCATGATTTTCACTTAATAAAAAAACCCTAACAACTTGGAATCAAAAAATGATGTTTCTTTCTCTGAAGAATCAGAGGGCCTTTGAAAGAATTCTATTTCCTAAAGTTATGAGTCCCACAATATTCTAAAGTAGAGTAATTTCAGAAAAAAACATTAAACCCTGTGAAGTAAAGGCGTATGCTGAAAGATCTTATGCCAAACATGCTGAGGTGTTAACACCGTCCTCCTATCCATTGCTCTAGAACCATTCATTCTCATAAGCAGCATTTGAATTCTGCAAATAGCAGTGGTGACACCGGCATTAGAACTGAAGTCTCCTACCTATAGCTTACAGGAAAAATATTTGATTTTCTGACATTGTTTACTGCCACGACGTAGAAAAAGTACATTTAGGCACTCATCCAGGTTAAACAAATATGATGTTTCCAACAATTTTTCATGTGTTTCCACAGAAGGAAACATTCTATATATTGATATAAACTGAAGAATAGGGCTAGCATAAGGAAGAGTGTGGTATATCTAGCATAAGGAATACCATAGTATGTCAGATGAGATCTTTGGATATATAAACTGAAGTGTCTCAAGTGAGCCAGAGTTTCCTTTGCATTTGTCCACTGTGGCATGCTGCTGGAGTTTTATGTCCCGCGGCCCGAGGAGAAGTACAGCTAAGTCCAGGTTAAGAGTAAAGTGTATACATTCAACAGGACAATTAGCCATTTGTATAACTTATCCAGACTTCTAACAGTTTCACTGATGGTTTTAAGGTCCATGTGGTTTACTTGTTCAATGCACAATCTAGTTCAAATTAAACTTAGTTCAAAAAGCTCTGTGTTAGCCTATGTTAACAAAGAGTGAAATAAAGATTTCAGTGATGTCTAAGTATTCATATTTTGTTCTTAAAGTGGGACAAATCTAAAGGTGAAAAAGAAAGCTCTGAGGTAATTTCTATCTATGGCACCATTTCTTCCTAACACAGTCTAGGTGATCTGCTGCTTTTTTCAAATGTAGGTTTCTCTTCTTCAAATGTAGATTTCTCTTACACATTGATATTTTTCCTTTGATGGCAGTATGTAGCATTTTAAACAAATAGATATTTGTTTCTCATATGAACTTTGCTCTTCCTAATCTGTTTGGATTTAACATGGATACCTCTGACCTATTAAAGCTTTATATGAGTGTATTATTAGATAAAATTGAATTTAAAAAGATAATTTGATGAAAACATAATTTCAAAATGATTGGTTCCTCCACAAACAAAAACACATGCTAAGGAATAGCATTTCTGCTTGGCACTTCAGATGTTGTTTGTTTACTTAATACATCAGTGTTTTGGTATTTCATTTTTACTGAAATCTTGAATTCATAAAACTTTAATTCTTGAATAAGTTATCTAATGCAAGTGTTTTTTGGTAAATAGCTTCTTTGAGTAAGGCAGATTTAAGGGCACTTTCTATTAGGCATTATTTACTATGTAGCCAGACACTTTCCTAAAATCACAGATTGCTTTGCGTATTTATTTTAAGCAACTGTTTAGGTTAGATAAAAATAACATGGCATCATCACTTCATAAGCTTTTTTTCTGCTGTATTCTTCCAAGTCAGATCCCTGTGATGGATTCACTGGGTTCTATCTTCTTTACAAAATGTTCTGTGGACCCTACCAACAGCAAAAGAGACTATGGACATGCCTCTCTGCAATTCAAAAAAGAGAGATTCAATGCTATTGATTTAAGCAGCTGTTTTTAGCCTTGAATAAAGACAAATAAGCCATTCAAGTACCTGGAAGGGAGCAGGAAATGTGGGTTCTATATGGGATAGGACTTGAAACAGGAAGTTCTGTCCTATTCTAGTACAGGTGTGATTAAATTCAGTGAAAGCATAGAAAATTATTTATTTTTTATCTGGCACCATGAGCAAATCTTGTGAGTATTACAAAATGTTTCATCCTTTGTGAATCTACTTTGAACTCTGTTTAAGACAAAGAATGTGGAATTTAATTTGGATTCTAGTGTCTTTCTATTTTTTATTTATGATTCACAGGTGATTGGCCATGTAAAATCATCATAAGATCAGGCCTTTGTAGCAGAGTATAACAGAATTAAAGGTCCCCCCAAGGGACTTTCTACACATCCTATAAAATTCACAGGAGATATCCACAGGTCCTGGAGATTTACCTTTGTTTCAGACTAGTTGCTGGCAAGTAGATTTATTTGTTTGTTATTACTTCTTTATCTAAAATATAGCCAACAACACCATGTCATTTACAGAGATTTTTTCCTTTTAATTACATCTGAGAATGGAATATCTGAAGTATCGAAGTGTTTTTAGGTAAGTGAAAGAAGTAAGGCTTCTTATTTGCATGCCATGTTTATTGCTTTTAATTGTGAGATAATATGGCCTATTTGACTTTCCCTAGCTTAAAAGTCACTCTTTTATTACTGCTATCTTTTTTATGAAAAACCTGCTTTGCGTACATATTACATTTTGAGTTTTAAACTCACATCAGCATGTTCAGTCCCTCCCTAAAGTAGCTAATTCCTGAGGTTCTTTTTGATAATCTATTTGTTTACATTTTTATGTATCTCCCTTTACCTTTTAATCTCTTTTGGTTCTATATTTATCTGAGTTCTTCTTTATTCTTTGTCATCATATACAAGACGGTGTTATTGACCATATATAGCGATTTTCTCTATATTGACTTTGAGCAAGATCTAGATTGCTTGCTTGACATATTTAATTTAATTTCCCAAAACCTAGAAAGTAGGCACTTGGTCTCGAAGGGGAGATGCCAGACAGCTTAAGTAATTTACTTCAATTTGTCCAATTTTTTGTTGTTGTTGTGGGTTTCGGGGTTTTTTTTAGGTTTTTTTTGCCTTTTTTTTTTGGCGGGGGGGTGGTTTTTTTGTTGGTTTTTTTTTGTTTGTTTTTGAGGGGGGAGGAAAGTTTCTATTTTTGATTCTCCTGAATGTCAGGTCTTTTTGATTGGTTATATACTGGTAAGAAATGGATACGATTGAATTATTTTTAAAAAATAATTCCTCAAATTTTTGCACATTTTCAAGGTATACTTCAGACAACATTTTAGCTTTGCTTTGGTTTTGGTTTTCATTGGGAGAATACAGTGAGGTCACAGATTTTAGTCTCCTGATTGAAGAGCAAACTACAAAACTTCTTCCTCGCACGTGATTGGCAAAAGCAGGACTGGGTAGAGATCCCAAATTAGTTCTCGTGACCACTATTTAATAACCAGACTAACTTAGCTTTACTAATTAAGGTATCCAAAAAGATCTAGCTAGTCTTTTCACTGCCTTTCATTATACATCATCAATAGAAGAAATAAAGTTCCTCACTGATTCTGAGTGAAAGATTAGACTAAAGTGGGCCCTAATTCTGAAATGTAGTTTTACTTAATCACCTTTCAAAATTAAAGCTCTGATGTTAATGGGTTTAAAGTTCATGTTTAGATTCTTTCTTGGAAAAATTTAATTTAAAGAGAACAAGTTATACAAAGGAAAAGAAAAAAGGAATCTAATTTCTCATTATACTGAGCAAAATTAAGTCAACATACTCTACCTGAATTAAGATGATTTGCTAAATTAAGACTGTATATGCCACACAAGACTATAATTATCTCATTCTCTAGTACCTGGACATACAGTAATTTAAACTATCCAATTCTGCTATCTTTGTTTCTTTGTTAGGCATTTAAAATTATAGCCATTAATTAATTTGTATATATCAAATGTGAACTGAAAGCACTACTTTTGAACAGTATTTTCTATGTAATAGACAGCATGTTGTAATTAAAGGTAAATGAATTCTTTTAAAAAATATTCCCTATTTTTGATATATGAGCACATGATGAGTTTAATTAATATCAGTAGGGTAAAATCAAGCAGTTTAAAGTGCTAATTTAGGATAACAGAATATGAGCTACTGCAATTCTGAAATGCTCATTCATTTCCAATTGTTTAGGATTTTTCTGAACCTTTTCATTGTTTTCAGGACAGAACAACTGAATTTGGAGGAGGAAATGGAGAATAACCCTCTAGGATGCACTTTCTAGTTATCTGAAAGCGTAAGGGACTTGAAGATTTGAGGCAGAAATATTATAAATCTTTTAGAAGATTGTAATCAGCTCTCTGTTCTCTAGGGAAATAGAGTACAATTTGCACAATTAGTGCAAATATCTCTACAACTGGGTCCTGCCAGGCTCCAACCAGGACACCATTCCTTGCTGCAGCACTGTGCTAGCAAGTTTTCCCTGGGGAGGCTTGTCCATTCAGAAGGTTTCTGGCAAATGCCCTTCAAGGCCAAATAATTTTTTTGAACCCTGTCTTCACACTTGCCAGGTATCTATGTTTGAGCTCCAGCATTTCTGGAAACAGGAAGAACCATCCCTTAGGTGTGGAGCCAGCTTAAACTGGGCTGAGTCTGATACAATTAGAACTAAATCACAGTCAAATTAGCTTTATGACTCTGATTCTAACACTGTATTAACAACTGTACCAAACCTAAGATTACTTTCACAGGACAAGCTCCAATGTCTCACTGTCTTAATGGAATTATTTATCTGCCAATAAGGTAACAAAGTTATTGACAAAAAAGACATTCAAGGGTGGGAGCAGCATGTTTTGCTGCATGATTTCCTCTGATGTCCCACAAAAAAACCTCATTTTTAAAACAACTTTAATTTTATTCATGGGAATAATGTTTTTGTGTGATAGGAGAAAAGCAGCCAGGAGTTGAATATGCAAGCTGATTACAAATCGCTTTAGCTATTACATTCAGAAGTGCATAAATATGTAGAATAACTGTAAGAGAGCTGGCTCACTGGCAGAACATTGCTTATAATGCTCTGCTGTGCCAAACCATTAGAGATTTCTCATGGAATTGTTTAGGGTTCAAAATATCAAGAGTCACAGATTTCAAAATTTAAGCACATGACTCAGAACAGGTCCTTCTTAAACTGTTAGCCTGAGGGGAATGCAGTGATTATGAGTAGCTCTTTCAGAACAGTCTCTAAAACCAGGGTCTGATTTGGTCTGTTTTAACACTGTCTTTTTCTTAATTTTTTTTTCCAGAACTCTGCAAAGTCCTTCAGCTGAAACATTTTGAGTTTCCACTGTTGTGTTACATTTTGAATGGCTGAGATTTCCACCTCACTGGTAATCGCATTTCAGTAGTGCTGTGTACATTTAGCTGTAAAACTGTCTGAAATAGATTGAACTGAATAGTGCTATATAATGGACATAATATTAGTACCATTATTTCTGGAAAATCACTGCAATCCTCACTTAAAGCATTCTAGCCAGATCAACCACCTTCTGATCCATGTGAGCACAGGAAAACGTGGTTTGCAAAAAGCATAGTTTTTCCACAACTGACAGCTGCTCTACTTTTCCCCTGTAATCAGAGGCCTCTCTGATAAACAATCTCATTTAAATTGTTCTCTAGGATTGAGATTTTGGCAGCAGAGAAAATGACACATTTCATTAGGAATCTTGTTACCTTCTGGATATTTAGCCTTTTTCACAAGATGAGAGAAAAAATTAATGTTATACTAGAGCCAATTAAGGATATGGCTCTCTAGCTCCTCTGTTTTTGCAGGAAATTCTCTTACACAATTGTGATAAAAGTTAGTATTTATTTTGCTATCTGTCATGACAATTACTACCATCATTTCCTCAACATAGTCCATCATGTGTCCTCTACACAGCTGTATGGGATCCACAGAGATTTCTATGACAAGGTAACTATTTTATCCTTGAGAATGTGTGGCTTTAGTTGAAGACCTTATGAATATAGAGGAAAGTAATCTTAATGGGAAAGACACTGACAGAAAAAGAAATTAAACTATTTACAGGCATGACAGTTTTCTATCTCCTCTCTTCAATCAAGCCAGAAATTCTGCACTATCTCTCTGTGCCTGTTATTGTAACTTTTCCAGCTAAACAGAAATAGAAGCATCATAAATTCCCCCATAAGCAGTTTTTTGCGATAGTTCAACCTAGTTTTACAGATCAAAACATTTTGATTAAAATCAGGGAAAAACATTCCTATTTAAGTATTCAACTGACCTAAATCTCCCAAACTTTTGAAGTTCCTCCAAGTTACAAAAAAATACAACATTTGTTTAGAATATAACAACAGAATCAATGATACCCATTGTATTTCAAATGTAATTGCTTTCCAGGCAGTAACAAAGGTCTTTTCAGAGACTGAGAATAAGATAAATATGATATGGATTTTTAGATTTTTTACTTCTTTTACACATTTCTTTTAGAGAGCAAAATAAATAGTTCATGCTCATGTACTTGTTCGTTGGTGAAAAAAAGGTGTTATAAATTAACAGTTGAGCTTGGTGATAGAAACACAGTACTCTTACCAATGGGATTTTCTTAGATTTGCCTAAGAGCAGTCTGAAGACAGATTAAGCAATATGTATTTAGAGAAGTTTTGGGTATTTTTAATCTCTGGAAAATCTTAGTGTGGCCATTTATTTTAGTAGCCCATTTTTGATATCTGCTATGCTCTTAAGTTAACAATTAAAGGCAAACCAAACTACATCTCTGTTAATGGTCAATCAAGTACTAATTTCTTGCATTGTTGATTTTTATTAGCTTTTGCATCAAATTTCTTCAGTTTACCATCCTAAAATTATTGCACTCAATGAAAATGCTTCCAAATGTCTGTAACACAGGGATATTTGCTATTGTCATAGAAGAGCCTAGGCAACTGTGCAAGAGTGAGTTGGAGCCTATGTATGTCCAGTTCGACATTAGGTACCCAGAAACACCTTCTGATAGCATCAGGTCTTAGTACTTGAAGAGTTTAAAAGGAAAAAATAAATCCATGAAACTGTTATTTTTTTCTGATTCTGCACTTACTGCCCTTCCTCTGTCATGACAAGACATAATGTATAATTTGAAAAGTTTTAGTGCAGCATTAATCTGAGCTGAGCTTGTCCATCTCCAGTTTGCCACATCTAGGCTTTGTTTAAAAGCAATAATTAGGTTTCAGACGTGGTAAAAATAGGATGACTTATGACCTAGGTTACAATATAGATGTATTATGTATTCTATTACCACCAGCTGTGGGCCATTAGCTGTTATCTCCTGCTATGACCCACCCCTGATAACAGACAATGGGCCATCAAGAAACCACTGCATGACTCATGGACTTATCTCATCCTATTGTGAGATGCTCCACCCAGGAGGGAGGAGCCAAGCATTCCCACCTGGATATAACCTGGCCTTGGAACTGCCTAAGGTAATCTTTTCCACTGGATTCCCAGAGGAAGACCAGAGCCTTCTACACCACCACTGGACCTTCAGATGAAGACCAGACCCTTCTACTGGACCACTGCTTCAACAGAACCATCACTCCAGGAGGACTGCAGCTACCATTTAATTGGACTGCTACCAACCCCCTGTCAGGGGGTCAAGTTTGTACTCTGACACTCTCAGTGGGTTGGATTTTTTGTACTGTTGCCTTTATTTTATTTTTCCTATTAAATTGTGTTTCTGACCTGGAGTCTCTCACTAGTTTGCTTTCAAACTAGCACAACTTATTTTGCTTATCTCTGTGTCTGATGCTTCATACATAGGTCTACTCCCTGATAATTATTCCTTTTTTCCCTAAGTAATGCTATTTCCTCAAGAAAATGATCTGACCCTATAATTTTTCTTTTCAAGATATGCTACTTTTATTCAGAAATTGGGCTTCTGTTGTTCAAAACCACTGAAATTGAAAATACTTATTTCCCCCAAATCACCACCTTTGGCCAAGAATCAAAGATGCATTTTGAATG
Organism: Machaerirhynchus nigripectus; assembly: GCA_013397975.1. Lineage (NCBI taxonomy): Eukaryota > Metazoa > Chordata > Aves > Passeriformes > Dicruridae > Machaerirhynchus > Machaerirhynchus nigripectus. The sequence continues at coordinate 1,147,281 of VZRQ01000839.1, forward strand.
TACTTGCCAGATTTACTGTCATACAACATGTTGATTTGATTTCGAAAGTTTAAAAACACGTTGGACTCGATTATTACTATACACTACCTTGCATAGAACTACTTGAGTGAAAATTATATTAACTATGTCATAATTTTCTATGAACATGAGAAAAAAATGATCACAGTGACTAAATGGGTTGAAGTGATACATTAAGGCTGCTACAAAACTAGGTGGGGGGTTTTCTTTGTTATTTTTAGATCACATCTTCATTCACTTCACCTCCAAAATGAGGAACTTTAGTTAATTCTACTCCAAGAGATAAGTCATCAAGGCAGCATTTCTTTAAGATCAATATCAGAAATGTATTAAAGTCATTGTGAAAATGTCTCAGCTGGGGGAAAAAAATGTATTTAATGACAGGACTGCTAGTTTGCTCTTGGAAGGCAACTGTGGAGTTGCACCTCATTGCTAACCAAGAAGAAAGACATGAAAGATTTTACTGTTAATTATCAGCCGAAGGAAAAATACTCCCCTGACAGAAAGAGATCTGGAAAAGAAAGGAGAAAATTACATTCATAGAGCTGTGGGGCAATAGACTAGTAATATTATAATTTTATGAAAAAAAAATGCTCCAGTATATTCTCCCTTTTGATGCAATATAAGAGAATATATTAAAGAACACTGGGTGACACTAATATAGGACTGACCAAAAAATCTAATAAAAGAGAAAAATAGTTTGAACTCTTTGAGGGTTTTCAGTTGCATTACCTAAGAAGTTTAATTTTGTATTAATTAAAAATATTGTTTTCAGCTGAAATTAACATTTTCTTAGGGGGATAAGAAAAGAAAACCTCCACAGTACTTCATTTCTGCATTATTAGTTACCAGTATCTCCTCAGGACTGTCTTCTCATTTTATCTTTCTTCACAGCCAGTCTTAGGAAAGAGGTTGATTTCCAAGGAGACACTGTTGCCATGTGGCTCTCAAGAAAGGAAAATTACCATGCAGTAAAGAAAAGGGAACATGAAAATAAGGAAAATATAAAGGATTCTATTTACACTTTCACCCAGCAGTACTATGGTTTGACATTTGACTGAAAACATGAGGCATCCTTCTAGGCAGACATATCTGTCATTTCTCTAAGAGTAAGATTCAGAAAATGTATATTTCAACTTGTCCTGAATAATATTAGCAACATCATTGCAGTGATAATTTTAATGAACAGTAGCATCATAGAATATTTAGGCTGTAATTTACCCCTGCAGATAATCTACTTCTACTCCCCGCTCAAAACCCACTAGATCGGTTCAGTCATGGTCTTGTCCAGGCAGGATCTGAGTACCTACATAGACTACTCCACAGCCTCTGTGGCAATCTGTTCCTATGTTTGACCACCAGCACTACGCTGACATTAATAGGAACCTTTAATGTTGCAAGAGCTCTTACAGTAACATGTCACCTGAACATTTCTTCACACTTGTATGCACATATATTTCTATGCATACGTATCTGTCAAATCTGTATTTGAAAATTCTAATTACCATGTTTTTTTCCTGTATCTATTATTCCTACAAAGATGAACAATTTCCTGCTGACAAAATAAGCATGTTTCATTTATGAAAAAATTGGGCTGAAAGTAAGAAAAGAGCTTGCTATTGTGCTTTATAGCAAATAAGCACTGTTGTGTTTTCTACTGTTTTTGCTAGCAGAGCACAAAAATGGGATTTTCAGTACTGTTCTAGTTTCATTCTTAGCTCTGTAGACACGTGTTATGTCTGTGATTTTTCAAATAGCCTGAGGCTTAAAATAGATTAACACTTTACCAATGCTTCCATTTCCTAGAAAGTTTATTTTCTTTGTAACTGGGTTTGAAGGCAACGGGAGGCTCAAGGACTTGCAACAACATCTATAATATATCATAAGACATACTCTCTTTCTGGAGAAGAGAAAATTATACCATCATTTTAAACACACTTAATGTCAATGTATGATAGCAAATATTAGAATGCCAGCAGTGTATTAGACTATTAACAATACTGAATTTATTTTGCATGAACTGTGTGCTCTCCACTGTGATAAAGTTTTATAATGATTTAAAAAGCACTCATAAGCAATAGTTGAGGTCACTCAGTTTGTTGCTACTGGCTCTATCTTTGTTTCTAACTTTGACAACAGCCAGAACTGTCAGTTTGGATCTAACTTGTATACTGTTAAATGACTAGCTACAAACCTGAAATATCCTATGAAAAAGTGAGAAACTGGACTGGGTTTGACCTAGGAAATATGGTAAGAAAAATAATTTATAGTAAGATTTAGTAAGGTTGCTTGATCTTATTCAAATTGATAGATATCTGAAATTATAATGTTTTACATTATAATGAAATTATATGTTTTACATATATATACATATATACTTTATATCTCCCACACACTCACCAAAACACTAATTCACAGTGTTAAACACAGACTCGAAGACCATAGGCTGACAGATTCAAACCAAGCGTCTCATAATTGCACCGTTATATAGCACTGTTATACCTAGAGAAAGCACTTCCTGTTCTTTCTCTCAAGTTACTGGGAAGAAAATTATTAGAGGTTCTGGAGACCAGAAGAAGAGTCCTAAAGAGAAGTTAATTTGCTATCTGAGTTTTCACCTAAGTGAAAAGCTTTCACATTTTCACATTCACAAATTCACATCCTCTTGGGCTTCTACTTCGCTTCATCTAATGTAAAATTATTGTAAAATACATAAACTTCAAAGAAAAACTAAGCACCTTAAGCCTTCCTGTTAAGCACTGTTTTGCTATGAAATTTAAAGTACTTCCATGAACAAGAACAATTTTATCTGGTATATAATCAAGAAAACAAAATCTATCAAGGAATATTAAATACACAGATACATGTCTTAGAAAGTTCTTGAACCATCAAGTCTTCTAGGACAATGTCACTGTATCGTTGACCTCTTATTACATTCTTTGCTTTTGGTCTCTGTAACAACTTTATATGGTATTTACTCTCAGCTGTGGTAGGAATTTCAACCTGTGGATTATGGGACAAAAGACACACCTCTGTCTCCATGTGTTAACACCTTTTTTTCCCCTAAAAATAAAAACCTTCTTGGTACACTATATGTAAGGAGTCAGGGTTCCAAATATGTGATTGTGGATTTCAGTAATTGACAATGAACTACCAGACTCAAAATAAAGCAAAACAACCCCCCAAACAACCTACCAACCAGATCTTTTGTAGAAAAGGATCTATCCTTGGGAAAAGAAAGATGATATATATGAAGTCAGTTCAACAGCAGCTGGGCTACGGACTAGTGGATGAGTCTACAAAATGTTTAATTCATACATAGATTCCACAAAAGCAAAGTGGTTCCAATCTTTTAATGGAAATAAACCTAAAAAAACTAATCCAAAATTGTGTAGTAAGCTTTTGGACTGTTATTAGTGTGCAATTCATGCTCAACCCATGATACTCTTCCCTGATATACTTAAGTGCTTATTTTACTTCTTATCCTGATCTGATTTTGTTAGCAATAAATTTACTTTATATCTCCAAGGTGAGCCTGTTTTGCCCTTGATGATTTAGTGAGCAATCTCTCTCCTGGTCCTTATCTAATCTCATGAACCCTTTCATTAGATTTTCTCTCCCCTGTCCAGCTGCAGCAGAGGAGAGAGCGAGAGGCTTTCATGGGTCAAACCATGCCACCACGTAAGCATATCAGAATTCAATATTGCCATGCTAGTGATCAATATGATATTCTTTTACTTCCTTGTAATCAGGTCCAAATTTGTGTATTAAAACTGTGGTGGATATAGAGACACTGTACTGATGTAAATTATACATTTCTGTGTTTACTGCATTATGAAATAAAGTCCTTTACCATGCCTATAAAAATTCTGAGCATGCAATTGAACCAGAATATATCAGGGTCCATGGTACAAACATCCCTCCCAACTCCAAAAAATGAGTAATCTCTCTTACTTGTAGTAGGGTATTCAGGAGCCAGATAACGGCTGGATATACAAATAAACTTCTTAGAATAACTGGGGAATGCAGTAAGAAAGGCATTCCATTAATTATGTATAGGCTCAATGGTATGCATGCTCAGCTGCTCTCATTCCAAAAATGGTGCCATGGTGTAATTTAGAAAGAAAATAGAAATATCTTACACTATTATTGAGTGACAGAGCTGACCTGACCTGAAACAATGGCACAGCCAAGTCTTACTCCTCCTAGAAACCTCTAAAAGTCTGTGACTGAGTTCTGCTTCTTTAGGTGAAATGTTCCCGCTGTCTTAAGCTGGCCGTGCAATAGAAACGCTGGACTTGAATCCCTTTACATATCAAATCTCCATCTCTGATGGGAATGACATCATCCTGAGTATCACAGGGTGCTGAGAAGGCTTATGTGATGTATTCCTACATGATAGGGAAATCAGAAAAGAAACATCTGTGAGGAAATTAATAGTCCTCAATAGGGATCTGGATTGTTAGTGTCTAGTAAATAACAAATGGGACCACACATGCTGAACAATGAAACAAAACCAGTATTGAGCATATGCTCATTAAGCAAGCATCGCCCACTCTGTACTGTGAATGAAACAGAGGTCCCCTGAAAAAAAGAAATCATTTAATTAAAATTGCATCATAATTTGTACAAATCAGAAACCTTCACAAAAGTCTGCTGAACCGATATTTCCCAGGTAACCCTCTTCCAGCATTTCCTTGCCTTCAGATGCATGATTTTGCTGTTTTAATAAAGCAATGTAACACTGAGTTTCTCATGTGTTTATAATGAGTTTTTTATATATTTGTGTATTATATGTAAACAAACATTGATAGATGAATAGGGTATTAAATACAATGAAATACCCATCTGGTGAAGTTACAGTCCCTGTCTTTTCTTCCAGTCTCACTTTCCACAAAAGCTGAACTCATTTTGCCTTTGCTTGTTGTACTTTTTAACATTTGAACTTCAAGTCTGTGGAAAATAGAAAATGAAGGTTGGGATATGGGAATACGTTTATTTGTCATCTCTCTTCCATCTGTACCATAAAATTGACATCACAGGGCTGAATGAATCAAAGGGGGTCTTCTGTAGCTCCACAAAAACCCATCATATACCTTCTGAATACTGAAAACGCATACTGTTTTATGCACTTATTTTTCTCACTTTAATTTTTGCATCATGTACTTCATTTGTATGTATCAGTGCTGATTAGATTTCTTATGAAATGCATGTGTAAAAACCTACTTGCTTCAGTTTCAACAGACTTTTTGTTTCAAAGCAGACTTTGACCCATGGTACTCACTGTCATTATAAAACAAGTTCTTGAATGCTTTATTAGTCTTTCCATGTCATTGTTCTCCATCTTGGATTTTTCCTCTTTGGAATATAATAATGTTGTACTCTATGTGGGACCTATATCCACTCATAGTTCAAACATTTCTGTTTCTAAAGTTATTCTGTCACTTGTTGTGCCAAGATATAGTATTAAAATTTTTTAATATATTACTTTTTGTAATGTGGTTAGTATGAAGGCAGAGATCCAGGTCAAACTAAAAGAATACAATCAAAGTAAACAGAAGATATTTCTTTCTGTCTTAAGTTAAACCTTTTATGCAACTGAGATTGATATAGTTACATCTACATCAACAGACTTGTATTTAAATGGTTAAATGCATTTGTTTTGACTAAAACAGAAAGGAATACCAAGAAATCTGCTTTGCCTGGTATAACCTCTTACTTTTCTCTCATGTCATTTCCACTTGCTCCTAACAGCTTTGTTAGTTTATATAAAGTAGATGTAAAAACTCCCCAAACTAAACATAACTTTGTCTTCCTGTGAGTTGATTTTAAACTGTGCCTGATTGTCATGGCAGGTCAGCATTAGGTTTTTATTTAGGTGTATGCAATTAAAATGCTTTGTGATTCAACCTTTCAAAAATTTCTAAACATATAAACTTGACAGAAGCAAAGACATGAGCCTGATACTTAAGTAAGAAGTCAAGCAAGGGTAGAATAAATTTTTATTATCAAAGAATCTTCATGTAAACAAACTGTTCTTCAGTTACTTTCCAAAGCTTGTTTGGTTTGTTTAGTGTCAGGAAAGGTCAATTGGGATAACCCAAATATTAAAATTTTCTTCTTTCTGCTTGACTGGGGGGTTTGTAAGCCTTATGCATGCTTTGTAGTGGACTGTATCAAACCTGCCATCATTCAGCTGACACTGAGCAGGCTTGGTATTTCTGCTACTCCGTCACACTTGCTGAAGTTTATCTCAGAAGGGTCTGCTCATCTGTTTGTGTGCATGCCATGGCATGCATGAGCTGAACTAAATGCTCAGGCTTGTGTTTGGCTTTCAACTCCTGCAGTTGATTCTTCAACTACATTTGCTAAGATAAGAGCCACAACAGTTACCTCAGCTGACCTGCCACTTGGGTACACACTATTGAATCCAAAATAAGCTTTAAATACAATATAAATAAGAGGGCTTTCAAATATAATTTCCCATAAATGGAGGTATTAATGCAGTGAGCTACAATTGAAATGTAAAAGAACATGGAGATACCTGGAAATTACAGAAAAGTGAAATATCTTATTTATAGGATTTGTATTTGAATGGTAGTATAAATCCACTTGCTGAAATGATGTTTGAAAAACTTTTCTGCTTTCCAACAGATAGTTTCTACCTGGTTCTTCAGCATTAGTCATCTGAGGATAAGATACCTTCACACTCTGGAGGTGATAATCTCTTCCCTCCATGGAATCTGGTATAAAAACAAAAAGAAAAGATAAAATACTATTCTTTATCCTATTTTAAAAAATAGTTAAATAAAAGGAGGTACAGGACTCCTACATCACAGAAACAGCCGAGTGAGCCATTGTCATCATTCCATATCTAAACCCTACAGTTTTAGGGAAGAGGAACACTTTGATGCCCTTTAGGTGAGGGAACCCATTCTAGACAATGAATATAGGCTGACAGAGGAAATTAATTCAGTCTTCTATTCACTCCTGTTTTTCTGCTGGGAGTTCCTGCTGTGAAGAAGTGTGCCTCAGCTTGGATCACAACTCCACATCAAGAGGAGGGATACAGCCACAGTCACTGACTTGTTTGTTACTCCACAGACTGTTAGTCCTTTGTTCAAGTTCAAGGATTAATATTAATTTCTTAAATAAATATCTGTATTAGACAGGCAGCTTGAAGCTATTGTCCACATTATTACTAACTGGAATTACCTCTCAAAGGTAATTGTTATTTTACTCTCTTTACAGGGGAGGAAATCATGACATAGACAATGTTTCTGAAAGAATCCGTGTAGGAGGAAAATTGGAATATCCCTCCCAGAATGACTTTCGAAGATTAGTTTTGTCATTGGTCCTTCCCCGGATGCATATCCTCATTCCCATCAGATAATTTTGCAGCCCACAAAACAGTGGGTTGCAGATCAGCTGTGACTTCTCTGGTGATTGTTTCTATAGCAAGATTATTTCCTTCATAATTTATTAGCTACTTCACTTTTAATTATAGACTAGGATCTCCTTAATTCAAGAATGACAAAATCTGGGTCAAAGTCCCCAGCAGGTACATTTGCTTCCACTTACTGGAGAAAGAAGGAGCTTCTATTTACTTTAGACAAGGAAGTGGATTTTTGGGGTGACGAACATCTTGATTAATACTAATTTTTTTCCTTTACACCACTTCCTTTCTCTCAGAGAGAATTTTTGCTATACATTTCTATTATTAAGTGTCATAGTCTCAGTTTGTAAATTATGTTTAGTATAAAGAAACAGTTTCTGTGCTGTGTTTTAAAATATTAACAACTCAAAACCATCATTCTCCCTCCTTTTTTTTTAAACTGAATACAAAATGGCATCTGTCATGAAAATATGACAAAACTTGGCGAGCAGTAATTGTCTTTCTCACCACCAGTACATTTTGGGTTTTTTGGACAACGTCTTCTACAGCAAGCCTGAGACAAAAGAAATCCTTACCACATCGTAACAAACAACTGAAAATCAGAGCAGAGCATGTAAATCTAAAATAAATGTGCAACTTACAATATCATATACACTTGTTATGTCCTAATCTGTTTGAAGACTTCCTTTACCCTATTCATCATGATCATCTCCAGGGTAAGACATTTGTCAAACCCACTTCTGAACTCCATACTGGGCTTTTAAAGGCTTATACAAAAATGAATATTTTAAGGCTTAGAAGGGCTTGATTTTTAGCATAGTCCTTTCACCTTCAGCACTGGAAGACAGATGTTTTCATCTGAATTATGAATTGCCCATTCAATTTTGTGTACATCAAAAAGAATCCCCCAAAAACCCACTTTCTCCATCCAAGTCACATTTTAACCATAGAAATCATATTGAAGGTTACCTCTTGCAGTTTTTACTAGAAATCTCCAAGTACTTTATGAAGGAAATAAGAACTGAGATAAAAAAAAAGCTACATCTAGAAAAGAAGCTTGTGTTAGCACCTCAAGGGGTGTAGAAATGTGAGCCATACAGGCCAGTGCTAATATAGAATCTCTCCATATGTGTCACCTGCTAAATCTGTGCTGGCAGATTTCACCTCAGTTGTGTTGTGAGTGAATGCAGTCCTGAATGAATACTAACTCTTCATGGTGTCTTCTGGTCTGTCCTAATCCTTTGTAGCACACAGTAGCTTTCTGATTCTAATTACCAAGTTTTGGATCTGTCATATTTCTTAGAATTTTCTTCTGCTTGATCACACCGGCACTTCCCCATGTAAACAAAGCACACAGTGGGTGATTATTATGATAGCTGATTAAAATAAGTAAACAGATTGAAGAACATTAAAATTTTATGCATCCCTGCCATCTGCTTTCTCTTCACACTGTACATATTAATATACATATTGTGCACAATTGGTTTTGTTTCCAGTTCAGTAGCAACAGGCATTGTGGTACACCATCAGTGGCTTGAATAATTCACACAAATGACTACCATGACTGCTCTAAATAGTTACATGTCTGATATTCTGTTTCTTTCTCTTATGATTCTGGCATTACACCCATCGCAATTTATCTGAACAAAAACATTGAGAGGAAAACAGGAGCAGAAGAGCAGTCACCTTTTCCAACACTGAGAACAACTTGTTTTTATTCAAAGTAGACCCACGCATGTAAGGACTCACTCCATTTACTGGTGTAAAGTTGTTAATGATGGAATCCGAGACATAAAATGTTCTCTTTTTACCCTTGATATTGCATGAATTCTAAATCTTTTAAGTTAGACTTACAACAGATTAATACAGATTTTCTATACATTTTACAAATTGCAAATGAACGGCACACATAAGCTAGACTGTGATATCATTATGTTGAATAGTACCTTGCGCATAAACCCATCATGATGAAAGCATTATCCTGCCTTAGGAAAGAAGCACTACTTACTTTGAATATAAGAAATGCAATCAGAAACTTTATTATGGGGCTGTATCAGAGAAGAAAGAAAAGAAACCTTCTTCTGTGATATTCAGACCTCTTTCATAATATCTGGCAATGCTGGATTTCAATCAATAATAAAAATTTTGAAGCATAAAAACTGAAAATGCAACATTATTAGGATGACCAGTTTGCAGGTAGACTAGTTACCAAGACAGTAGAGTGGCCAAAAGTCACCAGTATCTCAGCATTTGAATTGTAACTAAAGCCTACAAATATTTTTTTTTTTCCCACACTGACTTTAAATCACAGAATCAAAGAATAACAGGTTGGAAGAGACCTCAAGTATCACCTGATCCAACTGTTCTTGGCAAAAGTGTGATCTAAAGAAGATGGTCTGGCACCTTGTCCAGAAGAATTTTAAAACTGTCCTGTGTTGGGGAATCCACCACTTCTGGGGAGATTGATCCAATTGCTGATTACTTTCATTGTGAAAAATTTTTCTCTTGTGCCTAAATGAAATCTCCCTAGGAATAATTTGTACTCCTTTACCCCTGGTCTTTGCCATGTGACTCTTTGTAAAAGGGGAGTCTCCATCTTCTTAGTACATACCTTTTAAATACTGGGACATGATGATAAGACCTTCCCTAAGCCTTCTCTTCACAAGGCTGAACAAACCCAGTTCTCTCAGCCTTTCCTCATTTTTCAGCATTTAATTCCAGCCATTTCAGTGGAAGGATTTTATAAATTATAGAAAGGAAGTATAATCATATATTTAGGCAATTGTCTGCCTCTGAAATAACATGAGTTTTCTTGGAAGTTATTTCTCAGGGAATTTCCTTCATTAATTTAATCAGCCTATCACAACCTTTTTTCCAATACAGTGATAATAACATTTTCCAGATGTCACTGTAAATATAGTTCAGCTTGTGTTTACCAGGTTCCCAGTATATAATTAATAGCATAAAGAAAACTCATCCTTCAGTGTTGACTTTGTCATGAGGAAGAACCAGGGAGTGAGGACCTATCCTACCACACCTAATTAAAGCCTTTTCAGCCATCTCCTGTAATTGGTCTTGGTAGGGTGGACACATGGAACACTAGTTGCCAAAAGTGTAAAGCTACTGTTTCCTTGAAGAACAATCTCGTACCAACCACTGTCTTTTCAGTTTCAAAATATTGAATTCCTTGAAGAGTGATACCTAGATTAAAAAAAAAGTGGAAAAGATGAAAATATGTGCTATTTCCTTTAATAGCAAGAAGCATCAGTCTCAGATCTTGATTAGGAAATTCCACAATCTCACTCTTAGTTTCACACATGACCATATAAATGAAACAGGGTCTAGCCTTTTATCTGCATACATAAATTGAAAGCAAAAAATAAAATTATTATGTTTTTATGAACACTAGAATGTTAAAAAATAACTCAAGAAAGGAATATTGTTGTTATGAGGTGTGATATTCTTTTTTTCCTGTAACATATTTGAAGACTTAATTGGAATAATATATCCCACTTGAGAAATTAATCAGGTTAATAATTTTAGCATGAATTTATTAACTAGACATTTATAAGGTCTCAATTTTAATCTACATGAAAAAATTAGTCTAATCATAGCTCATCTTTTAGGAGCCATCAGGTCACTTTCATGCATGAATTAAAACTAATATTTTTTTAAGATCATTATTCTACTGTTCTTTCTTGATACAGATTATTTCTACACTGACAAGCTATTCATTCAGCTTCAGTCTATGGACTTTGTGAAGATCTAAAAAGGCACTCATCCCAAAAGATTATGACAAAGCTCACAATCATCTTTTATTTAAAATGTACCTGAGACTTTAGTTCTGGAAGGATCTGAACTGTACTTGTGGTCATATTCTGAAACTAGAGGGCAAAGACTCAGAATTTTGTTTGAGAAAAAAAGATGATTGTAAAAGATGAATAACCATTATAAACTCAGATTATAATGAGTTTATTCTTTTTTAATGTGTCTAACATTATAGTGGGGCTACTACAAAGAAAATTGTTATTAGAACAATCTGTTTAATAGATACCACATATATGCTCAAAAATACCAATATATTCAAAGGTGTGTCTCTTAACTAACTTTTGAACCTTTTCCAAAAATAGGCCTGCAAGATATCCTTGAATGGTAATTATTAGCTAGGATTTGCATACATGGATTTCTCCTGCCATTTCCAGGAACTATTCTTCATCTATTTATTCATCATTCATTTCTCCAAACAAAAACAAAACAAATAAACAAAAAAGCACAATAATTTTTTATTCCTTGTTTAGTATCCAAAACAATTGCTTGAAAATTTACTGGAAGATATCTCATGTTGCAGAATAGACCAAGAGACAATGAAGAAAATTACTAAAGTCACATAATTATAATTTATTACATCTTCATTTTTCAATTTGTTTTTACTGTGACAGAAAGTAAAAATAAAAATCCATTTGATTGGAGGCATAGAAATGATGTAGTAAATGTACACTTCAAAACATCAAATGGATTATCTCATAGGAAGAAAAGAAGGAATGGATCAGTAACCACAATAACTGTGGTTACTGGGAACTGGGCTCCCAGTCTGTGGGAACAGAAACATCTCTAGTATTTGTTACTTTTTAGGGAGTCAAGGTTAGTGTTCTGGGCTTCTAAATGATGGAAGCATGAGCTATGGAGAACAAATAGTGAAATTGTAATACTTGCAATCAGCTTTGTGCACCAGACTTGTTATAACCCTCTTGAGCTATACAGACTGCACATGTTTACAAAATACCACAAAAACGTTTTCCTACTGAATCTCATCAGAAGTCAGAGAAGATGATTTCAAATTATGACATATTTTTTGTGTTAATATTTGTCAGCATTTACAGCTGGATTTGAACCACATCTTGTTTTCATTTTCACAAGTGACCTGTGTTTGCTGAATATTCAATAAGGTGGTAAAATAAACTAAGCCTTAGCAAGCTAAGTTCCTAAAGGCAGACAATGATACCACTGCCTTGGGAAATGTATGGTACGATTCACGCAGTCATTGATATGGGAGATAGAAGAAAACACAGAATTTTCTGAGGAAGGTGATGGTGGAAGAGAGTTAATTGGACAGCCATGGTCCACAATCTCTGCTTCAAAGACCCCTTCTGTAAAACAGGAGGAGCATAGGTTCAAGGCTACAGTCCATCCATCATCCTGATAATAAGGTGCACCTCCTGTACACTGAGGGAGGAACAGCTAACTGTTGCCTGCGTTTACCTACGTACAGAAATCTGTGTGACGAGCTGTTTCAGTGTTGAAAGGCAGCTGTCCCACATATAATAGAGATGCCCCATTTTCTGGAGGGAGGACAATGCTTCCTGTCCCTGAGACTCATTAGTCGCGTTGAGCCTTTAGCACAGGCTGTGGCCACAGTGCAGTGTTCATCTCAAAATAAATTGCCAATGTCCATCCTGAATGCAGCATTTTCCCTAAGATGCTGCTCATCGTACTGCAAGTGAGGCCTAATTAGGCACTGAGTGAATATCTGAAAAGAAAATAATTCAAGAAGACAGCCCACAGCATCTAAAATAGTGGGCACCTTTTCTACTTTACACGCACTTATGGCTCTGTTCATCTTCTTTCAAATGAAAGGAATCCACAAATGTTGTCATTACTTCATCTTTCTCTCTCTTCACCTTTTTTGTGGGCAAGGAAACAACCAAGACACTGGTTCAGTCCATAAAAGTCTGTTTGTATCTTTACAGATGTTTCATCTAAATTGCATTTCTGATTTGCTGCATTGTGTTTGGTTTTGGATACACACACCCCCACACCCCCCCCCACACACTCGAATTTTGCATTTGTGATCTGCTGCTCCAAGAAGAAAGCAGTCAGTGATTTGGTGGGGAGGGTTGAGTCTGCAGGGTTCTGTGTGCCTGTTTGACTTTACCAGCGGGGCAGTAGCTCCATTGCTGCTCCAAGGTGGACACAACAAAAGGTGACTGAGATGTGATAGAGTACAAGTGACCTATTCCCAGCCACAAACAGTTTTGCTGTCTGTACTACAGATGATTAACTGTCCTATTTTTACTCAATCCTGTTTGCTAACTCACTAAGCCACAGACAGGTAAAAGAAATTACTTTTTTCCTTTTTAAATTACTGACTGTGAGCACACCATTTAGTGACTCAGGAGTGTACAAATGAACAAATACTAACCCTGAATTTAAGTGACCTATTTATTCAGACCTTGAAGCTTTGTGAAACTGCTTGCAACATGAGACTTGAAATAACCTTGAGTAACTGCAACAACAACAACAACTGCAACAACAACAAACCACTGTCACTGAACGTAAGTACCCAAGGCAGGGTGAGAAGCAAAACTTTTTAGCAGACCAGGAAGAGAGTGTACATAAAAGTCTAACATCACTAAAGCAGTTCTATTATCTTCTTGTGATCTCTAAACACTACAAGCAAATAGAAATATGCCAGTTCTAGGAATCACACACTATAATTTGAAAAACAGCTTCTCTGCTTCAATTGCATTTTTAAAATTAAAGGACAGCAGAGACAAGAAAAAAAAAGCTCAAAACATTTTTATCATAAAGCAAAGTTTCTTTTTGGCTAGATCTTATGTCAGTCCTTGCTTGATTTAATTGTAGTTAGTTTTCCCATTTATATTTTTCATTTAAAAAATGCTGTGATCAAGTCAGTACTTGTATCCTCAAATTAATAGACTATTTTTTCTGATGTTGCTTATTCCCTCTAGAAATTTTCTTTGAGGGACTAACACATAGGAAAGAGTGCCCAGAAAAATCCCACATGAGATAAGGCTGAATTGTCACTTTTAGGTCTATTTTTGTTACCACTCATATAGACTTTTAGAAAACATAGAAGACATAGAGAAAACATGCAGAAGGCTGCACTCTTGCCACATTTACTACTGAGAAATTAATTGGTGTGTTGTTTGTCCGGCAGCAGGGTTACTGGGTGCTGAGTCTCATGCTCGTGCACACATCAGCAGTACAAAGCTTTACCAGAGCATCCAAACTGTCACTGACTCTCTACAACTTCTGAACAGCATTTTTGATCAGGAAAAAAAGCACAAAAATGAGTGACTTGCCTGGGACTGAAACATAAACCAATGTCAATAGCTGAGATTTCAGCTTCTCTAAATGCAGTAAAGAGATATCTGTGTAACTTTCAGAATTACTTCCTCCTGTATTTCACTTTCTCCACTCTACCATTCTGAACAATATATGTGTCTTTTCTTATAAGAATTTTCTTCCTTCTGATTGTTTTATTTCTGTGAGACTGCCAATAAATGCCATCCACCTTTAAAAATGAATGAGTGACAAATCTGAGACAAAACTGCATTTTAATTTTGGCTAAAGTGCATTTACTTATTATCTATAACTGAAAAATTATAGTTTCTTTCATTTTTTGCATACTACTGAAAAGTACTGAACTTTTAATTTAAAATTGCATTAACCAGCAAGTTTTAAAAAAGATAAAATGTATACAGGAGTAGTTGAAACCTTGGAACTCAGATATTTCACATCAGTAGTTCAGACAAACTACATCTGAAGTGCTGCAGATCCCAGTGAACACTTGCATAGTTAAGATATCCATGGGGTTTCCCTCCTCTACTTCTTTTTTGAGATGGCAAAAGAGCTCTGGAATCCAAAATCAGTTTAACAGGCTATCAAGGCAATTCTTCCTGTATGAAGCAAATATATTTCAAGAAACATCAAATTCTGATTTAAAAAAACCAACATTATTTCAATAAAATCAAGAAAAGTCAAAGGATCTGGTGATGATACTTGTCTTTCTCCTTTCTCCACTAGAACTCAGACAATCGACAATAACCACTTTTAGCATTGGCAGTCTCCTGAGGAGAGACTTTTCCTCAGCATTTGCATGTCTTCATTCCTGTAGCATTTTGAAGGTCATAACTCACTGAAAAAGCAAACAAACATTCGGACTGCCATTTCAAAATGGTCCCAACAGTGCATGATTCTTAACCTTCCCACTCTTCTGTACTTCCAGCTGAAGCTCTTTTGATGTTTTGAAAAATGAATAATCTGATATACTTGTCAGTTGTTATTACACCTTCCCTGCTTTGGTCTGTGAATTTATCTTTATTTCCATTTTCTAAATTCAGACAGAGTGCGCTCCAGACAGAGGGAGCAGTCAATGATCTAAATAAATTTTCTTTGGAGTTATGGTTTGGAAGAGTTAAAGAATGAGATAGTGGTCAACTGGAATAAAAATTCATGTAATCAATTCTCTTCTTCCTGAGGAAAACTATGGAATAGAAGGCGGCCTTGAAATGAAGTTAGTTTCATAAGAAACAGCCCCACATCATTCTTCTTGCCTCATATAAAAGTTTACCTCATGCTCACCTCATACTCTCACTCTGGTCCTGTTGTCATAATCCTGGAACATAATAAAATACAAACTCAACTAAGACTTATGGTTATTTATAGATATCCTATTTGCAGACTACACAAGGACACTAATCCAACTTACTTAAGAGTCTGCCCTAATCTTGTACATGGCAAAAACAAAACCAAAAGGCCCAAGCATGCTTTCTCCTCTAATTCAACTGAAGTGTAAGTCGCTGTTTTAATTTCAAGCATGATCATAAATTATATTTATAGCACTTTCAGCATAAATTTGTAATTTTGAAGAGACTATTCCTCATGATTAGTATTGTTGTTGTAAAATCTGTAACTGGATAAAGAGTATTTCTTAAAGTGTACCAGGGTCATGTGTAAGAAACCTTGAAGTAAGTAACTAATCCAATCAATGTTCTCAAACAGATGATCTTAGTCAGGTGACTGAAACTCATCTTGTTCTAGCGACCCTGTAAAGAAGGACCCATAAACTGAATCAAAACAAGTAAAACTGGGTCACTGATTCACTTCCTATTATTTGTATGTAGATAAATTCTTCCTCCTGGGACTCTGTTGCATTTCCAGCCTGAACTTTGCACTTTCTGGAGGAGGTGCTATAGTCTATTGGTTTCATTTTTGTGGCTAAAACCCACAACAGACTGTACAACCAGGAAGAACATATGACCCTTGAACATCAGCTGTGTCAAAGCTGCTCCCTGCCTCCTGCTCTGATCCCTGCAGCTGGCCTTGTGCTCATATCCCACGCAGCTGGCATGTCTGATAAAACCTGCAGATGCTAAAGGTTGAGCTTTGCAAAAATCCATTTACGGGGTGTTTAAATGTGACTTAGAGCCCAGCTATCTCATGTCTTATGTTGTTTTTCCTGTTCTGCCTGTCAGTTGCTCAAGCTTCTAAGCTTATAGGCAGCTTCTTTTAAGAACCTATGTGTGTCTGACCAGACTAATCTGGGGATCTTTTGCCTGTATACTCCACTCTTCAGGTTCTTAATCTTATTAGTTCTAGTTATTTATTTAACGATTTCATCATATATACATCTGTGTACTGTGTGAACATCTTGCATATCCTTTTTTTTAATGAAGGCATGAAATTTTGAATTTAAAAAACCTGTTAACGATAAAAGTGATTGTTACTTACAGTTGTAAAGCTGATATTCTAATACTCTGCTAACATCTCTAAATTACAGCAAGTATAGTCATGTAATTTTAAAATCTACCATTTGCACATAAGTATGTATCATTTATGCAGTTATTTCATGCCTTTTCTTTAGTAAATGTGTTTGAACTTTGACTATGAACAAGTATTTTCTATACCATATTTTCAAATCAAGAGTAATTTTCAAGGTTTTTAATTCTGCTGTGTTTGCTGCAATTTTTTCTCTTCTTCTTTTTCAAAATGTCGGCACTTCTGCGGAGCAGTCAATGATCTAAATAAATTTTCTTTGGAGTTATGATTTGGAAGAGTTAAAGAATAGTGGAACTTTTGGTAGTAGATAAACAAGTAAATTGTCATTCTCGACTTCAAGGAAGCCAATATATATTTTTTTTCCCTGTGATTTTAGTGGAGGTTGAGTCTAATTTTTTAAACTGAAAAATAGAGAAATATCATTGCAATTTTCAAAGGAGTGAAGTTGTTACAGAAAAGAGCTCCCAGGCCATCGAATTTCTTCATACTTCAAAAAATCTTGCCAGTGTTTTTCCAGTAAATTGAAGGACCTCATTACCCTTCTTCATGTATTCTGCACAATTTACTATAAATTACTGAATTTTCAAAGATGAATGTATCACTATCTTTGACTGACAAGCAACAGAACTCACCTATGGAAAGCATTATCTGTTTCATAACTTCTATATATGACATTTAAGTTTTTAAAAATTCCACCCTGCCTGCCAGACAGGGCTTCCCCGGGGTGAGCTGCATATGCCATTGAAAGAAGAATTCTAAGTATTTATTTAGCTCTTATTGGAAAATAGCTTCCTCTAACATCCTTTGGATTTTTGTTAGGATAAAATTAAGCCTGAGATCAATACAGATATCCCATATTTCTCCCACTTTTAGAAAATGTCTGATTACAACAAACAAGCCTAAAATGTTGGCATTTGACAATAATCCAAATATCTGCAAGTTATCAAGCTTTCCTGAATAAAAGAATTAATTCCTTGTAAGGTAAAATAAGGCGCTATCTGTAACAAAGGTACCCACTGTACCTTTTAAGGTGGTGCATAGGACAAAGTACATGAAGCAATAAAGCACAAATGTATTGGGGAAGATATTTTTAAAGAGATGTCTCAAAACTACAATACGGATTGCCATTCAAAATTAAAAAACAGTTTCCATGTACCAGGTAGAACATGGGGCTGATTCTAAGAACAGCAACAAGTAAGGAGAAGACAGAGAGGCAAGAAGAAAGAGGAGTGTAGTCAGGTATCACTTCCTTTTATGGTCTACAAACTAATCTTAGCAAGCTCCGATGAGCACCGAGCTGTACTTACGCTTAAAAAACCTCACATAAACTTTTTATATCTGGCCCCAGCCTTGGGAAGTTTAACTTGCAGTAACTGTCCCACTGTCATCATCACAATGTTTATTTAAAAAGCATTGATAATTTCTTCATTATGTATTGTATCAAAATTTTAAAGAACAATTCTGTGAAAATATAACTGAATTGTTTGAAAATAAGTTATAGTTAAGAGTAGCTCATTTTCTAATGTAATATAAACCACCACCTACTGCATGCAAATTCTTTAATTCCATCTAATGATCTTTGTTCTCTGGCATGTTGCCTGTTTTCATTCTTATATCATGCTATCTAAGGACACAAGTGACACACTGCATCACGTCACGAAGCTTTCTGAAAATTCACTGATAGTGATGGATTAAAACTAAACCAGAAGAAGCTTAAAAAGTAAATAGATCATGGTAATCACAATCTGTAAACTAATTAAGGTCTAACTATACCACTCAATTACAAAACCAAACTAGTAGGGTGGGTAAAATATATACTTTATTTATGGATTTATGTCTAGTTCAGCATTATAATGACCAATTTTGTGGAGATTATTCCTTACTGAGCTTTCAATATGCATAATTCATAAGAAGTAGGGCGTGTAATTCATAGGAACTAGGGCAAATATACTGGGTGTCGAAACTGCTGTCTTTCCTGGATGCTCTCCACTGGTTTGCAAATATGATGCTCAGAGAAGAGCTTCCCCTATGGTAGCTTTCTCAGTAGGTGGCTTAATTAAACTTCAGCTCAGAGTACTGGCTTGTTGGGATCAGACTACATGCTTGGCTTTTCCCAGAAGCTGTGGTAATTCCTGAAATGTCGAAACAGATTGTTTCAAGCAGGTCATAAAAACATAACTTGTCAGTTCCTCTAATGCTCCAGCTGCTGCTCACAACTTTCTGCCCACCCTGAAGACAGACAATTGTGTTTTGGCTATTGTGCTAGCAGAGATGTAGTCCTTGCCCAGCCTTGACAACTACTGGATGCAATGCTGGTTATTTACATATGGGGGAAGAATGCTTTCCATAATAGCTCTAAGTAATGGCACAAAAACTTTAATGTGAACTTCAGTTCCTTTTAAGGATGCCTACATAGTTTACACACTATGATGCAGAAATGCCCAACCGACTGAACTGAGGGACATCTTGATATTTGTTTCAATGGCTCCAAGCTGTTGAGTGTAAATACAGTTAATTAAATTTCTCCTCTAGGATACAATGTCAATATTACATTTTGATATCATTTTCATAAAGTTTTCAGTAAACACTTAAACTCTGCTTTGGAGGCAAGATGAGAAATTATCCCTGGTTTTAACTGCTTTATAGTTTTATTTATTCACAATTTCACATTAAATTTTTTGCTATTGACTCGGGTTGCCTGTAAGAACTTTTTCTGTTTTACATAAGCACACAAAAATATAGAGCTATCCCTAAAGTCCTTGTAATTATCTTTTACAGATGCTCTCCATAGTACAAAATTAGTCTATTGAACTTTCCCAGCTAGAAAGGAAAAGAACTTACAAAAAACAGTTTTCATTTTCATTTTTCTGATTATCCACATGGCGTTGCCACAGTTGTCCACAGTTACAATGAAGCCACAAATGACAAATAACTTGATTTAAAAAAAATGTGCATCTCAGAGATAAAATTGTGAGATATCCTGATTTCACTCCCATTCTTTTAAAGTAAGAAGAAAAGTAAATAGAACCAAAAATTAAGTCAAAACATCCTGCTGTTTTACTTGTCAAAACCTTGCCTAGTTTGCACACAAGACTGTACGTCCACAGTGAATGATGAAACCTCCCAGCATAAAGCTGCTTATTTACTGCAATATATTCCTTGGTGAGTTTTCTCAGCACCCAGAAGCAATCCCCCATGGCAGTGGGGTTGGAACTAGATGACCTTTAAGGTCCCTTCCAACCAAAACAATTCGATGATTCTATGAAATCTCAGTTGGACAATTCAGAGTGATTCTATTTTAAATCACCCGAGTCACACTCTGGAGAGCCCTAGATATCTACACAGGCATTAAAAGAAATATCCCTCTATTACCTGGAATAGTGGGTCTACACCATACCACATGTGAACTAAGAATTAAGGCATGGAGACAATTATGCCTTGAGCCTTTGCTTTCTCCCCATTTTGTTTCCTACACTAGATGTAGCCACTTGGCTAGTTCAAGTGATTGAATAAGGTGTCTGAATTTGAGCATTATAAATGTTCCCCATATATTTCTGTTATTCTTTTCAAAGATTTAATTATTAAATACTCTGCTTTGTCTTTGGTGAAAAATTGCTTCCAGTTATCAACATTTCTAAACGGCTCAAAGCATCCAGACAAGATAGATGTGCTATGAACAGTGGATAGATATTCATCTGTACTAATAATTCAACACAGAAAGGTCCAAAAGTCCAGAAGCAAAAATGTTACCCTTGGAAAAATATAGCTAGTACCAATCCAGCATAAAGTTTTGATGGTATTCAGTGCACTGTGGTTGTGCACAAAGACCTACACCAAGGTAAACCTACCTTGAGAAAAGTTACTCTGTATTGAGAGACGCATGCAAAACCTTGGTAGCCAAACAGTTAGGAGACACCTGGTGACATTCTCTAAAATTTCAGTATCTCCTGCTATGTTTGACATTTATAATTTCTGTTCCCCAGCATGAGTTTATTACAGGTGGTCCTCTAAATACCTATCTGTTGCAGTTTCACTGATGATCTAATTTCAACAATAATGGAAAAAAAGAAACCCTTAAACCTGTTAAAGGTTAAAAAAGAGTAATCCATTTTTACCAACCTCTGCTGAGAAGGTAGGTTTCCATTTTTTTTGTAAGAGAGTAAAAGACTAGAACTAAAGGTCTCTTAGAGAATTGTGCCAGCCTATTAAGGGGAAAAGACAGTCATAGAAAAGAATCTGATATTTACTCATCCAGAGACTGAAATTTACTGCAGGGTCCAAGACAATTTGTGTCACCAATATCTCATTGTGCCCACATGCTAAAAAGAAGTGTAGGGAACTCCTGCCTTTCCATCACATCCCAGCATCTCTTCAGCTCTTCAGGCCAGTGACAGAAGTTTTGGAGAAAGCTGTGCAATGGTAAGAGATACGGTGTCTGCCCTGCCCACAGTCCAGCAGACCACACCATTAATAGGCCAAGCAAGGAAGCAAGTATAAACATCCAATCCAACAGTAAAGTGCAATCAGATATGAACATTCAACATATAACTCTGAATTTGCATTAGAAACTATTCTTAATATCCTTACTGAATTATCAGCAGCTGACTGAGAACTATAGATATAGGTAGAGACAACTTGCTTCCTTGGATTCTGGTTGTATGAAATTTGATATTGATATTAGGTTAGAAATAAAAAGAAAGTCATCCTGTGTATGAGGATATTATTGTCATTTGTCAAAATGTAGTTAAAGATGAAAATGGAGTAGATATGCAATTTTGTTGAAAAAAAGCACATTGTTACTGCTCTCAGATATTATACTGACAGTAAAATACTGACTCAGCTCAGATGAGCACCACTTGCTAGGAGAGAGAAGGTCTCAGATAGCCAGGACACTAACAGTGGCATGCTTTCTTGCTGAGAATGAGTAGGCAAGAGGCCAACATATTTCCTAGAAAACTGATACCTTTTATTTCAGGAAATCTTGTTTGACAGAAACACGGCCACATGTAAAGGCCTCAGACGTATACTCTGGATACAGAAGAATCAGAACTATTTTAACAAACTGGGTGTACTAGGATGAGTCCTGTCTTTAAAAGAAATCATAATGAACACACAGCTTAGCTCAAAGACCAACTTGGTTATGTGCCACCCAATGCAGTTACAAACCACAGGTGAGGGGGCAGCACTAGAAGGTTTTTCCTCCCCATAACATGCTCTCTCAGAAACACTTTCTGCATTGACTCATGTTACTGCAGCCCAAAGGGAACTTTCACCTTCATTTCAATGACCACGTGCAAGAACTTCTCATTCTGATAATTACATTGGAAAGTGGTGATAATAGTGAGTAAAACAAGAAACAAAATGTCTAAGAATACCTGATCTGACTGCAGCTGGCATTCCCAGTAACAAAGCTAAGAAATAATATGGGAGAGGTCAGTAGCTACTGCCAGATGCTCTGGTCTCTCCATAAGCACTAGAGATACTGGGCCTGTCAGCTCACTTTTACATTGCTTCAGTTTTCTGTTATGCACCTTTGCTCTCAAGGAAGATGAGAACAAATTTTTCTGGAAATTATACTGTGCAATCTGGGAAAGCCAGGGAGAAGCATACTGGAGAATCAAAATCTGGACTACATTTTATGACCTTTCACTTCAATTTTAAATTTTTTTTTCCCAGAAACTTTAAGAATTTTAACTTGTGGGGTCCATGGTGCCAAGATTGTGTCTTTCATGAATGAAACCAAGTCTTAGACAAAAATGAAATGTGGATCTTGCATGGAAGAAAGATTGTGGCATAGCCACCTGCTAGCACAATAAATCTGTTTCTGGTTTAGCAACACATTCTCAACCTCAGTCCCAGGAACGATAGGGAAGTGTATCCAGTGATTTTTGTGTTTTACCAAAGGGCAGCTGTTTCCTTTTAGAGATTTCAAGCTGGGTTTAGCCAGCTAAAAGGGAGAGGACATTAAATAGGCCACTTCCTGTACAGTAGACTAAATTAAAGGCTAGAACAACAGAAGCAGATATTAGTGTCGGAGACTAGTACTTAAAAGCAGTAAAACAAGGAAGTCTGGGTTCACATTCCATCATAATAGCATGAGGAAAATCAGATGAGAGGCAGAGTGGTTGGCATAGTCAAGACAAAAGGCAATCTAGTACTCTGCTGTATGACAATAAAAGATAAAAGCTCTCTTCTCTAAGGACTTGCACATGCCATATATACACTTGAGGGCTATTTAGTTTTTCTTGTTGTGTTCACGGTGTTTGAATACAGCCTCACACAAAATGAGGTGCAGTCTAAACAATTTAGTACCACACTCTTAACAGCAATTACAATACAATTATTGAGTTCATTCAAAACATATTTAGATGGTTAAATTATTCTTCCTCTCAGCTTATTCAGAAATCACGTTTTGATTTAGTCAAAATGCATTAAGCTTCACAGCGACCAGCACAGCAAAATCAATCTGTGTATCTCATTTAAAATTGTTCTCATTATAAAAATAAAAACAAAATGCATTTTTGTTCTTAAAATTGTATTCCTTAGCAGTCCAGTGGGACACTGCAGTTTGTGCAGAGCTACCAGGGCTACCACTTGTTTAAAGACTTTGAGATAGCTAGTGTCATCATTTTACCGGTCCATGATCTTACTGTGTTATTTTTCTTTTTTTCTTTTTCTTTGAGAATTAGTTAAATCTTGTGGAAATATTGACTAATAGCTCATCTACAAGAGAAAATTACTTCAAGTTGAGCCAGGGAAGGTTTAGATTGGATATTAGGAAAAATATTTTCGCAGAAAATGTAGTGAAGCATTGAAACAAGCTGCCCAGGGACGTGGTTGAGTCACCATCGCTGGAGGCATTTTAAAGACTTGTAGATGTGGCACTTAAGGACACAGTTTAGTGGTGGGTTTGGCAGAGCTGGGTTAACAGTGGAACTTGATGGTGTGAAAAGCCCTTTGCAACCTAAACGATTTTATGAAGCCATTTCTTTAAAATATTAAAAAAACAAAACCAAACCAGCTAATGCATTTAATTTTTTGAGTTTTTTGTTTATGTCCTTGAAATATAAACTGCATTCTAAGGAAAAGAGAAAACTGAGTGATACAGCTGTTATTCTGGTTCAGGCCTTCAGTTCTCCAGAATTTTCACTTGCCAAGTATGATGGAAACTAAACATACTTCTTTACTTATTTTCCTTGGAACTATGCTTGGACTTGAAAAGAGTCCCAGAAGAAACAGGAGTAGTCCAAGAGATGTTTACAAGAAGTGAAAAACTTAAAGAGATCAGTATGTAAGAACAATAGTGATTTTCATTACTTTTACCTAATCTCATTTTATTAGGCCCTTTTTTCTTTCTGTTATTGTACATGCATCACCAAGAGAACATTCTTGTAAAAAATTTACGTTAACAGCCTAACTGTCTAAATAACTTTAAAAAATAGGTATCCATTTCCCAAAATAAGCATGGAATAAAAAAACATCCAAGGCTTTCTCTGTGATGAATGTTGCTGAATTTTTCTTTGTTGCATCTATTACATTAGATAAATAAAAGAAAAAAGAATGATGCAATATTAAATAACGAAAAAAAAAAGCAAAACTAGTTAAAAGCTTAAATAATTCCCATTTTTTGTTAAATACCAAAAAGACCATTAAGAAATTACAATTACATGCTGTAAGATAGGTAAAATTGACAACACTTCAAAGTCTTCCATCTCAGTACAATCATCCCAGTAAAAAGAATCATAGAATCACAGAAACACAGAATCACAGCATGTGCTGAGTTGGAAGGGATCCACAAGGATCATCAAGTCCAATTCCTGGCCGGGCACAGCACCATTCCCAATAGTCACACCATGTGCCTGAGAGCACTGTCCAAATGCCTCTGGAACTCTGTCAGGCTGGTGCTGTGACCACTTCCCTGGGGAGCCTGTTCCAGTGCCCAAACGCCCTCTGGGTGAAGAACCTTTTTCTAATACCCAACGTAAACCTCCCTTGGCACAACTTCAGGCCATTCCCTCAGGTCCTGTCACTGGGCACCAGAGAGAAGAAATCAGTTTCTGCCCCTGCTCTTCCCCTCATGAGGAAGTTGTAAGTGCAAGGAGGTCTCCCCTCAGTCTCCTCTTCTCCAGGCTCAACAGACCAAGTGACCTCAGCCACTCCTCATACTGCTTCTCCTAAGGCCCTTCACCATCTTTGTGGCCCTCTTTTGGATGCCCTCCAATAGCTTTTTATCTTTCCTGTGGTGCCCAAAACTGCCCCCGGCACTCAAGGTGAGGCCGCCCCAATGCAGAGCGGGACAGTCCCCTCCCTTGCCTGGCTGGCGATGCTGTGCCTGATGCCCCCCAGGACACGCTTTGCCCTCCTGGCTGCCAGGGCACTGCTGACTTATATTCAACTTTCTGTTGACCGGGACGCCCAGGTCCATTTCCATGGCACTGCTTTCCAGCACCTCATTCCCCAGCCTGTAGCTACATCCAGGATTGCCCCATCCCAGGTGAGGAATCCGACAATTTCCCTTGTTGAACTTCATATGGTCGGTGATTGCCCAGTCCTCTAATTTGTCGAGGTCTCTCTGCAGGGCCTCTCTGCCTTCCAAGGAGTCAACAGCTTCTCCCAGTTTTAGAAGACCAAATGCAATATACACATTTATTTAATGCCAATATTTTTTTAAAAGACAAGTTGAAAGTACAAGTGATCGACTTGAAATGCTAAGAACACAGATTTTAGAACAGCATTATAGTACATAACAATGACAGTGAATAAAATCTTTTTCATTCTTATGGTAAAATGTATGTTACAGCAAAGCATAAGTAGGAACTGGGAACCATTTCCTGTGAGCAGTTACAGGGATCACTGCAATTGAAATAGAAGAGATTGCTATATAAACTGGTTATTCAAAAGTAAGCGGTATAATGCAAAAATTTATCTGCAAAAATAACCATTATGCCTCTTATAATGATAAATATAAATAGTATTTATCTTTTTGTCTAAGTTTTTTGCATTCCATATATTCAAGCATGACATTTCCTCTCTTTTCCTATTTCCTAGCCATATTGTTGTAGAGCAGCTCTTGAGAAGGCACTGAAATTAAGAAAGAATAATGGTTTAGGGGCCATTCCAGGGTGAGAATTTTACAAATAGAATTTTCTGGAAGTGCAGTCAAGAGTCAAAACTGGTGTCAGTACAAGAGAGGGACTCAGTGTCTTCACCATTAATCCATCAGAGAGAAATTTGATAATTTGCCAATTTTTCAAGGTAAAGAGAGTCTGGTGCTTGATTTGGTTTATCCCCATTGGAGGCACTCTCAGGAAACAGCAGGTGCTACTGCTGCAGGCCTGGTTTTCTTATGAAGGCAACCTAAAAGCAGAAAAGCATGTTGTCATGAGGTTTGACAGGGGTGGATCCAGTACAGGCAGGCATATGACAACAGCTTAGGGTTTGGTTAACTGGAATAAAAAGTTTTGGGGAGATTTACAATTTATAATCAAATCAATAACATGAAGAACTAGAACAGAGTAAAAAGGCTGATTATTTCCAACAGTACAGAAATTTCTGTATTTTTTTCCCTGTTCTGTGGTGAAGGTGCACTCAAATGTCCACTGGTTGGAGAGATTTTGATCATTTATGTCTTCATTTATCTTCCAGAAAATATTTTTACCTTCTGAAAAAAAATGTGTAATTACCTTCCTTTATTAATTTTTTTCTAAGACTGTATCAGATATAAGGCTTGAAAGTGATAGCAATATTTTTTTAAAAGTACCCTAAACTCAAACAAGACAAGCACAAATCAAGGAAATACCTCAGATTGCAGTGGAGGAGTCTGTTAATGCGTTCCCCCATCCCCAAATTTTTTTCATGTAGGAGACCTAGACCTTCTCAAAATTCGAAGTTTTTGAGCAGATAAGAAGTCTCCAGTTAACCTCAGATTTTTATATATAACAGATTGATGTAATTATACAAATGGAAGTATTTAAAGAAAAAGATTAATTCATTGTAACTTTGAAAAATTAAGAAACAAATCTTTATTCAACTAAAAGAAAATAGAATACAAAAAAAGGTCAGGTATCAAGAAGTCAAGTTTTTAAAATGTTCCTTCAAAATATGTATGCTATATCAGGATTTTAAAGTTTTAAGGGGATGCTTAAAATAACGACTCCCTAGCTCATCCCAGTCTTTTATACTCCTAAAAGTGTTTTGAGTTCCTTGCCCAGAATGCTGAGAAGAAGTGGTTTTCTTGTAGGATTGGTGGGTTGTGGTTTGGTTTGGATTTGGTTTGGGGTTTTTTTCTTTTTTTTTTTTTTTTTTTTTTCTTCTTTTCTTTTTGACTGGAGAAAAGTTTGCAAATAAGTGGTGTCTTTTGCAGAGAGGGATGCATATTTCTAGAAGGTCTTCCTCCTCTTAAGCATCTCTTAGACAGTTACATCTTCTTTTTGAAAGTCTCTCTCTCTGCTGACAGTAAGAGTTAGTATTAAATCTTAATTTTTTAGGGATATGAGTTAGACTAAAAGCATAAGTTCTAGGGATCTAATATGAAAAAGATGAATCCTGCCCAAGACAAAGATCCTAGATCAGCTGTTAGGGTGTCCCTGCTTTATTTAACATGGGAGCAGGAGGTTCCAGGTTTGTTCAGGCTCCGTCTCTGGCATGCCTTAAGATGCAAAATTACTATAAATACAGAGATCTAGAAAATAAAAGGCACCCTACTCACTCCAGTGGTCTTTTATTCTGGGAGTTTACTATGCCCAAAGGCACAACATTGCATCATGGAGGTCTAGAGTCCATGGCATGTTGGAGAGACTAAAAGAACCCAGACCCACAATAAGATACAACCCAGTGTGGGACTGGACACTCTAGGGCCAACTACACCAGAGTGATGGGCTCGTCTCACCACTGAGCTGCATTTCTGACAGGCCAAGTGATCCCTGGTGCGCCTGCCTATGTTTGTGAGCAGGTTCAACTGCCAGTTTGTCCATCTCTTTTCATCTTGTCTGAGAATCACTCCTCCTGCAATGAGTCAAAATAGCAGATATTTATGTGTGTCAGGGGACTCAGGCAAATATGTCAGCAATTGTAGAATATCAGCTGAGATGTGGCCCCTCCAACACCACACGTAATTACATCTCTAAGGAATGGATTTGTCGATGAGGGAGAGGAAGGATTTTCTGTTTTCTACTAAAAAGATGAGGGGTTGTGTTACCTGATGCACTTTGTCCCCTTTTTTTGTTACTGTCTTGTTATGCATTCTTAATTCTTAAAAACAGAGAAGACCATTTTTTCCAGTTACTTTAGCTATATATAAAAAAACCCCCAAAATACATGAAATGGCATATTTTACATATTTACATGAATTGGCAATTTGTGAGAAAGGGTACTTTCTCACAAATTGCCAATAAATCACTGCCCACCACAGGTAGCAGCAGTCATCTATTCACCCAAACCTATTGATTCCCATACAAAGGAGTTCCAAAAAGACATATTGGTTTAGTACTTAAGCATACAGTAGGGATAGATTTCTGTTGTCTGCAGGCTTCATGTACTAGCTTTCTATTTCAAAAAATAAAAAGTCCATGGTCAATTCCAATTAAAAAAAAATAGCAATTCTCACACCTTTTTTATGTGAAATGTGGAATTTGTATATCTTAGTGGTTGCTGGGATGCAATTATGTACTCTGATGCTATTCAAAATTATCAGTAACATATCAAAATAATGAAATAATAATAATAATAGCAATACTACCAACGATAGTTTAATAAATAATCATTATTTTGTAATTCCATTGCAAGAAACTTCAGCTAGGTACCTCTGAAAATCTTGCCATGGGCACCCTGCCTCCAGGGCTTTACTCAACCTTTGCTAAAGTATAATACTCAGATCACATGGAGGACACCAAAGGAGAAATTTAGTAACCTAGTCAGTTTGGAATCCTTTTTTAAAAAATACTGTGCTTATTGAGCATGATATCACTAGTTTATTGGAAAATGAATACTTTCTCAGGCACCACTAGGGGTTTCTTAGGCACGAGGTTTTTCCCAGCTGTTTTTAGCTGAGCTTTTATTTGTCATAGTATATTTTACGCTGTTGAAATGCGACATTACCGAGGGTAGAACCAAGAATTTAATCAGGAAGACATGACACTTAGGGCAGAATTTTTGCATGGATATTAAGCTGACTGTGTTTTGATCCTCTGCTTTTCTTTCTCGTCTTTGCCATGACAATCACTGAACGAATGCTGCTTTTTCAGCGCTCTCCTAGGCGAAACACTAGCCGTTCTCCTTTGTGACAGCGAACCTGTCCAATTCGTGGTTAATTGTCTCAGAGATCCCCTTTCATCCACCTGTGATCAGTTAGCAGATCAAAAAAGTCAGACACCACTCACAGACCAGAGGGTCCTAAATCAGCCTTAAGCTGCCGGCTTTAATGGTTTGTTGTGACGGCGGGGCGGGAGCACGTGGTGCCCGTGTTGTGTCTGGCTGCCCTGGAAGTAGGTCACGGCGGGCGCCCCGCGGGAGGCAGCGCTGCCGCTTTCATCTCCCGCCTGCGCCGGCCCCGGCTCGCCCGCGCTTGCGTTAGCAGCCCAGATCCCTGCAAATTAAAACCGCAAGGAAGAAATATGCAAGGCATGAAACAGCTCCAAGAGCTCGCAACATTTAAGCTGCTGACAAGAAAAATGAGTGTCTGGAACAGGAAAAGGGTCCTACACGGGACTACAATTTTCTTCAGATACACATTTTCCCTGTTTGATTCTTTTGCTATACACATATTATTTACTTTGAACAATGAGAAGAAATATTAAAATAATAATGTTTTCCCTTCTTCAAAACATTATTTTTGTAAATTATGTTGCTGAAAATTTATTTTTCCTCCAGCAGAGTACATGAGGAGAAGTGACAGCAAACCCCCACATTTGTCTCTTTTTAGTGCAACAAATATTGAAAAATACTAAGTTTTTAAACATGTTAAGCATCTCACATAGAAGGGTATAAAACTGTACAGTAGGAAATTCTTTTATTGTAGTCTCTGATCTTGATTCAAAGGCAGTTCAAAGAACTGCAAAGACTAAAGAGGCAATTGTTTATATCCTCTAATTAAAAAGGATAAATCTCAACATTTGAGATAAACTTCCAAGATGGATCTATTCTTCAGGGGCAAAAAATTAAAAAGAACAAGAAAAATAAAGCAATCATCTTCTATAAGCATTTGATAATGAAGGAAATATTTTAAAGATGACAAAAACATAGGTCATTCTATTGTTACAGCATATTCATAGTTCAAGAACTTGATTTAAAATTGCATTTTTATGAAAGACAATTCTAGTGCTGGTATGAATTTGACCTGTACTGAAACTTAAGGAAGTATTCATACCTAATTCAAGTAGAATTGTATATTGTATATACAATTTTGCTAACATCAACAACTCAGTTCACGGTGTAAGGTGGCCCAGAAAGTGAGCAGAAGAGTAATATTTTGATACTAAATTAATTGGTCAGAAATATGAATTTTGTCAATACTTGGTGCTCCATTAGGGTACTGTAATAACTGTCAGAGGTGTTGCTCATCACAGGAAATGCTTAAAAAAAGAGAGCAACATTTGCAGAATCCATTGCTGAATCTACAAATCGTAAAGACAGTCCATTGAACACAGATCTGGAATTCATACCACTGTAAAACATTCTTTTACTCAGTCAGAAAATATGGAATTGGTATAATATGAGGACATGATAAGCAGAGATGCACATGTAAATATATTGATGCTGCAAGCTTGTTATGTCAGAAGGATCTGATCTAAATTTTGCTGAACTAAGTAGGAACTCTCAACAGAACAATTTGGATTTGACTCCAGTTTGTCATGGAATAAATTATAGCAAACATAGGGTTAAGATATTATGTTTATCCTGTAATTTTGAATTTTCTCTCTTAATTGCTTTCTAAAGCATTACTGAGCTAAAGTGTTCTTAGTCTGCTAAATTTCACCCAGGCTTTTAAGAAGCTGTAGGATTATGTTTTCTAGATAGAGTGAAAGTAAGTTATTTGGTTCAAGCTAAACCTTTATGTTTAAAAGAATTATAGCTGCCATCCTTAATGGGGCAGATGTAGTAGTATATATTTTCCTTAGAGTCTGACGATTTTCCTTCATTAAGGAGATCTTCAGCACTCTCTTCAGTAATGAACCAAATTCAGGTAGTGGGGAAATTGCAGCTTACTTTTCTCTGGAGGAGATAGTCTTTATTCTATTGTTTGTCTTCCTAATTGTGTGCATTTTTTCTATGCTTCATATGTTGTTAATTGCTTTACTGAGCCCTGTGGTGTCAAATGACTCATTAAAACAATAAATTTTTCTGCCTTTACATTCTGCCTCAAAAAAGTGACATATATTTACAAACATGGGGCTACATTTTGTCACTCTTTCTGAGCTGTATAGTAGGTTTTTAAGTCTTTGCTTTGATTTCAGTTAGAAATTTGTACATAGTGGAAGAGATAAATAACAATGAAAATCTCTTCAGTACCTGCTGATAAGGCTTAAGTCTAGATATCAGCTGTACCAGTTGTATATTTCAGAATAAAAGCACCAATATCTTCCCAAAAGTCTATTTGATTTCAGTACCCAGAACCAATACTTATTAAGTTAGAGAAGAAATAGACTAATGCATAAATAATAATTTAAATCTAAGCCATTTAAAAGTTTTTCCACTGATCCAAACTGTATTTATTACATCTATCTTCCTAACATATCCTAACATGACATACAGACCAAAAAATCCTGGGATATGCAAACATGGTACAAGACAGTCATCCAGTGCTGAACTTTGTGTATTTGTTCATTCTTCTGCATACCTCATGTTCTTTCTTTTTGCCTTGTACAGCTTTGGCTCATTTCAGCATCCACAGAAAGACTTGGGAACAGATCTTAATTTTGTTCACTTTCATTAGTCTTTGAGGCACAGTGGCCTCACAGTCATCACAGTGAAGTTTCACACTAACATTAGGCAAACACTGGAGAACTGACTCAAAGAAAACAGCAAACAGCTCAAATCTTGACTTGCAAGGAGGCAAGGTGTGTGAACTGTGATATATCAAAGAAGCTCAATTACTTCCCTGTTCTCATATTGCCTAGGAGAGGTGTAACACTGAATATTAATTTTATAGCCCCTGCTTTTCTGTTTACGTTTGACAATGCTTTTGCAATAATAAGTGAAGACCATAGTCCCATTTCTTTTATAAACATCTGCTGAAATGCAGGTTCCTCAAGGTAACAGGAAAGGCTCCTCCTTCTCAAATTTTAACCAACTCTCTGTATTTTGGTGTACATCAGGCACTCTGTGAGAACTGAGAACATGTGAGGTTATATGTAGATGCAAGATTGAATGAGTCAGGCCAGTAATCATCCTGTCTTTACTAAGCATGCACAGTAAGGTCAGGTTTCTATTCAAACTAAGTGTTTTAATAAAGCCAATTTTAAATAGGATTATATTTCCACTTTGACAGTGTTAGCGCTATGCTATCCTTTATCAATGCTAATTATGAGTGTCAAATGGGAACTCACTGAATAATAAGAAAAATGAAATAATGATCACATCTCTATATCTTGCCATATATACTTTTTTATATTTTAGGTGTTAGTCATAGACTCATAGAACCATAAAATCATTGAATAGTTCAAGTTGGAACAGATTTTTAAAGAACACCTAGTCCAATGCCCCTGCAGTAAGCAGAGATGCCTTCAACTAGACCAGGTTGTTCAGTGCCCCATTCAACTTGATATTGAATGTTTCCAGGGATGGAACATCTACAACTTCCTAGGCAAACAGCTCCAGTGTTTCACCACCCTCATCACAAAAATTTCACCCTTATATCTTATCTAAATATACCTTCTCTCAGTGTAAAACCATTACCCCTGCTAAAAAGTTTGTCCCCAACTTTCTTATAAGCCCCCTCTAAGTACTAAAAGGCTGCAATAAGGTCTCCCCAGAGCCTTCTCTTCTCCAGTCTGAACAGCCCCCATTCCTTCAGACTTGCTTCAGAGGAGAGGTATTCCAGGTCTCTGATGGTTTTTGAGGCCCTCCTTTGGATCTGCTCCAACAGAACTGTGGTTTTCCTGTTCTGAAGACCCCAGAGCTGGGTGCAGCACTGTAGGTGGGGTGTCACCAGAGCAGAGCAGAGGGGCAGAATCCCCTCCGTCACCCTGCTGGTCACGCTGCTTTGGATACAGCCCAGGATACATTTGGCTTTCTGTGCTGCAAGTGCACATTGCTGGGTCATGTCCGGCCTCTCATCCACCAGCACCCCCAAGTCCTTCCTGGCAGGGCTGTTCTCAATCCCTTCATCCCCCAGCCTGTGTTGATAATGGGGGGTTGCCCCGACCCAGGTGAAGCACCTGGCACTTGGCCTTGTTGAACCTCATGAAGTTCCATGGGCCAGTTTCTCAAGGCTGATAGGGTCCTTCTGGATGGAATCCTGTTCCTCAGGCATGTCAACAGCATCCATTCAGCTGGGTGTTGTCTGCAATCTTGCTGTGACTGTACTCAATCCCATTGTCTGTTTCACTGTTGAAGACATTAAACAGTGCTGGTCACAATATGGACCCCTAAGGGACACCATTTGCAACTGATGATCATGTGGACATGTAGTCATTCATCAACTTACCCCCTGGATGTGACCATCCAGATGCCTTAAACAATTCCATTTCTTGCTTGTAAGATATGATGGAAGACTTTAACAGATACTCATAGCTCTAAGACCACATGTATTTCTGAAATCAAGTTCACAGACCAATTCTTTGAAATACATCCAAAAAATAAACCATGTAACTAGAACTTGGAGCATGGCTTTGCCATTTACATATAATAAAAAAATATTCATGAAGTACATACGTTCTTTATGCGTATTCCCAAAATATGAGAGCACTACAACTGAGAGGTATATCCATATTGTGGTGAACTTTTAATGCAAGATGCATCAGATATGTCTTTAAAAATCAATAAAATAATACTAGGGTTTGGGCTTTTTGCAATCTAATCATGCTTTACTCAAAACAAATAATAATAATAACCATAACAATAATAATCTGAACCTCAAATACTACTTTCTAGGATTCCATTGTTGTAGCAATGTCAGTTAAGGGAGTCTTTGTTAATTAATGTGGGAGTCTGGGCTGTCAATCATACCTTGACCAGCCCACAAGTTTGTTTTATCCCCTCCCTAGTTTATGTTAATCCCCTTATCCCCAGTTTAATATGTATATGTTCTAGAAAGTTCTGTTATACTTGATGCCCCATTGGTTCATTTGTATTGGTAACACCCATAAGTTGTGCGATTGGTTAATGTACCCTTAATCCCTCCTCTATCCCTCCTCCTGCCCCGTCCTCATTGGTTGTGTACCTTTTCTCTTCCCCTTTTTCCTGGCCCTTAAAGATCGCTTCTGGACCCTCAGCCCTGCTTTTTGTAGCCTGGCCCCTTCAGCCTCACTCCCTGTTTCCCCGGGGAATAAAGTGTTGCCTGGAATACCACCTACGAGGTCTCCCTCGCCTTCTTAACTTCCTCCTGATGCGCCTACTGCCACCCGCCTCCGTGTGGAGCCCTTTGGGAGCTACCTGGCGGCAACCGCTCGTTGATGCGCGGGCAGACTCGGGCGACTGCTCGGACCGCGTCAAATTAAATGATGTCTGGATCATATTTTAAGATATTTAAGTCATCCAGTCCACAATTTTGCAATCTTACACATTTTTGTCCCTATTTCTTTGAGTAGTACAATTATCATTAAATTTCAATTTTTTTTCCAATAGCTCCATTTCATCCTGACTATACAATAATTTCCATTAATTTACTTTAAGCAAACAGTAACTCATGGTCCCAATTCTGTTTGAGATTTTGTTGCTTGAGTTTTTCTGCCTTTTCAGGATCAGGTATCTCTTATGTGCTTGTTTTTCGCCTAAACACATTAGCACTTCTGATGTCCGCTGACATTATGGTATCAAACAATCGAAACTTATTGTAATATAGCACTGCGAATCAACATCGGTTTAATTCAAATCCTGGGGACTATGTCTTTTCACACAGCTGCAAAGCATAAAACTCAGGTCTGTCACAAAGTACAATCTGTGAATTTGGTAATATAATGGCTTTTCTAACATTGTCTCTTCATCTCAGAACAAAATGTCCACTACAGCTTGAACTCTACAGATTTTTTCTCAATCATAACTGTTTATTTTTCTTGCCCTTGTTTTACCTCAACCTTTTCTTTATGTTCACCTTGTACTTTTTCTGAGTTGATTATAGCATGCCAAAAAGTAAACTTACTCTGCAGTACTTGGCTAAAAGTCAGCATTTTAAGCCAAGAATTTCTCAGTTCCAAGCTTTAAAAGAGTCACCAGAGCATCTCGTCCTTGGCTTTCTTAAAAGTTTCAGAAGTGATTTATACTGGTTTTGATTCTTCTGGAGATGTCGGCAGCTTGATAGGCTTACAGAGTTGAGGATTAATTCTGCTGTTGCTGGACATAGTAATACAAGAATTAGCTGTTGTTTCTAGGACATTTCCTAATTAATGCATTAGCTACCCTATTAACACTACTCAGAATAAATAGAAAAAACAATACCTTTTACCAGGACCTTCTGATTAGGCCTGTTAAAGACAATTAATTTAAAAAGTGTCACATTATCTCTGAATTGCTCTTCTCCAGTTAGTATCGGTTCTTTACGTGACGTGACTTAGGTTATTTATATTCCATAAAAGAAAAGAATACAGGAAGTCAAAAAGTCAGTCCCTTTTATAAAATCACATGTAATTATTGGAGACATGACAAACATGTCTCCCAGGGGTCTAAACAACCGCAAGGAGTCACCAACAGGAGCACTTCTCACAAAGGTGTTTGTATTTTGGAAAGTATAAAAGGCTAACAAAGCAAATTCAGTCTGTGATCTATCAAGAAACTCTGGGAAGTAAAAGATATAAAATAGTCTTTACTGTGATGGCTTTTAGGAATAGAGGAAATAGAGTTAACTCTAGAATTCCTTAAAGAACAGACTTTTTGTAATTTCAAATGTCATTTCTTTCAAAGTAACAATAAATGCTGAAATAACAAAACCAACCTCATATATCATATGACAAAGGAACCTTGTATATCCTATCATCACTATACTTCAATATCAATTCTTTTATTTTAATGTGGTTGATGAAAGTTAGTATGAAATGTAAATGCAGTTTCAGTATTAAAGGAATAAAAACAATATAAACTTTCACCATTGCTGGATTTTTTCAGGGTATTGAAAGCAAAGTTCCAAGAGTTTCTGAATGTTGAAAGATATTTAAATTGCTGCAGAATTTCAAATTTTCAAAACCTTGTTTATATCAGGTTTTTTCTTAGCCTATTAGTGCCTTTTTAAACAAATAATTTTTAAACCTGTATATCAGATAAATGCTTGCAATTTGGCTCATATTTTGAGTAAAATTGCCTGAAGCAACTAGGGGAATGGTTCCATATTTTAAAGTTATTTTTTACATTTAATGATCATATGTTAAATCTTTTTGTGTAATGTCTATAAAGGCATTTGTAAATACACACACTGACATACATAAATTATTTTCTGTTGAATATTTTATGTATCTTATACTAATGTAACCTTAATAATGTAGATTTTATAAGAAACTAATATCTCACTGGCAACATAGCTTGGCCAGGTCACCCTTTAAAATTCAGAATAATAATTTTAAAAATCTTCTTCACAGCAATTCCAGTTTGGAATCAGAAGAAACTATGGTCTTAGATGATGATGCTAGCAGTGCTTCAGGCAGTCTGAAGGTATTCTGTTCACCAAATCCTGCTAAGCTATTTTCACCTCCGAAGCAGGATGGCGGAAATGTAAAAGAGACAGAACACATCTGCACACAGGAAATCACAATACTTTGTTCTAAATAAACTGCATAATCCTCAAATAGAGATGCCCTGAAGTGACCATATTTTTAGAAACTAGTGGTCACAGATTCTGATCAGTACTTCACAAATATATGTGATTTTAAAAGTTTTTATTTTATCTTATTATCTGTTTTCCCTCTTTCCCTGTATTTTCTTCCCTTCTTTCTTTTTCTCATTTCTTTATTTCTTGCCTGCTTATGATGGATGTGTGTCCTTTATTCTTAAAGAATATTTGACAGAAATTCGCTATTAGTGGGTTCCATTATTACCCTGAAATATACATACTCTATCAGTTTTCATGTGTTCATATTTTCCAAGTGAAGGCATATCTAAGGAGCAGCAAAAAATTTTTTTAACCTCAGTAGCATTCTCCAGAATTCTTGAAAATGTTTTTGAAGTGGGTATCATTGAAACATTGTCATAAAGCGTTTTATACTGATCTTCATACCATGAATCACAGATGTACTTTTTACATTGATAGTTTACTTTTGTAATGTCTTTTTTTTTCCTTTTTGAAGTATCTGCTTTGTTGAATCTCTCTTTGCTCATCCTTCTTAAATTTAAAAGGGAAAAGGACATCAGTTATGAATCATCCAGGTGTCATGGTTTAACCCCAGCCAGCAACTAAGCATCACTCAGCCACTTACTCACTCCCCTGACCCTGTCCCTGGTAGAATGGGGAGGAGAATCAGGAAAAAAAGTGAAAGGCTCCAGTTAAGGTGAGAACAGTTTAATAATTGAAATAAAATAAAATATGAAAATAATAATACTAATAATAATTGTAATAGAAAAGGAAAAGGAGAGAGGAATAAAACTCAAGAAAAAAGTGATGCACAATACATTTGTTCACCATCTGCTGACTGATGCCCACTCCATGCCTCAACAATGATCAGTCCCTCCCAGCAAACTCCATGCCCAGTTTACATACTGGCATGATAGTCTGTGGTGTGGAATATCCCTTTGACCAGTTTGGATCAGCTGTCCTGGCCACTCCCCCTCCCAGGTTCTTGTGCACCTGCTCACTGACAGAACATGAGACACTGAAAAGCCCTTGAGTTAGGGTGAGCACTACTCAGCAAAAGCCAAAACATCCATGTGTTATCAACATTATTCTCATTCTNCTCAGCCACTTACTCACTCCCCTGACCCTGTCCCTGGTAGAATGGGGAGGAGAATCAGGAAAAAAAGTGAAAGGCTCCAGTTAAGGTGAGAACAGTTTAATAATTGAAATAAAATAAAATATGAAAATAATAATACTAATAATAATTGTAATAGAAAAGGAAAAGGAGAGAGGAATAAAACTCAAGAAAAAAGTGATGCACAATACATTTGTTCACCATCTGCTGACTGATGCCCACTCCATGCCTCAACAATGATCAGTCCCTCCCAGCAAACTCCATGCCCAGTTTACATACTGGCATGATAGTCTGTGGTGTGGAATATCCCTTTGACCAGTTTGGATCAGCTGTCCTGGCCACTCCCCCTCCCAGGTTCTTGTGCACCTGCTCACTGACAGAACATGAGACACTGAAAAGCCCTTGAGTTAGGGTGAGCACTACTCAGCAAAAGCCAAAACATCCATGTGTTATCAACATTATTCTCATACTGAGTCCAAAACATAGCACTTTACCAGTTAGTATGAAGAAAATTGACTCTATCCCAGATGAAACCAGGACAGTATCCATCCCTTATTCCATACCATTTATGTCACACCAGGTCCCACACTACCCAATACCCAACACCTTTCCTGTCTTTTGATACACACAAATAAAATCTACTTAGTCTGTGGACTATCCCTACAGAAGTCCATTGAGGTCATTTGGTCCATGAACTTGAGCTCCATCACAACAGTCTTCCAGACAGCAAAAATGGTGTGTGGTGTTATATTTTTGCATGTTGAAGCCAGTTCTGATTCCATCACAGCTGCACTCATCCACTTTCATCAAATTTATTTCTTCATTAATGTGATGATCAGAAGGGAATCAGATTCAGTTCCCCAGATCTTGTGTGGTTAGTATGGATGCCACAATGCCCACAGTTTTGCAATTGTCATACAGCTGCCACAATAGTGATAATATACTGTGTTATATGGCAATTATTATCGTTGCCATTGTGCAGGTTATTAATTTAGCACTTGTGTATATATAGCTGCTCTTACGTATTTCAGAAATGAAAGCTACAAAAATGCTTTGGTAACCACCCATCTCCTCTAGTAAAGAAAGATATAAATATCTTTGATTAACACAGCTTTCACCAAAGATAATATAGCAGGAAATATTCAATGGGTGGCATGTTCTCTGTAGAAACCTATAATGAAAACATCACTAAAATTCAGTACAATAATGTAATTTTTATTCATTGGTGTCCTTATTCTCAACAAAAGAAAGTCTAAGTACAGATTTTTACTTTAACAATATAGTTGTATTATAAGTATTTCTTTCAATGTCTTCAATTCCAGTTAAAACACTTTCTGGTGTTTCATTCAAATTA
This sequence comes from Machaerirhynchus nigripectus, assembly GCA_013397975.1. NCBI lineage: Eukaryota > Metazoa > Chordata > Aves > Passeriformes > Dicruridae > Machaerirhynchus > Machaerirhynchus nigripectus. The sequence goes on from VZRQ01000839.1 coordinate 1,186,675, forward strand.
ATTTAATTTAATCATTCATTCATTCATTTGGGAGAATTGAATATCTGGAGAGATATTGCCCCATATTTGTCACTGGTTAAGGTGATATAGCCATTAGCTATGTAACACTTGACTATTTTATCAAAATCTATAATAATCCTACAGATCATTAACATAGTGAACTATTTCAACAAATTTCAGTGTTAGTATTCTTTTCTTCTATACTTTGTCTGTAAAATAATTCTTGTTTATAAGCTTTGTAATGTGTTATTTTTCTTCAAGATAAGTTTCTTCCTCAGCCCTCAGCCTATAAAACTTGAGTTATAAAAAATATTTCAATGAGTAAAATTGCAGATTTATAAGGTTGAAAGAGACAATGGAAGGTTGTTTAATTTATCCTTATGTCTCAATACAGGATCACCTTAGCTCATAGAGACAGATGTTTGTGCACCTTCCAACGATAAAGGCCAGCAGTCTACTCCAGCTGTCCTGCAGTCTTTTTCAGTGTTTCACTGTCTGTATCATCAGAAAGTTTTTCTTCATGACTAGCCTTAATATCAGCTTGGTGAGGTGACACGAACCAGAGTTAAGCACACAGTTCCCACTGAATGTCAGTGAAAGATAGATACCTGATTTCCTCCTACCACATATGCCTTTAACTTCTTTCTATATTCATAACCATAATGATATATTTATTTGGGCAATATTTTAACCGGTTTACAATAATAATAATGTTTTCTTTCTGAACAGAAACATTCTTAAGCTGTTTAATTACATCTAGAATATTTAGAATTGTGACAAATAAGTAACTGTAAAAATGATCCATTAGACAGCAAAGTAGCAGGTATGAAGAGCTTATAGTAGAGGATGAAACAATGGTTTCCTTTCATAATACTTGAACAGAAAGCCAACACTTACTCGTTGTGACACATAAAGCAGTCTTTGGGCAGCAGTTCCAGAGCTCAGACATGTTGGATTATCCAATCAGGTCTCCTGACTACACGATTTTAGCAAAATGATCATGACCCATAAGAGATTCAGGCAGGAGAAGAATGCTATATTAATTACTTGTGCTTGTCCTAGACTATTTTTGTCCTGAATCTGAATTTATATACAATTGTGCTGCTCTGTTTCCATAGGCTGATTCCTTCGTCATCTAATATGGACATTTTTACTATCGTATTATGCATGCAGAAGCAGCACAAGATCTCAGCATCAATCATTGCACCATGCTTTTTTTCAATGTATCATTTTCATTCTCTTCACAACTTAAAATACTTGAAGTTATAACAAACACATTCAAAATAGTTTACCTAGTCCAGGGGATTTCAATATATGTATATACAATTATAATTAAAGTTCATTGTTGTCCTATTTTATATATAGACATTGGCTTTTCATCCTTTTCCAATTTGAATGTTAACAGCTTCAGCAGCAATTTAAATTCTATTTTAAATGTTTCTGCAGCGCTTTCTACTATCTGTTTGATTTTTCTCTTAATTTATTTCTGTTGTACTTTAACTAATGCAATTTATTTGTATAATGTACTTATGGAACTATGGCTGTAGATTACAGTGCGGTCCTTACCCTAAAGATTTAGAAAACCACCTCAGTCAAAATAAGACACAGTATAGCTAAAATCCCCTTTTTGCTATCAAACTACTTATGGTAATATTTTTACTTAATATTTCACAATTTCTTCAAATCATTCATTAAAAATGCAATGATACAATCATATTATAAAATTTTGTATGTTTTAAAGCATATCGTGTAGAGAATTCTGAAGCTTTTTGTTGGTTTTCTGAAGACTACAGGGACTGCAAGTTTCATCAAAGACAGCACATGATTGTGCCTGTACATGGAGGCTTAGAAGAAAGTATCAGAGCAGGCACAACACATTGTAGCATTTTTCTGACTAATTTTCCTGTTTCTGGTAGCTGGTGGCTCAATAATTTCTCATTAACATAAGACAGAGTCATTATAAACCACATGACTTGTTTCTCTTCCATGGGCTTGTCCAGCCTATTCTTGAAGGTATGCAAGCACTCAGCAAGCACAGCTTTCTTCACTGGTTGGGGATTTTCATCTTCACAGTGTAGTTTGAGACGAACTACTTTTCTCTTTGCTTTTGAAAACCTGTTTATGATCTTCAGCTCCCATTCTTCTAATGGCAGAGAGGGAAAACAGGTGATCTTTATTTATTGCACCTCTTAATGTCACTTAGAGTTCCTCAGACACACGACAGATCTCCCATTTTCTACCTTGGAGTCCTTGTTTATTTAGTCAGCCCTCCAATGGGAGTGCTGTGGATGTATGGAGGTATAAATGTTCCCATGTCAGTATCTTGCTACTTGCTTTTTGGTCTTCATACAGGACTGATCTGACATTTTCCTAAAATTGTCTACTGCAGGTTCAAGACACTGTTATAAGTCATCAAGTTAAGGCCATTTTTTCATGAGTTTCATTTCATGTTCAGTTACAGTGGATTGCAACTGGTCAAGCTCAGATACCAAATTTGCCTGCAGTTCTTATAGACAGTCCTCTTATTTCCATTGCCTGCATAAACTAAAATAATTTTAAAAATATTTAAATTTCATTCTTGTAGATTACTTGTGAATGTGCAGCATTGTTCACAATAGAGATCTCTCACATACTGCACAGGTTGCCTTCCTTCATTGTGGAAAATGACTAACCTAGAATCAGTCCTTTCCTGTGTGTTAACCAGTGGTTTTACCCATTCAGTGCCTTCTGTTATCTTCTAAGGGTTATTCAGTTAATTTTGCAGACATTAGTACGGGATCTTGAATGACCTCCAAGAAATTAGAGTACTTTTATCACCTCTCTGTTGATTACCCTAAAATTCTTTTTTGTTCAACCTTATGGTTGTGATTAATTTTATTTTTATAGTTTTATTATTTTAATAATTATACTGAAGTACTACAGATGCTGTTAAAGAGACAAATTATAACTTTTGATGCCATTTTGTGCCCGGATGTACGTATCAAAATCTTTCGAAAAATAGAATTCTTGCTATAGAAGAATGCTTCTTGATTTTTTCTGCTGAAAATCTAAAAATTTGGAATATTTCTAATAATTTCTTAGTCTGAAGTTTCCAAAATTCAGCTGGTATGTATTTTAGGTTGTTCTATGCAATGATTATTTACCAAAAAATATTAAACAAATAAAGTCTAAACAAGATGACTCACCTTGTTTGTGAGCAACTAGGTACTTCATGGGACAAAAGTAGCAGATCTCTATTAAAATAACCTTTTCTGCTGCTTTGACCTAACTAAACACAAGTTTAAGCTTTCCAGCCTCCATTGTTGCACAAACAACATCAGTCAAAGAGGAATCATCACTGAATGTGTTTTGGTACAAGGAATAGAATATACACACATACCACAGCTATAGAAATGCAAAAAATTACTGGAAATACATGATTCTCCAAGAACTTAGGAGACAAATTCGTTAAGCAACTCAATAAGAGCCCTCATTAGTAGTAGTAGATAAAAAAGGTAATATAATTGCAGTGCATAAACAGGCCAGTAATGACTAGAAAACATCCAAAGTCTGAAAAAGTTCTGCAGCCTGTTAGTGAAATATGATTCATCTTGTCTAACATAGGCATTTAAAACAAGACTGAAAGAGACATGCCTTGAAAGTGCCTGTTTCTTTCAGTTTTCTGTAAAGGAATCCTGATTATCTTAGTTTTAGATGTCTGTAGAGTCGATATCTAAATTAGGTGCAATGAATCCTTTCTACGGAGCTTCCTTTGTCAGTGTGATAAGTATATGGCACAAGGGAGAGATATAGCATCCACATTTTAGAAAAATGTTGTAAAATTGGATGAATTGCTGAAAAAATTGAGAGTTTAAGAACTTGTCTGTCCAGGAACTGTGTGCTATGATGAGGCACAAAGAGGTGACATTGAATGAGGCATGGCCCAAATTGGTCAAGATGTGCTTCAGTCAGTTATGATGCTGGGAGGAATACAGGGGTTGACTAGCAATAATAGGGGTCAGACGAGATGATCTGACTATCCCTATGAACCTTATACTCTTAATCTCTATGAGAAGAACAAGGAGAAGGAGAATGAAAATAAGATAATACACTTATACTAAAATGCTTTCATTTTTTTTCTAGTTATGAGCAGAAAATGTCCTCAGTAGAAGCACTTACTAAATTAGCTTAACACGGCAGCAACCACTTCAGACTGATAACAGAAGTAAATCTTTTGTTCTCCAGGAATTAGGGGAAGAAGATGAAAAAGTTCACTTCCATGCATAGCAACTGACAGTATCAAAAATTTGCCTATTCTTTATTTCATATATTCCTTGGGGAAAAAAAGTCTCTTGGGGAAAATGTAGATTTCATAGAAAGAGCAAATGAAATTTTTGCAAATAACTCCATGCCATTTTATATTACTGAGTCATGGACAGACACTTTTTATGATGTTATATGGAAATATAAATGTAATGGGTAACTCCTAACTCACTTGAACAAAATTGGTCTATTTTTGGTTCTATATACCTTTCAAGTGTGACTCTATTAGTTCATCATTCATGTTAGTGCTGATGCAGCCTGCTTGTGTCTACTTAGAAACTCCATGCCAGAAAGAAGCATTGGATTGCCTGTTTCTCACCCAATAATTGCTGCTGCTTAACCACTGGACATAGCTCCTCCGCCTAACAGTTTCAAAAGGATTAAAAGAAAGGTAATAAATTATCACAGCACTTAATTCTGGGATTGCATTCTTAAAGGGAAAGAATAAAACATTAACCCTTTTTTTTTTAAACTTCAACACACAAAATTAAAGGGAAAAATAAAATAGTGGGTAAACAAGTTGTTACAATGTCAAACTGCAGAAAAGAGCAAAGTCTTCTACTAAGACTAATAATTGTTAGCAGAGAGAAAATTTCCAAATACAATGGAAGAACATCTAACAGAAAAAAAATGATGAGGAAATATTGTTTCTGCAATGAAGATATCTAAGTCATTGATGGAACCTAACAGAAAGATTTGAAAATGATGCCTAAAAGATTCTCTAATAGCAATTTAAGTAAATATAATATTCTGTTTTAAACTTGAGGATGCTAACTCAGTGGAGTAGCAGATAGAAAATAGACGAATAAATAAACAGAAGTGCAATAACATTTTTAATCCTCTAAGCCTTGTGAAACTCTGAAGAGTCATACAGAGAACACAATAAAATATAGTATAAAGTCTTATTTTAATAAGAGAAACAGAGAGAACTAGATAAAAGAGCTAGATGACAATACAACAGTTTACTTTCATGAGGTAGTATTTTTTTCTTACTAATAGAAAGAGAACAATGAGTACAACCAACATGAAAAATTTGTTCCAGTTTCAGCACGGAGAAATGCTGAAGGCTTTACAGACTACCTCTTAAATAAAGTGCAGACAAAGAAGGATTAAGATAAAAAGATCCTTCACCACTGACAACAGAGGAATAAGAAAAAAGTGTAAAATTATTTTTAGAAAAAGGTTCTGCATGAGGAATATCTTGTGATTTTAGGCTGAGTCCTGAGTCATTAGAAAGGTGATGTGAATCAGAGATACACCTCCAAGTTTGTTGTGGAAAGAGGAGATGGCAGATTTAATTTGGTAGAATACCAGTAGAAATTACAGTCTCCTCCCCCTTGACTCAGCTGTAGTTAATAAACCTGCTGGACAATCATATGTAGTCAAGATCCCACCAACACTGAAGAAAGAATAAATAAATCCACAGCTGTATCTTCTGAACCATGTAGGGCTGAGGGAGAGAAATTGCACATCAGTTTAGGGTGGGATTCAGCTCAGCCAGATCCAGCTACCTAGCTGCTAAGCTTCAGATGTAAGATGGCCATTCAGGCTCTTTTGTTTATAAGGAGAAGGATAATACCTCCAAAGGGAGCTTTATCTCCTCTGAGGAGACCATGCCCTGCTTGAGGTGGCTTTATTGTTCCATTGATGGTTTGAACAGTTTTGGTGTCTAGCATACAGCAAATCCCAATTAGGTGGTCAAAGTGAGATAAAATGCAGACACCCCTAAGTGACAAGGTGAATCTTTTACTGAGTAGGCTTAATGCCAGGTGTTAATTTTGAGACCAAATTTCAGATACTTTAAGAGCTTTTGTTTTCAGAGATTTTTACTTACTTTGCATGCATAGGCTTTTATTAAAGATATTCCTTGCTATAGGTGCAACTACTTCTGCTTCTCAGTTTAGTGCTTCTATGTGGCCTTCAACTCGCCCTGTCATCCAGGCATAGCTATACAAATTTTCATCATTTCTCTCTTGCGCTGTACTTCATCCAGGCCTCTGGAGCAACTCAGGTCTGCAGGATAACTAAAGCTCTTGCAATTTGTCTGTACTGCCATATTATTAATAACACTTGTTTCATGTTAGAGTCCTATGATTGTGTAAATGATAATTTGGATCTAGATTCCTCTCCAGAGTGAGCTAAATTGGTCTTTGGTGAGAATGGAGAAGTGCATGCTGGTTCTCAGTCTCCGCATTCAGTAAGGGCTTGCCTTTAGAGTGCTCATGAATACAGAATTCAGAATTCAAATTATATTTCATTATTTTGGCTTCCTACCAGTCTAACATGCACCTCAGAAAAAAAACAAAACCAGACCAAAAACAAACTGCCAGTTTCTTAACCTATGCTTTAAGTAAAGATTGAGCAATCTGGACACCGGCTGAGGAGCCTCCCAGCGCTCTTGGTGAACAGCTGCCTCTCACGCCAGTCAGTCAGGGCACAACAGGCTTTTGAAAGTCAGGACCTCATGTAGCACCCTGTATCAATTCAGGAGGCAGTGAGAAATGCCAGACATTCCCAGAAATATGTGCTACACAGCTAGCAAGCTGCCAAATTCCGCACCAGCTGTGTGAATTTCTGAGACATCTTGAGAGAGTCACATACAGACTGCTCTGCAGAGGCCTCATATGGAGGAACTGGAACAACGTTCTTTATCTCTTGTACTAAATGCTTATTTTTCCCCAGTTGAAATGTTGTGAGTGTTTATTCAAATATAAGCCTTTCAAGAGTCACACAAGTGGTGGAGAGCTTGGAAGGCTTTCATGGCAAAATATTTTACTGGACCGCAGGAAGCTATTACTGGAAAAAAAGGTGTTCTTAAACTTTTCCTCACGCAGTATTCCAAGTTTCAAAGCTTGGTTATTCATTTTAATTACATTTAGATGAAAAGAAAGCCTTAATAATGTAAATTCGTTTACTTTTGTCTTTCAGTAAATGGCAATCAGTAAAGATTGAAACAATAGCATTAAAATATTTCTAGACATCTTCCACGCCTTAATTGGAGGAGATAACTTTGAAGATTAATTTAAATGCCAGCATTTTTAACTATTTCACTACTGCTTGTCATCTCATCACTAACCATCAACTGTAGATGAATGTACCTGTCATACTATGATGTTTTACTAATTTGAATGAACATTTCATGGAAATATGACAGTAGGTTTACTTGGAATATGCAAATAACAATGAAGTTTATTGCACGTTCTTTCAATCACTTGGATAATTGGTATTCTTCTGTTGCTCTGACAAATTAGAGTAAAATGGTGCTTATATAGCCAACAGCTGAAAAGAATGTGACTCCTGGAGACCAGCTTGCTTGCTATGGGTAGCTATTTCTGCAGTGCTTATCACCTGCTTTGAGCTTAGAAACAGTGAAAGGTGATGAGAACAGGATGATCCATGCATACTGGAAATATTGGTTAATATTAATGAGAAAGTTAATTAAAATATTATTTCTCTGACAAAATGCTATTAAATAAAAGTTATTAAATGAAAATTAAATTTGATCATTTTAACTGCCTATCATGTGAGGAAAACTGCTTTAGAGCTAAGTTTCAGCACTTATTTTAAAGCCATACTTTTTTGTTTACTGAGATTCCTAACATGAGTCACACTTTTGGTGTGGAGTAATTTCTAACTAAAAGATGTTATCAATATTTAGAAACCATGGGGTTTTTATTCTGGACCTTAAGGTTAATTTTCTCCTTGCTGCAGGTGAGAACTGAAAGAAGTTAATGTTCTGATATTCAGAGACAAAAGAAGGACACAAGGTTCATATGTGCTTTTCTTCATTTGTAAGACCAAAATTTATCACACTTACTAAAGAAATGATTTAATTTCATATTTTTTAGAGGAAAAAAAGTATTATTCTAGTAAACTCTGAGTTAGAAAAAGTGTCCCTGTCCAGAAAGTTTTATGCCTTGAGTGGAAAAGAAAGGACTGTCAGACTCCCTTAGTCACAGATCCATTTACTCAGAGTTTCTTCCTGTCTTTAGCCTTGGGTGTCGTTTTCAAGAGCTGTGTCCCACTTCATGCTCAATGAACATCACTATTCTAACACAGAAAGCAGATACTCACAGAAAGCTTTCCCACATCTTGCAACACTGTGAGGAAGTAATGAAAAATAGCTTTATAACTTCCCATACTTTGATATTTTAGTAGCACCATCATTTTTCCTGTTGTCATTTTTTACACTATTTCATTATATTCAGAAGAATGTTGATGAGAATTTAGTGACTATAAGTTCCACAACAAAGGAAGCAGCATTATCCTCTCAAAAAGGTTAATGGGCTATCAATAGCTACTATTAATATGTTTGCATTTTTGAAGTCAAACAAAAGGTAGTACAAAAAGGGCTTATACAAAATTGGCCAATATTGCTTCACTTAGTTATGGTCACCTGGTCACTGTCACTCTTCAACACCCTTCTATATCTCCTGTATCCACTTGCTGGGCTATGATCATTCAAAATACCTGAGCTGGCCTTCTACATTCAGCTGTGTTGTTCTCATCATGCACTACACTGAGAAAGGACAGTCCTGCTTTCTTGTCCCTCCCTGCTTTGGCCTCTCCTCCTCTGCCTCTTCTTGTTGTCCTACAGTACAGATTTCACTCCTCCCTTGTGCCAGCTGTAACACTCTTCCCAGTCGCCCCGGGCTGTTAAACTTACCAGGCAGGAAACTAAGTAGTTTCTGAGTTAAATCAGTTCTTTGAGAGATATAAGAAGACCAGACTTTTTTCCCAGATGACAGATAAGCTCATCCAAGGACAGAGAGCTGATTGGTTCAAGACCTTCATTTCCAGTGGTGACAGGTTGCTGTATTCCTGTTCATCCTAACTAATAAAACCATAGCTTTTCTTATAGACTGTTATATATAGGACTATTGATGCTGAAGAGCTAAAGTCCTAATACTAGTATGGGTTTGGAAATGGTCGCTCAAGTATCCTAGAAAAACATACTTTGTAATAAGGTTGGGATTTGCACTTGAATGCTTTGCTGGCACAGTTAGGTCAGTATAGCTCCACCAACACAACAACACTAAAACTAGTAAGTTTACTTGCTTATGTAGCATTTTAACAAAACAGAGTTCCAGGTCTGCCTGAAACAGGAAAGATTCCTAATATAAACAAATTTTAACAAATTCTGATAAGCTGAATTTTGTAATGTGCTTAAATGAATTCAGGAAAAATTTTATCTAGTCATAAGAGCTGCATGAAACAGGAAAGATTCCTAATATAAACAAATTTTAACAAATTCTGATAAGCTGAATTTTGTAATGTGCTTAAATGAATTCAGGAAAAATTTTATCTAGTCATAAGAGCTGCATGTATATAGGTGGGTATATCCTACAATATCTTATATTTACATGGCTGTGTGTATAAAGAGAGATATACTCTAACATATATTTACAAGCATATGTATTGCTTATATATGAACACCTCAACTATATCATGAATAAAATATACTCAAATAATTTGTTTGATATGCTGCATAAAAAACTTCAAGTTTAATGATGGAAAGAGATTACTCATGTTAGCATAAATGATTCATCCTGCTCTATACAGAATTTCTCTTCTTATAATCTGTTACTTATATTTATTGATAGGCAAAACAGCAGGCAAGTGAAAAGCTTAAATAGGTGAAGCAGACTGAAATTAATTAAACAGACAGTGCTAGTTGAAGCATCTGCACACTGCAGAGGACCCTGACCTGGGAACGGCACTTACCCTCAGGCCCCATGGCACAGACCCGCTGTCAGATCTAAAGGCCTTTGTTAACAACAAGCTTATTGGTGAGATCAGTCACAGGGAATCGGTTTTGGTTCATTCCAAGGCAGTGAGGTTTTGTTTGCAGATGTCAGGAGGGATTTAGCAGAGGAGAGTTTATAGAGAAATAGCCATAGGATAACTAATTAAATTGAAAGATTTCCATCCCAAGTTGGAGGAAGATGCTTAAGCTCAAGGGACTCAGAGCCCTGGAAGACACATAGATTGTTCTGAGACTTTCCCATCACATTAGAGGAATTGACTGCTCAAGGTGTAAACAACAATATCTGGTCTCATCAGATGTTCCACTGCCTAACCTGAGAAGAAAAATATTTTCTTCCAAAAGTAAACAAAAATATAGCATGTAAGTATGAAAATGTTTCTCCTAGGCTACTGTTCAAAAAATAACCCAGTATAAGCAGGTATATGAACAATTTGAATGAACATGGGCTTGTGCATTGGTATGAGTTATGCTTGCCCTACACTGGTAAAATCATTTCATTAAAAACAGAATAAAGAAAATAACTTTGCAAAATGATGACTGAAAATCCCCTGCAGGATTATAAAATAATTGGAGTAGTAAGAACCAATATACTGCCCAACAAAACTATGTAGTTTGCCGCTGCAATATGTTGTTTTGCTTTTCTTTACAGAAAGCAAGAAGAAAATATTTATCTTGATAATTATTCCTTTTCTTTCTTCTTCAGTGACTGAAAAGGGATCCTTACAAGGCTTGAAATGCTGAAGTTTTTAAATGGGGGGCAAAAAAACTCACCAAAAATTGCCATGAAAACTTGAATCAGTACCCTGAAAGACTGGAGAGCAAGAAATGGTTGAGAGACTCAGCTGAAGCAAGGAAAAGCCCTTCTGGAAACTGTGGAACTGATAGAGCCTGGTTTTTTATCTGGTTGGTTGGGTTCTCTGCTAAATAAGTCAGGAACTTTGATCAAAGCTTTTCCAGCATTTAAAAAATTGAGTACCTCTTTCTGCCTTGTAAATTCTCAAGTGTCTCATAAAAGAGTGAGTTCTCAAAGCACCTTCTTCATTGGAGTTACTAACAGACTTACTTAACTTTATCAAATTTTTGAGAACTTAACATTTTTCAGACCTCTTCCAATCTGTCAAAATTTATAATCAGCGAGCGGGTTAAAAAACTAGACATCACACATGCAACAAAACTGTAATGTTTAATAGATTTCTTTTCATAGAAACAGATGAAAAAATATTAAATTTTAAAATCAAAATAGTACAAATCTCAGCCTCATCTAATAAAAATATATAAATAAAATAATTTCTGAGGTAATTTTGTCAATGGTCCTTTTCAATTATAAATTTCACTAACAATGGTGTACAATAATTAAAATGACAAATTATGCATAACAAAGCTATTTCAAATTTATGTGTGACAAACACAATGTATTGAGGAATACAAGAAAAACCCTTAATATTTTCGAAGTAAAATTGTCTTATAATATATCATAAGGAGAGTTAAATGGTAGAGCAATTTTGCAAAGTAGCTATGTCTGATACTACCAGAGGCCAAATTTAAGAAGAATGGAGCAAATATACAATGGTGTGGTCACTCTGTTTTGAAAGTATACTTCTGCTGTTGATGTATATTACAAGTACGTTAATGAGTCAAAAATGATATTTTAGAATTTGAGATTTCTTGAGAGATTTTTTCCCAATTAATTAATCAAATTGCTTTTAGAACTCATGTAAATTGTTTTATTTTTCATTCAGTGTTCAAATGAGTAGCACAATTTAATTAGACAGTGAGACATGAAATTTGAGAAGAGTCCCAAGATTGTGTATTGTAAGAAATAACAAATAATTACTTCCAAACTACCTTTTCTCTGGCACTTCTTAATTTATAAACTGCTATATCATACCCCATCACACTTCTTTTGCAAATGGATAGTGTAATAGGAACACAGAAAGTGCAAAATTCTTGTCCATCTCTTGCCATTGAACTAATTTGTCCATCTAGTGTTAAAGTTTTCCTTGGTGTTATTGGAATGAAAGTTTTGTAACTACTATAGAAATATTCTAAGTTTTACTGGTAAAAACAAATTAAATAGAAAATTTGTCTGCATTTAGGTTTTCCTGGACAGATCCAACATTTTAAGGTAATAATTAACTAAATGATTCACAGTTATAAAATCAATCAAAATTTGAGGTTTACATAAAATCAGAAAAGATTAGATTTTTTAATCAAATGAATAAATGGGCTATGTTATATGGCATTTACAGTTTTGCAAAGTTGAATAATATCTGCTACCAGTCTGTTCTACCCAGTTCACAGAGAGAACTGATTGTATTCCCATCAATTTGTTGTACTACAAAATCTTAACAGCCAAAAGAAGATCACCATATATGTACAAAGCCAATGATTTAGTATTAGTCTAACTAAGGTATTAACAGTGTAATAAAAAAATTTATTAGACCAGCTATAATAATAACATGGTTCAAATTTTTTATCATTAAAATGATGCATACACACACTTTCCAGTCTCTAGGCGTGTCTCAGATGTTACACTCACTCTGGTAAAGCCAATGGCTTCATTCAGGGGAGAAACTACAGGTTTAGTTGTCTGTATCTTTGCTTGGAGAGGTATGGCACTGATATTGGTGGTTTCTTTCTCTTTGGAATCTGCTTGGAGTCAGTTTCTTCTCTCAATTGACTTGCTCCACACCTTGCTTTTCCTTTTTTGTCAGTAAATCAGTTTTACATGCAATTTTACTTTATGTGTCTTAAATATATTATATTTTTGTTTTATTCTCTTTGTTGTCTCTAAAGGTACCTATACCTGGGGCATGGGTTTGTGCTTTTGATGACCTGGAATTGACCACTGGTGAATTGTTTACATTGGTGGGCCCCCAGAATCAATCTGCGCCTTTGCTTCAGCACCTTTGACATCACCCTGAGCCTGCTCTCCCGTTTCAACCCACCCACAGCTGCATTTTATTCTGGGGTCAAAGACAGTTCATTCTGCAGAGAAAAGTCACTTGGTATTAGAATCCATTAATTAGAAATATACATATAGATAACAAAAATGATACACTGCACCATTGTGCAAAGCAAAGGAAAAGCCAAAACAGCACATGTAACAGTATTAGTATAAGTATTATCTCTGGGTATTAGATAATGCTGTTACAAGATGAAACAAATTTCTAGACAGGCCAGAAGAAGTCCTGACAAAGCCTGACAGGACTCAGTGCTTGTTCTGTTATTTTAGCACACACTCTGTGACCTGTTACAAGCAACAGCAATAGCAACTCCGCGTTTGCTGACCTACAAGGTACATGTCTGTCTTATGTATTTCCTTTTACAATCCCTAGTTTTATTGAACATTGGCTAATGCTTGTTATAACTTTCCACAGAGGCCTTAAAAGAAAAGCATGTTTCTCATTATGAGAAATGTCTCTTTTAATGAGGAACAACATGCTCTCCTCCCAGTACTCCTGAAATAACGTCTTTCATGGAAATATGAAACCATCTGTCTGACAATAACACTTTATGCGACCTCACAAAAAAGCAACCTAAAACTACATATGAATGTATGAACATACATACTTTTCTGAGTGTAAATTGATTCTTTTGTCATAGAACACTTATGATACTCAAATAACCTTCTGCCTATTGAAACATGTGCAATTCACATCCAATTCTTCTGGTCTGTCTCCAAGTCTCTTCACAAATATCATTTATCACCTTTGACCTTGCTCTTGTCACTCACTCCTCTGCTTTCTGGAATACAATTTCTATAATTATTACTCTTCTACTTCCCTTCATATAGCTCCTTCTTTCAGGCTTCTCCTTGTTTCTCAAACAGTTCTTGCCATGTACTATTATAAGCCAATAGTTCTTCTACTGGATGTCTCAGTTCCCACCACATCTAATCTGTTGTAGTACAGTCTTGCTGCAGAACAGAAATACAAAACATGACTTCCTTCTTCCTATTGTATTATCCTGAGATAACATTAACACATTAAAACATATTATAGAAAGATGTGAATGAAAACTGGGTATGATTGTTTAAAAAATCTCTTGAGCAAAAGAAGTTAAAACGTAATTATTTGAACAAGAGGGTATATCACAATAAGAGCAGATATTATGAGAACATAAAAAATAGTATTTTAACTAGTTTTTAAATTATTTCAGATAGTTGCAAGCATTATTAATAAAAATACAGTATGGGACTTTAAATGGCAACAGGTTTTCTAAAACTGAAAAAGCTGTCCTCAGCTCTCTTTTAAGAGATTGGAAAGAAATAGTTTTGTGTTTAATTGTGGTATATATTCTATAATAAAACCTTTATGGACAAGACTCCATTGACTGTATTTGTGTAATTTTTTTCTGACTACCAAAGAGAATTAAGGTGAATAATTCCTCACAAATGTCTACATCAGAGACATTTAAAATTAATTAAATTAATCTCTTACTCAAATGACTCCTACTGGTGAGAAAATGATTCTTGTCCTGTAACCTAAGATGATACGGCATAAACATCTTGAGGGACTGGTGAAAATTTAACCAAGTCCTAAAAGGATTTTAGCAAAATTTTCTTCTTTTTTTTTTCCATAAGAAAATCAAATTTTAACTGCTTTTACACAGATGTAGGATCTGCCACATTTTGAAAGTGACATTTTCATCTTAGCAGCTGAAGAGACAACTCTACAGCAGAGTCTCTGTACAAGAGAACAAGAACTGCTTATATGATCAAAATAGCCATTGTATAAAGATACAAGCAGTTGCAGATGCTCAGTAAGAGATAACTATTCTTTCATGTGCCAGCTAAACTCTTAGCATCTATTTTTGACCTTCTGATCTGTGACTTTACTCTTGGACAAAATTATTTGATTAAGTTTCATTTCAGTTGTTGCTGTAGTTGATTTTTAGTTAACATTTACTTATAATGATACTAGAATATCAGTAAGGGATTTCCAAACTCAAGAATTTATTCTTTCATCATCAGTTTTAAATCTAGAGAAGACTGCAACTTGTCTGTGTATGTGGAAAATCTGCACCAATTTAACCAGATTCCTACTGTTAAATTTCATCCTTTCTGCACAAAAATATATTAATTTCTTTATGCCTTTTCTAAAGGAGAAGTGTGCTTGCTTCTTCTTCATGCATTCTCACCACATGACACTTTTCTCATGTACATTTTGGCCTTTTATCCCAGTATTCAGTATTGTAAATTGAATAAACAAAAAAATTAGGCATTAATGTAATGCCTTTCTCACTTCCCTCCCCAAGTTGTAATCACAAGTTTTTGAGGTCTTCTTTGCAATTCACATGAGTTTCATTTTATGGTAGAGTTATTTAGGCATCAGTTTGAAATTCCTTTTTATCCTCTTTTTTCTTTTCTTTTTCTCCTTTTTTTTTTTTTTAATTTTATAAGGTTCTTTCTAATAAAAATGACATTCCAAAGACTGAAGGGCTTTTCACACGCAGCTCTGAGGCTTAGTCCTTGCTGTAGGTGAATCCAAGACAAAATGACTCTTTTAGTGACACTGCCTGGAATGTGTCTACATGACCCCTTTCCTCATTCAGCCTCTTCAGTTTCCCAAAAAAAAAGTGATCTGTACAGTTAACAATACAGGGAATCAATTTGAACACAGCTTTTGATCACAAGCACTACACATTCAACATCCCTGCTTCCCACTCTATGAATAAAGACAGTTGTGAACATAAAAGAAAGAAATAGAACCAAATTCTTTTAATATGTCACCAAGGTAATAATAAAAAAATAAAAGCAGAGGCAACTCCAAGCACAAGTCCATAGATTTCTTTTCTGGTTTTACATTTTTATAATGTCTGTGAAGTTCCTACATAATCAGTTAGTAAGCTTTGAAAATATAATGTCTTTTTTAGATTTCCCAAGAGATATCTTTTTTTATAAGCATATTATACATATTATTGCATTTTCTCTACCTACTAGAGCATATAGGATATTGAAGAAATGCCCTGGTTTTATGGAAGTGCACAAGCTGCCTCCAGTGGGCAATACAGGCTGTTCTGTGACATCACAGCAGCCTCTAATTAGGCTGGAGACTTTGAAAATTAAAAACCATGTAGAGTGACATGTCCTTTAGTTCAAACCAGTTATGCATCATATTTTTCTGGTACTTTAGACTCTTAAACTAATTCTCGGGAAATTTAATAATAAAGGAATACTAATATGGTTGCTACGGTAGTATAACTTTGGGAAAGAGAGAATGTGGAATCTGAGTCAAAAATACATTCCACTGAGATTATATTATTGCAACAATTCTCACAGCCCAAATGGCAAATTAGGCAGTATTTTTCAGGAGAGAGAATCTGGCTCATGCCATGCCTTCTCATATGCTCCAGGTACTTCAAACCTCGTCAAACTGTCAGTCCTCATGTACAATTTCAGAGCTGATGACTAATGTGTTATAAACGGCGTTGTTGGTTCTGTTGATCTTCTCCTCTTTTCCTTTCTGTTTCCTCCTCAGTGCGGGGTGGGTTGAGGCAATAGATATATATTAGAAACCTCTTTATTATGTGTGCATAGCCTCAATATTCAAGCAATCTACTCAGAAGATCTTTATTTATCTTTATTAGAAAGAACTTTATCTTTCTGCATAGCGAAGTAGCCATTCCCATTGTCTAGCTCCAGGTATCTTTAGAATAATTTTGAAAATTTTGCATGTGTTAGATATAAATTACTACAAGGAGAATCTAGAGTTATGTATATTCCTCAGAACACTTTCAAATGACATTGCTGAATATTTTTTCATTTTATTTTGAGCTGTATGTACTCCTGAATTTGCTGATTTAGGTTTTTCCCAGTAGCCCTTGATTGGCCAGACATGAAAAGACGGTATAAGTCTTTACAAACACCAAAGTCTAAATAAAACTTCTACAGGATAATTTCTTAGAAAATTTGCTTTAGAGTGATAAAAAAGGGAGAGGAGACTGTTTTCCCTCTTAATTGTATAGGTGAGATCATGCTCTGTCTAGAGCTTTCACTGATCATTCTCTGATTTTCATTATTTGACTACACAGTTTGAGTGATGATTTGTCAGGTTAAACAGAAGAACTGTCAACATTTTCTTTTGTATCTGGGTATTCCTCATAGTGAAGAGCCAGCACAGACTTGGATTTTGGCTGCCATTGGAGACTAGGGCCTGATAAAGAAGAAAAAGCCCTGGGAAGTAAATGGTATTGATTTTTCTCAAGAACTGACTTTGACCCAGTGACCACATTTCAGTGTTCAATTTGCTAAGTGAAAAAAAGATCCTTCTTCTATTTTGTTTGTGTAGGAGTGTTGCTTTATTCATCTTTTTCCCTTTTTCAGTGCTCAGTGCAAATCCTAGGAACCAGGATAACATGATCAGAGTCTGTATAGGTTAAAAAACTAAAGAGAATAATGATTTCATACCATTAAATCTTCTTAACCTTTTCCAGGCATCTGAGGTTAAATACCTTGAAACCATTAGAGTCATTGTTATTAGTTACAAGACAGTGTTACAAAGATTTCAACAGGAGCTATATTAAAAACTGTAAAAGTGGTTGATGGTTTTTACTTCACCAGTGAAGGAACAAGCATAGTAGAAGAAAATGCAGAACCACATAAAAAAAATGTTTGGGCATCTGCTTCTCAATGAAGTAGATGACCTTTAGGTGGCAAACTTTGTGGAACACTTATGCTGTCAGAACACCAATAAATCACTCCTTTTAAAAAATTAGTCATATCCACTAAAGATTCACATTTTCATATGGAGTTCCTGTCCGAAAGAGGATTAAATGAAGCAACTGGCATTTCTGAACATTTCTAGTGTTTCACTGCTGCTAGCCTGGATGGTTAACAAAAATAATTGATTTTCATTCCTTCTATTTCATGCTGGGTCCATTTTAGGGTTGAAATAAAACTGCATGCCAGTATTCTACTCTTGTAATAACATTGTCAAAGTTAAGGACAGCAAAATATATGTTCAGTAAAACAATATAGAAAAAGAAACATGGGCTACTAGAGATTTAATAAGTACTGGTTTTATGCTTTGCTTTCAGCCTGTCAGAGTATTCATAAGATTAAAGTCTTGTGGCAAAATTGCCAAACCTCATGATAGTAAGAGCCCTTTTGAAAGACTGGACACCGCAGCTACTTGAATATAATGGAGTCTATAATTTTAAAATAAAAATAGTCTGGGTTTAGTCCTCAGAGATAAATTTAGGAAAACATGAAAATTACGGTTTAGGAGTAGTGGAGAAAACAAAAAATAACAAAACTAAATAAATCTCTAGATGTACTATATTAAAAAAATCATAATTTTTAGCTTATTTCATAACATTTGTAACATGACTCATGAACACTGCATACTGGCAGTTGCAACACAACATTACTCTGGTGACTTCAGTGAAGATTTACTTGAATTTCACTCTAAACAAAATGTGACTAATTGACTGATTCATTTTGGCATAAATGTAAAACTCTAATGACTCCAATGTCCTTAAACTTGGATGTGAGGCAGACTGAGCTTGGCATAGAACTCCTGTAGGCATTGCGTTGGGTTGTCATACACAGCTCCATGCAGGCCTCTTTCCAGCTTCCAGACCAGGAAGAGCAGGGGGAAGAGAAAACTGATTAGGTAACACTGTGTGGTTCCTAAATACAATGTTTGAGCCAAAATCAACAGAAAAATATACTTTGTCCATTTTTCTTTGCACTGCACAAAAGCAGGAAAAGTGCTGAAGTAGAAAGGCAACAGAGGAAAAAGGGGATACAGGGAAAAGAAGCAGCAGAATGGGAGGGTGCCTGGGTGAAACACTGAAGACATTAGGGAAAGAGATTAAATAGGTTGAAGATAATAAGAGAGACCCCCATCCTCCTGAGCTCTGTTAGGCAGAGCATTGCCAACATGTCAAGGGAGGTGATTCCTCTCCTTGACTCAGTGCTTGTGTCACTGAGACACTGTGTCAGTGATGGATTCACACATACAAGAGAGGCATGGACAGGCTGGAACAAGTTCAGAAGGGCCATGAAGATGATTAAGGGATTGCAGGATCTGAGCTACACGGAGAAGCTAAAAGAGCTGTGACTCTACAGACTGGCAAAATTAAGGCTTGGGGAAGTAAAATGGAAAGAATGTCATGCAGTAGAAAGTTTTGGGAAAGAAAAACAGTAGAACATTCCCATCCCTTCTGTTTCTTACATATAAGGTGTTAGATGCTTTATAGAATAGTTTTCAATATCAAATAACCATTTTTTTAATCTAACTATGAACAAGTGAAACACTGAAATCAAATGTCTGATTAATGACTCAAAAAAGAATCCTTTTAAGTCATGAAAAGAGAAAGCATAAGGAGACCTACCCATGATGATATTAATGAGGAGTGCTAGTGATGGGTTGCTTTTTGAGCTTGCCTTTCTCAATATTATTTCTTTAAAAAAGTAATGATAGCAACTCCATTTAAAATGAAAGGTGATTAAGACTGCACAAAGTTTCCTGGGAACAGCATTTAAATTTAAGGATATCATTAATGCTTGTCTATCCTCATTCATCATGCCAACCTATTTATTTTAGTAATTTTCAGAGTCTGATGCTTCATGGACAGTGAATCAACATTTTCTGGTAATGGCAAATCAGAATCTGTAAAAGAATTCATTTAGAAGTCACATAGCATTACTGAAAAACACAACCACAACATCAACTTGAAAAATATTACAAACATATTGGAAAGTCTGACCTGTACAAAAATATTTTAATGCTTATTCAAACATTTTGAGGATGATGTGTTTATCCTCCCTTCCTCTATATTTTCTAATTTCATTTTCTGTCTTCATTTTCAAATTAAGAAATCTACCAGGTTATCTCTTTTCCTTTTCACTTCCTTAAATTTTAGCGCAGACCTAAAACCATCTGCTACAAAATATGTTGAGTTATCATATTTTCTTAATTTTACACTGGGGTTAAGGCAGGAATTTCATCCAAAATAACTCTTGAAATTCTGAAAAACAAATAAAAATAATATCCATTTTCCATTCTTCTCTACTCTGTCTTCAGTCCATTCCTGTAGGTTTGTGAAGAAAAGCAAGTAGTTGGCATGTATTTTCTGGAGTTCCATACCACAAGAAATCTAGGAGGGCTGTTAGGGATGTTGGCGCTTGGGTGGGGAGAGCTAAATAATTTTTTGCATATGGGATAAACTGAGCTGTGACTCACATTCACAATTTTGTCCAAATTAAAACATTTGACTCTCAAACCACTGCAATTCTTATATCAGAAAATAAAGAAAGAATGAAACGTGTACATGATACAAGTTTTTCCTACTTTTCTTATTCTTTCATGACATTAATATATAATAATTTTATGCACTTTTACTGAACTGGTAGGTTTTGATACTCCTCTGATGTATATGCTGGAGTATCTTTTGATGGCTAGATCTTATGATAAATGGACACTGTCACTGGCTAAAATGAATTCAATTAAAATTTGACACGTTTTTAAAAACATTAGAAAACTTGTGGCTCATAACAGATATTCTACACAGTAAAAAGAAAACATTTCCTCCCCTTCTTTTCAGTTGCTAAATATGGTATATCTACAGGCTGATTTAGTTCAGTAGGTAAATAGCAGGAAATCTGCTAGTCCTGCCTATGGTTTTTCCGTATGTTCAGCAATATCCAATGTTCAGCAATATCCAAATCCCCTAAGAGTCATTTAGCATATCACTGTCTAATAAATATTATAAACATAAGTTTTGTAAGATATCTATGACATTCAAGTTGCATTATTAAAGAATAAAGTAGTGTATATGCTCAAACAACAAGGGGTTTTATCACGCAGTGCAATAAAAAGGCAGAAAACTGTACAAAGTTTATATGCTTTGCATGCATGATTTCCTCCCATTTTTCAGACTCCTGTAGGTATTGTGTGTCTCATTCCAGAGTGCAGCAGTAATAAAAATACACAAAACTTCACTAACGGCTTTCTAATGAACTCCTTAAAAGAAGGCATTAGGGACCTTTTAGTTTTACTGCTACCATGAATATAGAAACCTGTGAAAACACAGCTTCAGAATAAAGAGGATGAAAAAAAATGTATGTTGGTTCTTTCTGGCAATAATTTCTTCAGTCTTGTAATTCCTTATGTTCAATTCTGTTACAAAAGACAGAAGTGAAGCTGACCTCCGTTTTTATCCTATAATGAATACCTTAATCATTATCAAAGCACTGACCTAGTGCCATTTACAAGAGCTGCAGTGGTTGATAATCACCATAAATAATAGATTCTAATCTAAGTGGGTTAACTGCACAGATTGAAATGCGTGGCCATTCCTGCCTCCTTAATTCCACCTGGAGGCCTGAATGACTGCTAATAATGCTGCAGCTATATCTGTCAGGTTCCTGAGGTCAGGCAGTCCATACCTGAAAAAATTATCCCTCAAATTTTTCCATTAGTTTGCATACAAGGTTGCTTTCACTCCACCAGACTTCCCATGGTAAGAAAAAAGTAAAATTTTCACAAGCTCCTGGTAAGTTCTACACATTACTGAAAAAAAAAGGAAAATAAAAAGAAAATAGAACAGCAGAAGGCAGAAGAAAAACACAAGGATGCTGAGGGCTGTATCTCTTATGTATTCATATAAACGAAAGCAATATAATGCAAAATTAATTTAAAACACTATCAGAAACCCCTTTAACCTTGGAGAGTTGAAAATTAGGCTATGACATATACGACTGGAGAATAAGAGTCTCCCTTCGTCTCCCTTGGGTTTAATTTTCTCATTTCTGACCAAGTAAAAAGACAAGTGTAGTTAATTGTTGCCACTAACACATGGGCATATATATATATATATATATACTCAAAACCTGACTGTTTCTAGAATAACCAGTTAATAACTCCTAAATGTTTCTCTGAGAAAAAATACCTGCATTTTAATGTTATTTACTAGCAGGTTGGTTTCACTGATTTGCGTCAGGGAAATAGAGTGGTGTTAAGGTTATGGACATCTGTTTGAAAGCTCATCAGAGCACTGATGTTGTGAAATGATTCAGTGGTGTGTCTTGCACTTCTGAGATGTGACATAGTGTAATATTTGAAGGGCTATGAGTCCATAAATATCCTCCTCTTTTTTGTCATATGAATATATGGTTTGAATTTTGTTTCTAAAATATGGTGTAAATGGTATTTTTAATGCCCCAATTTTTAAAGCTAGAATGAATACAGCTTTCAAAAGAGGATGATTTGCAATCAACTATTTGATTATCAGTCTCCATATCTGCAGAAATAATGTTCATAGACTTCTTTTCTTAGCAATCATGTGGACCAAATAATATGCACAGGATTTGTGACTAAGGTTTCATGCTCCTTTTCTTCTCAATCATCCTTTCTTTACTTTGTGTCACCATAACAATTCTGGGGATACAGGCAGGTACAATGACACTAATCAATCCTCAAAAATGTCTCCTAAATTGCACCAGATTGCTCAGTTTAAAAATTATGTGGGTGGTGTATTATGTCAATAAGTCAAAAGAATGTTTTGAAGGGAATGGATTATGCTACCCTGCCTTCCCCACCTTATATTGAATGTCTGTCTCATTTTACTTGAACTTTTCCTGAGCAGTAGAGGCTGGATGCACCCACATAAATGCAGCCAAGGCCATTAGAGATGCCCTAGACACGCAGGGGGACCCCAAATGACTGTATAGGGCTAGCACTCATGAGACAGGATTTGTGGAAAGCCTGGGAATAGCAACTGAAGCCTAAGCAGAATACCCCATCATACCCAAAAAAAGACACCTGCTGTATGTCTCTTTTACACCGAATTGAATAGAAGGAATAAACTTATGTAATGTGAATCACCATCCTCTCTAAAAAAGGCACACTCACTCTTCCCTAACATACACTTTACCTGAGCCTCCTAACACTTCTTCTTGTCTGTTTAATTGTCACATTACGAAGATCAAAGTCTGCAGTTTTCTACATTCTTCTGAAAGGAAATTTTTTTTTTTTAAATAATAATTTAATTATAAAGTACCTTTTTTCTTCCCTCCTTTTGACACTGAGACAACATTAAGTAATCCTTTGTACATTAAGTCCATACTATCGTATCTGAGTTTCTTGAAACTTTTGAATGAATACCACGTAATCATAGTAACATTTTATACTTCATTTAACAATTTTTTTCTACAATTTACACTTGACACTTTAAAAGATACCTTTAGACAATAAAGTTAAGTTCAGTTTTAGAAATTGCCATTTCATAGTGAAGCCCAATGTAGATATTTCAGTTAAGGCTTAAGATAATGGTCTTATCAATCCAAACTCCTTCTTTTACCCTTTTACCATCTGTAAGTCTTTAGTTCATAGAAAAAAAATCTAATGTACTTCCTGGGTCAGTCATTTATTTGTCATATATACTTTATGTTCTCTTTAAAGTGCAGTGTTATATTTGACTAATGTAAACTGTTTTCTATTTCTATACAACTGATATCCTAATACTATGGCACAAAAAGGTTATTGTCTTTCAACCAGTGTTCTGAGGTGACAGTATCAGCCATATTCTCAATCGACACATACCAATGCTAATACCTTGCCAGAGGAAATGCAGAAGTTGTCTGTTCACATTATCTGTATTTACCAAGAGCTAGTTTTTCTTTTTAAATTGTCCCTCTAAACTATCTATATTTCACATGCATAGGAAATGGGGCCAGACAAGCACGATTGCTACTATAGCAGGACAGCAGGACCAATTAATCCCCCTGCTTTGATATGAGTCTGAGCCAATTGTTATGCTCTTCATTCTCTGACTGAGAATTACAATGAGAGTCCCAGGAATAGGTATTAAATTGTTTGAATTAGAATTATATGGGCATAGGTTATGTCCCTTTCTGCTAATGTGTGCTTGTTTTTCAGTGATCTGTGATCTTTGAACAGTTCAGTTATTAAAGGAACGTGAGGAAAAGAGGTGAATAAGACAATGAGCCCTTGATGTTGTTCAGCACTATCACCATTATTTCATAGATTGGCAAGCTACAGCACATTGGCAGGGACGCAGGGTTTAACAACGGGCCTGAATAAAGATGTGCCAGCTTTGGCTCCAGAGTTGTCACAGGGCTTTTTTTACTTAGTTTTTAATTTTCACCTTCATTTAATCATTCATTTATGAAGGAAAAATTAGCAAGTTACCATCATAGTACCGTGTAAGAAATATGAGGTTGGGAAAATCTATGTCCGCTGTGGTATATTGTTTCTTGGATTAAAAGACAATTGAAAAAGAAAAACAAACAAACAAACAAACAACTACAAAAAACAACAACAGGACAACCTGGAGGAAATTTAAATCTGTTATTGAGATTTCCATATGAATATGTTTGTGTGTGTATCGATATTCATAAATCTGCATGATGGAAGAATTCCAATGAATATTGCTCATGGACTTTTGCAAACACATCACTTTTAAAGTAGTGTTAATACTAAAATAGGAAATTTTTACCTATTTTACTGTTTTATGTTGCTCCAATATGTGTCATAAAAATATGTGTCATAAGTATGTGTAAGGAAAAAGTAAGAGGTGATATCATGACTAATGAGAAATATTCATGAGAAAAGGAAAAAAAAAACAAAAATAGATGAAGAAAACGAATTTATTCTGAATGCTAAAGATGACTCTTGACAGTGGGTTTTTTATATTCAAGTAGCTTCTATATTCAAGTAGCTTCTAGTAATTCTGTGGCCAAAGATGATAGAAACAACCATAACACAGGAGGAAGGTGTTGACTGTGATGAGGTCACACCTCAGCCTTCTCTTCTCCAAGAAAAAGCAGTACACTAGCATCATGTTTCCTAGAGTCTTAGTATAAATACTGTGAATTTTTGCTAAAAGCTGGTGATTTTGTAACTCTCCATGTGTCATAGGAACAAACTTTTATCCTTCACTTACAGTAATGTCTTCACAACATGCCATAAATTATTCCAGTTTTGTAGACTAATGCATTATTAGTCATAGAGCATTTAGAGTATAATATACTGAATATAATATATAATACTGTATAGTATCAATCTATACATAATGAAATGTATAGATTGATAAGAATCCATTAAAAAAAAGTACTTTTTGGAGCAGCACTCTGTAATAACTAAAACAAATTGAGGCAATCCAGTGCTGAATGTGATTTGGGCTGGTATTACAAGCACGGTTAATATTTTCTCAAGGAACATAAATGGAGTGGCAGAACATTTACAAGAGAAGCAGACAAAACCTGAAGTTTCTGGAGAGCAGCAAGCTATTATTAAGCACTTATTTAAAAAATTTTTGAAACTTTTGGCACTGCTCCCTGTGTCCTGAACTTGAAAAGGAATTTCCCTATCTACTTCTACATATTGAGATGAGGGGAGCATTTGCACCCCATACAAAAAGAGGAACCTGGATGCATGAAGTTTTGTTTTGAGGTGGGTGATGAGTGAATAAAAACTTACGGATGAGAATAAGAGAACAGATCAAGACATGTGAAGTCTGACTACAAACTGAATAATCAAGAAGAGAAAATAGACATGACCATTCCTAAGTAATTGGAGAAAACCCCATGTTCACAAAGCCTGGTACTTTGGAAACTTTAACTATCCTGACATCTGGCAACAATACTGGCAAAAGCAAGCTAGGAGTTTTCTAGAGTTTATTGATAACAATTTCATGATACAGGTGATTGGTGGTCTAACTAGGAGAAATACTCATCTGGCCTTGTTTCTCACAAACAAGGAGTAATTGATCAGGGATGTGGATTTAAGTGTATCCTTACCTAAAGCAACCATGAGTTTGTGGAGTTTAGGATCCTGAGACAAATAAGGGAACTACAAGTATCATAGCCCTAGGCTTCTTGGCTCCTTACAGGATCTGCTTGTCAGGTGCTGTGGGACACTGCCTTGGAGGGAAAAGAGACCCAAGAACTTATATTAGCTTTGAATAATCACAGAAATTGAGGAGCATTCCCAGTGAATGTGAAAAGGAAAAGAACACATCCCCTTCCAAAAGGGGAAAGGAGGATCTGGCAACTCACAGACTGCTCAGGTTAGCATCAGTCTCTGTGAAGGTTATTGATCCACAGGGATCATCAGAGCCCAACTCCTGGCCCTGCACAGGACCCCCCAGAAATCACATCCTTTACCTGAGAGTATTGTCCAAATGCTTCTTGAACTCTGTCAGGCTTGGGGCTGTGACCACTTCCCTGGTGAGCCTGTTCCAGTGCCTGGCCACCCTCCAGGTGAAAAACCTCTTATTGATATCCAACTGACACTACTTCAGGATATTCCCTTGGGTCCTGTCACTGGTCACCACAGAGAAGAGACCAATATCTGCCTCTTCCCTTCCCCTTGTGAGGAAGTTGTAGACTGTGATGAGGTCTCCCTTCGGGCTCCTCTTCTCCAGGCTAAACTGAGCAAGTGACCTCAGCCACTCCTTGTATGGCTTCCACTCAAGGTCTTTCACTGTATTTGTAGTCCTCTGGATGCTCTCTTGTGTTGTGACATCCAAGACTGCATCGACTCGCGCTAAGGCCACACTGGTGCAGAGTATAGTGGAACAGTCACCTCCTTTGACCAGCTGGCAATTCTGTGCTTAATCCAATATGAAGAAAAACACAGTCTTTTCTCTCAGTTTAGATATTGTTTTAAAAGGATTGTGATTTTTTCATTCATATAATAATTTTTATATTTCATAGCAGCATGCAAATTTATGACTGTGTGTCAGAGTCATGTGCCTTCTGTTGCTGTATGGAGCTAATTTTTAAGAGTAAACATGATGGTAGTTAACCTCTAATAGTTCCAAAAAGTTTGGAGAGGTTGTCCTCTAACCCACTTTTGACAAATGTGGTGTGAATGACCCTGTACTTATAACTGAAAAATCCTGGCAGGAGCTTCTTATATCCTCAAGGCAAAAGTACCCTTGGGAACACAGTTTATATTGTGTGGAGAGAAATCTCATCTCACATTAAAGGGCAGAAAATCTGAAATCCCAGTAGTGGATGAATAGATATTTTACTGACAACACATGCATTCACTCATGAAAATAAGATGAAAACAGGATTGTGGAAAGTGCTTAGCCATGCATTCTCTAAAGATTTCATAAACAATACATGTGAAAAGCATGATCCAAGGAATTACAAACAAGTTCTTTGCACAGTACTTTTCCAGGATAACCAAGTGCAAATTAGATTCCTGCCATCTCACACATATACAAAAACACATTCATCATAAGCATTAAAATATGTTTGTGTTTTGGGTTTTTTTTTTAATCTAGAACTGAGAAATACACACAAACCCAGAGCAAAACAGCTCATTAAGGCAGAAAAATCAGAAAAAAAAGACCATATGTATAGATAAAAGACTATGTCTACATATGCAGGGATGGTATAAGGCACTTTAACATGTCTCTTTTCTAAACCTGGTGCCAGATGCATAGGCTTCACTTCAAGACTGAGGTAAATTTAATGGATTATTTTCAGCTGGTAAATTGTAGAATTACTATGACTTCTCTGTATTATATAATTACTTTCACTCCTTTGAAGTTTACTGTGAAAGAATGATTGGAAAAGATATTAAGGCTGTGTCATTGATCTATGCAAAGTGGGCTAACTCACTCTTAGGAAGTTACAGATGTAGGCAACATTCACTCCTGTGAATCACTCCTGTGATTCTCACCTTGTACTGACAATTGATGGAAATACTTCTTGGAGTTCTTCACATAAACAGCTACAGTTTGCAAGGTAAAACCCTCAAAAAGTAAATCAGTAGGCAAGACTTTCATTATTGTTAATATAGCTGAAATTTTGCTAAAAGCTGAAATGAGTAATGTACAGCAACTGGACTTGTCCAGCATCTCTGTTGTAGTGCCTCCAAACTACAGTTATTCTTTGAATTACAGTTAGTAAAAAACTTTTTCCTAGCAGGTGTAAAAACACTTAGAGAAAACCAATGAAAATGGAGACAAATCAACAGCTCAAATATTTGACTTTGTAATAGTTCTGTTACCTGGAATGTTATTATTTGCTAATTCAATAATCCACACATCCTCAGCACAAAGCATTTCCCTTTTTATTTCAGCAAAGCCCAAATAAAATCCACCACTCTCTACTTTTTTCAGTATTAGGGAAAATAAAATCAAAGGCTCTGGGTAGCAAAGATCTTGTAAAGGATGTTATTCCTTTTCTGGAAAAATGTCTATAAGACAAAGAAAATAAATAGGAGATGCATTTTATGGGGCCTTCCAGCAGCAGTCCAAAGTGTCTGGGCTTCCTGCCAACTGTCCCTGAACCTAAAATCATGGGTTAACAAGACAGCCAAAATTTCACACCACTCAAGAGCCTTTTTTCCTTGGCAAAAATAAACTACCAGTGCAGCATCACTAGTATGCTCACTGGTCCGAAAAATGCTATTTCACCCCCAAAACTATACCTTCTGAATTCCATAATTTAACCGACTTTTAAAATTTCAATTCTAGAAGTCAAAATGATCCTTTAATTTCTGAGTGTGCTAATCACTGGAAAGCTCTGAGTACTGTGACATGAAGTGAAAAGAAGACACCTATTTTAAGGTATTAAAATAAGTTAAATTAAAAGCCAACCAATACTTTATTAAAATCAAAGAACTGACTATTTCTACAGCTTACTTTATTCAGCTTCAGTTTATAGGTGGAAGGTTGAGGTACATAGCCATATTGAGAACAAGAGAAAAGCTACAGGTTTGTCAGAGTTGCCAGAGCACTTATTCATACTGTCTAGATTTTCCATAGGCATTGAGAGCTTTCAAATGTGGCTTATTTTTTGTGTGGAGTACTTAAGTTACCAGAGATGAAAATGACACACATTTAGGTTCTGTGCCTGAACATGTAAATGCCATCTACCATCATAACCCCTATTTTTTTTGAAGTTGTGAGAAAAATAGCCATAGGATTTTATCACAGAACCACAGAATACAATGAATTGGAATCAGAATCATTGAATCCAACTCCTGGCCCTGCACAAGACATCCCAAGAATCACACCACCTGCCTGGGAGTACTGTACAATTTTGTTTCATCTTACTGCTTGTTTGGGAAGTTTAGTAGGGTGACAAGAGGACAGACTATTCACGAATAGAGTATTTTGGACATTGCAATATGTGTCAGATTTCTTGCTCTGCTACAAATTTGGCATGACTTTGAGCAAGTGACTTGGGGCTATATCTACAAATGAGTTCTAGGTATGTTGTTTCAATCCATAACTTACAAGAAAGTGGTGGAATCCATACAGCTGTTCCCACAGGGAGAGACAGATGCTTACTTACCAGATCCAGAAAACCAGCTTGCTGCACAGGGCGCTATCTTGATATTTGGCCAATAGCAAATATAAATGAGAAGCGAGTATACTCATCTGAGGTGAGTATATGAGTATCATAAACAGGAATGTTAACAATAATTCTCGCTTTCCACTACCCTCTGGAAGATACTGTCCAACCACTTCCTTATCCACCAAACCATCATAGGCATATCAAATGCATCTCTCTGCAATTTAAAGAAAAGAATGTTGTGGGGGAGCACGTCAAAGATCTTACAGAAGCCCAGATAGATGACATTCATGGCTCTTCCCTTGTTCACTGATGTAATTATTCCATCATAGAAGGCCAAGAGATATGTTTCTGAGGGCCACAGTCTCTGAATTTAGGTTCTTAATCTCCCAAAGAGTTTGGATTTAGCTTGAAAAATTTAAGTATTTTTGTGAATTTAGACCTAGTATTTCACAGATTTGGGAAGAGAAATACTTCAGGGTCGGTTACTCAGACGTTACACTCATGGTTCAAACCAGTGGATTTGTAAGTGGGTAGTGTGAAAATGTGGTTTTTGGAAAGTAGAAAAGCTTTTAAGCTAAAATCGTAGGTATGCATGGTGGGTACATTTGGTCTAAGATTTGTTTGGGAAAAACGGTGTGGGACAAGAAATCTTGAGTTCTCTCCTATGCAATCCCTCAGTACAGCTAATTTTAGTTCATATTGTGGGGCTACAGCTTCCTTCCTCCTCATCTACCCTCCAATACTATCACCTGACATGTCCTTAAAAACATACAAGGAAAACAAGTTGTTCCAGTTCTGACTGCACAAAGGACTGAGTGCATTATCCCTACATATCTATGATAGGAGAACTGATATCAGTAACGGTGGTTGCTATGGCTCAGTTTACTGTGTGAACTAGAAGGGACTTTTGAAGTCAAGAAAACTGTTTCCAGAAGACATTCACAGGCTTTCAAAATGAATTTCTATTAAATTAGTCCTTTTCTGAAAAGTGACCATTTTTGTTTTTAATGACTGATAGTTAAAAGTCTGTATCACACATTTCTACCTATGAGGCCAGTATGTCAGACAATTACCCAAGTTATAGCACTATGGAATATCTGATCCAATTAGTGTGCTGGGATACTGTATCATTATGGATTTATAACAAGATTTTTCTCATTCTTTCCTATAATTTGCTGTGAGCTGACTATGAATATCTGTATGCAGATTTCAAATGTAAGGGACAGAAGCCAGGTCTTTCCAGCTAAACCTAGGCATGCAAGTACATACAGTTATCAACAACTTGTTGAAGATAGTCAGAAGATGTTGGAGTGAGAGCTCCTCTGGACCCAGGCCCAGGGGAAAACCAAAGCACAAGAATTGAATTAAAACCTTTGGATAAGCTGGGATACATGAAATCACACCAAAGTGAAATAGAAATATAGATTTTTAACTCTTAGTAGAAATATATGCTAAGTGCTTTAAACATTGAAAAGCTGCAGCAAAGAGACCTTAAACACAGTTTGTACTGCAGCAGTTTTACCTTTTGACAGAATTTCCTTACTCTAGACAAAACACAGATAGAACTATATTCACATTTTTTTGATAGAGTGTTCACATAAACAATAAGAGTTGATAAAAACAATATATGCAAATTCGTGCAATACCTATGTAAGGCTTGTGTAAGATTTATGATCATTCGAATTAGATCAGGATAGGTTAAGAAAAGGAAACTAGAATCATGTGTTAATTTTATTGGTTAATTAACAAATATAATCCTCTAACTGTAAGTTAGTTGAAACTGCAACTGCAACATCTCCAACACCATCAAGCTTAGCCTGCTGTCGCTGTCGCTGCTGCTTTGCCTTATCGTGTATCCCCTTGGAACTCTACCTTCAGAAACTCTGGAACTGCAAAATAAAGGACTTTAGCGAGGCAGCAGCCTCCTCTGCTCTTTTACCCTCATCCGAAAAGGGAGGGTGGCCCATCACAGCTCAACAAGAAGACTCTGAGGTCAGACTGGAGAAAGATGAACAGCGTAAAAAAGAGAAAAAAAAGTCAGGGTCATTTAAAAATATGTTTTAAACAATTCACTTTAAAGTTATTAATAACATGCATAGTTTTTCAACTTTTTCCCTCATACTTCATGAAACATGACTTTCATTTAAAATGTCACTATAGAAATAATGAAAAGGCAGTTATTCTTTCAAATTCAGGATTGCTGCTGACTAAGACTGAGGCTAATAAATTTCAAGACCTTTGGCTCAGAAGCCTAAATCAATAAATACTTTCACTTTAGTTTTCATCCAATGGCAGGATTACTGCCTTCTGTTATGAAGAGAATGACTAAATTAGAAGTTTAGCAACCTATAGACTTTCATCACCCACTATCAAGAAGAAATCTTTTATTATTTGTCTCTCCCCTACGTTATATAATATTTTACTGTATTTTTCCTTTCATAACTCCCCACAAGAGAAAGGAAATACAAAAAGAAAAATTCAAGAAAATACTTTATTGCTTGTTTGAGTTCTTTGAAGTTGCGTATCACTGTTTGGCACCTAATAAGTTCATTTTTATATCACCAATTTGGGTCTGAACAGACGTCTTACTAATCGTGGGGTGTTTAAATTTTAGTACGCCAGAGAGCTATCTTTCTGTAGTTAGTTCATTTTCATTTTTTGAACATGTTAATATCTAAATAAAACAAAAAGACTCTAAGCTGATAGAAAAAAAATTCCTTCTGCTTATGTGGCATCCCATTCTTGACAGGTGTGGTGTTCTTAGTGCCTCTGTTTTGGTACTGGTAAGGAAAAAAATCATTGCTGAAAATATTGTTGCCAATCTTCCTATATTTAAAACGTGTGTTCATGAGGTGCAATGTGCAATTTTTCACTACGTATAAAAAACCCCTATAATACCTGCCATTGTTACACAATGAAGACTACCAATTTGCAGAAACATACCTTGAAGTGTAATTATTAAAAAAAAAAACAAACAAACAACAGAAACCTGGAAAGTAATTTTCCTGACAGACTTTATAATGGCCTAATCTTTTGGAGTTCCCTTGAAATCAGTGTAAAATCACCAAAAAACCCCACCATTACCATATTCCATTCCCTGCTTGAACTGGAAGAGAAATAGTCTTGTGTGCTTATGCCTTTTCTGAATAAAATAGGTACCAACAATTCTTAAGAGTTTAAATCCCCTGTTAATTGGCATTGATCAAAGGGTCAGTGTGTGTTATTTCAGCACTGGAGTATTTGTTTATAAAGTAAATCTTGTGGTTGTGAAGCCAAGGTAGAAAACATTAATTTTAAAGAGTGAAAACCTAGAAAGCAAAGAGTGACATAATGTTTGTTTTTATTTGTCTCCAGTTCCATGATCTATTTTTAAGAAAGTGTCACTAAGAATGCTCAAGTGCCTGAAGAAACAAATATACACTTTTTTGAAAAGCCTTAAAAATATCATATTTTGTTTTTCCAAGTAGAGGATAAGGTATAATTAACTAATGTGTTTGTCTGGTCATCAGCTACTGAATTGCTAAAGAAAGAAAGAAAAGTGACTACAGGTTTTGCAGTTTATTTGGAGAGGTTGTTAGACTTATTTTTCTATTAAACTAAACAATAGCAAATTAAATTTTTTTATTCTGATTCATTGTTTTTTGAATATAGTGCTCCTGAAAAAGCCCCAATACCTTAGTCAGGAAACTGTCCCTTATGGATGAAAAAAAAGTGCTGGTTTATGTATTTCATTTTATTACTTAAGCATGAACATTGTGGAAAGTTGAAAAAGTCCAGCTGAACTGCAAAAGGAAATCATTTAGGGAGAAGTACGATGTCAGTGTTACACTGAGACTTATTGTTGTGCTTCTCTGCTTAGTCGTGTCAAAGAAAGGTGACATGTACATCTCAGTCTCAAAGGCTGTAGATCCCTGTTATAACTACAGCAAAGCTGAAGATCACATAACTGAAAAAGAGAAATCACCATACAATCATTGTTACCCTGTGGATCACGGATACCATTATCTTCACAAATCTTTCCAAGGCTCCTCATTCAAATTGAGAACAAACTGCACATACAGTTTCCTCCTTTTGACAAACCATTTAAAATCTGTCACTGAATAATTAGAGTAGTAAATGCAAATATTTCTGTAGCAAATATATGCAGGTTGATATTGTGGAACTATTATTCCTAGTTCAATCACTGAAATGGTGCAGCTGGCAAAATGCCATTTTGATGAAGTGTTGCCAGTTTACCTCATGCAAATACTTGGATCTTTCCACCAGGAATTAATTTTG
This sequence comes from Machaerirhynchus nigripectus, assembly GCA_013397975.1. Classification (NCBI taxonomy): domain Eukaryota; kingdom Metazoa; phylum Chordata; class Aves; order Passeriformes; family Dicruridae; genus Machaerirhynchus; species Machaerirhynchus nigripectus. The sequence continues at coordinate 1,220,316 of VZRQ01000839.1, forward strand.
CTACCCTTTTTCTTTTCCTAGTAAAATGACTTTGTAGAGGTTAGTTCTAAAGAAGGTTTACAGAGACCAGGGAAAAGTGTGAAAATAATGACATGTGAACAGCCAGATTTTTATCTGCTTCAATAAACAATTCTACAGAATGTGATCATGTAAATCCCTGTGCACAACACAGAGTGCAGAAGACATCTGGACAGAAAAAAAAAAGAAAAAAATAGCAGAAAAGCTAACAATAATTTTCACATCTCACTTTCTTATTTATTTGTTATTTCTGCAAAGTACTGGTATTGTCTTCCAGTGCATGAACAGCAGAGCTTTAATGTGTAACCATTGTGCTTTCATTCTTATTTTCATCGCTAGATTTAATAACATCATTTTATACCAATTAACTTTTGGAAATCACAGCCTTCTTCATTTGGGCTACTTCTCTTTTGTACTATGAATTAAATAACGCAGGTTCTGCTGTAGCAGGACTAAAAGCCCTGTAAAGAGGAATTCCACATTGACAGCTGTATAACATGGTTTTGCCATTTTGTGTCTGAAGTGCGTGAAGAACACTATAGCAGAAATATAATGAACGAGACTTCGAAGAAAAGAAATGTATACTTAATCCCTTTCTCAGCAGCTTTTTTTCCCTATAACTGGCTACTACAGAGATGGTAAGAAACAGCTGTATTTTTGCAAAGGATCAAGTTGAGGGTTTTTTTAAAATTTCACAATAGCCAGGGCATCATCATATGTAATTACATTTTCTTGACAATCTTATTAACAGTAATCTTAACATTTCACAAGTGTACATTTCATGCCATATTAGCATTTGCTCACGTGCTTCTGAAGTGGAGGAAGTTCCTGAATTTAAATGTTTTCTCTTTATCAGTTTTTCCTTTGCATTTTAAGTAGCAGAAAACAGAAAGCAATTGGATTGAGTGCCGGCATTTCAGAAGAGGTAAAAGTATAAATAGCAATGTTTGAACACATTTGCAGGGTGCCAGTGAATAGAGCACTACATACTGCAGAAATACTCAAAGCTAGAACCTTATCTTTATGTGTACTAATAAAAGATAAATGGAGTCTGCTGTAGGGCCCTAAAGCTTCACTTTGGAGAAAGGGGGGCACAAGGAACAAGGTTCTATTTAAAACAAAAAAGATAACATCAGGCAGTTTTTCCTGATTAATTTTTCCCCCTCTTTGCCACTGGCGATAAGGGCCAACATTGCAAAACTCCCACCAGCTGGTGTTTCACAAAGAGAAAGCCTTTGGGGAAAGGACTCTCCTCCTGACAGAGGCAGCCTGGGAGTTCTGCTGCAGAAGCCAGCACTATTTACATAAGCACATAAAGGCAAGCCACAATGCAATTAGCCATATCAGGATCACACCAGTGAACTTGAGGGTTCTTTATAAAGGTTCCCCCACACACTCTCATGATGGTGCTTTATGATTTTAATTAGAACACTGTTATTGACTTTAAGACATTCATTCTCTGGGGTCTAGTGGTGATGGAGTTATGACAGGTGATTTCCCATGTTCAACCTCTTGTAAATTCCATTCTACTGTATTTGTTAAACAATAGAGATTTTAGGTAAAAAAAAAACAACAACCTCCCATCTATTCTCCAGACAGGAAAAATACATTCGTGGTTCAGAAGTACAATAATATACACAGGCCCTTGAAGAAAAAAATACCATTTAGATGTGTTAAAAGAGATGATAAGTGTCAAGCACATTTTAAGCAAATGGAAATAAGAAGAAAGTAAAAAGCAAAAAAGAGAAACTCAACAGATGATGCCATGATGACTTTTTGCCTTTTTATATACCCCTTTTATATACCCTTTTATACAGCTTTTATGTATCCCTAGTGCTTTTAGCCCACATACTTGTAATTCCCTGAGTCTGGTAACAGCTTAGACCCAAAGTTCCATTAAGCCAAGGGACCAAACATCTTGGAAGCCTGGCAGTTGGGTCAGAAAGCCCCAGACACCAAGGTCCTCTCCAGAACACATTCTGTAAACCAAGATAGGCCCATCCAGGGGGAAGGTTCCTCAGGACGGGGGCTTCTCTTGAGCCTCTCACTGGGGAATCTTTGATAGATGTGCTAATTTGCAAGGTCTATAACTGTATACCCAAATCATCGTGTGTGTGCATTCTGGGGTGCATTCTGGGGTGCATTTCAGTGCATTCCACGTGGATGTGGTGCAGCTGAGGATCCTTAAGTAAATACCTGGGTAAAACCCTTTTTTTTAAAAAACGTGTTTAGCTTTTAATTTTAAGACCAGGGAAAGACAACACAGATAATTTTGAAAAAGAAACAAACTAAAAACCAAACCCAAACAAACTAAAAACTACAAACAAACAAAATACAACAAACAAACAAGCATTTAAAAAATCAACTGCATAGTAATTTATTATTTAATTTTTTTGTTCAAAAAGTAGTGATTGCTCTGATTAATAAGTCAGATCTTTGAGCATTCTATCATGCCCACTGCATTGTTTCACTGAAAAAGTTTTTGTTTATTAAAATTTTTATTATTTGCTTCTGGAGTTTTGTTATTCCTATTGCTTAGCTTAGAACCTGAGTCCTGTTGTTTCTGTTTTCTGACTCACTAAAAAGTTTGGAAAAAGGAATAGTCATCAGTTAGGAATAATGAATGACAAATAAATCAGTTCATCTGCAAATTTTCAAATGATAATTACTTGTTCCTAAATTAGGAAAACTTTGGGCATTCTTGCATATTTTCATAAATGTTCTGTGATTTTTTCTTTCCACACGTCTGGAGAGCAGGTATTATTCTATCAAAAGTGATGTGCAAAAATATGAAAATTCTTTAGGTAAAAAAAAAAAGACATGCAGACCAAGTTAATTTAGTAAACAGTTAGCTGTAGTGGGTGTTAAACACTAGCTTTTGGGTAAATCATGTTTTGTCAATAACCCAAGTGAGGGAAGACACCTGGTTTTTATTTCCCAACATTTTTTTTCTGTGAAAGAATTCAGTTGTGGAATTCCTTGTTTGGGGAAATAACAGATGAGGAAAGTTTACATGGATCCAGAAGGCGATTAGATAGCTTAATCAGAGAGAAAATCCACTGGGAGTCCTAAACACAAACCACCTCTGGCTCCAAATATATGGGAGCTACAGATTCTTGGAAGCAGAAATAAATACAATGTTTGCTACTGGATATTGTTGGAGTCAAGGTACAGCCTAGCTAGGCCTTCAATCTGTTAAGAGTCATGCTTTTGAATGTCATTCTTTGACTGAGATATAAAAGAAAGCAGTGAACATGACAATAATAAAGAAAGGAAAGCAGGAACATGCAAAGTTAGGGCGTGCAACAGTATAACATTTCAGCTGTAATCAATGGCAGTCATATCCACACAGATTTTGATCATTGTATGTGGTGCTTTCATAAATATTTCTTGCTGATATTGCAATAAATATGATGGAATAGAAATTGATATCCCAGTCTCTAAACAGATCCATGATTTAGACTGTGTAATGTTTTCATTTGATAGGATAAAGTATGTTACTTGATTTTTTGGTGGTAGGAATATTTTTCCCTCGTGACGATAGCGCTGGTGTGGATGAACATTTCTGTTGCTAACTGAGGTGTAATTTTTGTATAAATGACCATTAGCATGAAAAATTTTACTTTTTATGGAAATATGTCTTAGCAAAAAGTAAAAATTTAAAACACCAAAAAGTACTTACCCACATTTTTACCTACAATAATGTAAGTGTACGTTTTTATATATAGTAATTTATATGAAAATATACTTAGTTAGTTGCTCCTAATACATATATTTAGATTTATATTATCATTAAGCACCTTAAAAAAGTGTAACCGTGTAATTTTTTTCCAAAGTTACTAACACGATATTCAATATAGTCAACTTTATTTGTTAAAATATATTTGGTGTGGACACCACTTTGTTATCAATAAAAAGCCAATGAAATGAAATGCATCACAGTTCCCAATTCCTGCACAATAAATAATCCAATATATTTACATCCTGATTAACAAGCAGAAGAACTCCTATCATAAACTATTTTTCTTGCAAGATTGTTAGATTCAAGAGGAGACGAGAAATTCTTCACGTTGAGTTTGTCAGGAATGCCCTAATTTTTTGCCTGTTATCAATCCTTTATCAGTCACAACTACCACACAAGACAAGATAGACTTCTAATATTCACTTATCTTGAGAAATCTTCTGCAGTTGCAATGTGCTTTTGTAAAAAAAAAAACAAAAAAACAAAAACAAAAAACACACAACCAAAAAAATTAAAGGCGTAAACACGTCAGAAGAGTGCTTTTTCTTGAAAATGTAAAGGAGTGGAAAACAGTTGCCCACACTAGGATAGTTTTCATAGACACAGTGACTTTTCAGATTAAGAAAGGATGTTTTCATTAATTTCAGGTATTTCTAGCTTTTTATGTATGTTGTATATGTATGAAACCGAACTGCAGTTTTTGAACTGAAGTATTAAAAAATACTTAAGCCTCATTTTGTATCTTCCCTCAAGTCATACATTGTACATTATCCATAAAACTGATGCTGAGTTTGACTTTCTCATATGTTGGCTCTTGTGAAAGTATTATTTTAGCTTGATAAAGTCCAGATATCTGGAAGGAAAGAAATAACTGCCTATTTAAAACCTTAAAAGTGCTATATTTATCAGCAATCATGCTATAACAGTAGCCGGTGAACTGATTGCAAGGCAGGAACTTAGTAAATGCCAGAACTGGGTTTATACTTCTTCAGTAAATTCATCAAGGCAGTTAATGACAGGTTTAAGTAGCTGTCTGCACTACCAGCCAATCGTACGCATGCTTACACAATACAAATACATCAGGACTTACAACCTCTGTTGTTTTTTATACATGCAAAAGCTGTCAGACATCTCCTTTAGGGCTTCAGCTGTATTTTTAGAAAATTCTAATCTAGAGTATCTGTCGAGCTACTCCTATATTTAATGCAGATATAGAAGTAAACAGGGGCAATAGAGAAGCTTCTGCAAGCTAACACAATATGTAACATTTTCATCATTCCCCTTGTACATGCTACAGCTTAATTCTCTAAGAGTGTGGCTGCAGTAATAGCCCCTGTGTAGAGCTCTCTCTTTCCAAAACCCCCCTTCCCTCTCTCTTGAGGTACCATTTCTTTCCTTCATTATTTTCTGCGGCTCAGAAATTTTTTTTTCCTTGTTGTACAGGATTTGTAATCTCTCTGTTTGACAACTACTCGCTTTTCCAATGACATTATTTTCAATAAGTGTATTTTAAAAACCCTGTCTTTCAATACTGTTAACATTTTCTCTGTCATTTTCTGAGAATGACGTATTGTTGGGAGGCTGCCCAGCCAAACTGTGCCAGCATGTTATGTTAAACAATGTATTGAGAGATGTCAAAACAAGTCTCAAAAAAATCACATTTATATCAACAATCAATAACACAGACAATAAATTATGGGAAACCAATAAAAATACAGGCATTCAATGCAATTTTGTATAACTTCGATTACTTTTTTTGACATCAATTGAGTGGCTAGGCCAATACCTACATAAAAGCTTCAGCATATAACTAATTTCTGCTATTACTTCAAAGGTATATGTGCTAATATCTCAACTAGAATTTGCTGACATCTTCCTAGAAGTGCTGGAAATTCCTGAATTCTCTGAGCATGGGAACTTCTCTCCAGATATTTTTATAGACCTGGATGACAGCATTTAGAGTTTCCCAATCTTTTTCACTACAGTTGTCTTCTATGTGGACATTTATTCAATAAAACATGAAATGAAACTAAGATCAGATTTCACCTGAACAACCTCCTATATGCAATCTGGTATTCTGAGCTATTGGAAAGCTATTATGCACATTATCATGAAGAACTCTGTGTAAGAAAGACATCACAATGTACTGCAAATGAGCTTGCCTAGTTTTCTAATTCAGCTCCGCAAGGACTCTAGTCATACACTGCTTCCTGTTATAGTGCACGCAGTGGCAAGGTATATTGTCCATCAAAAAATCCCTCTTTTTATGTCACTCACTTTCAACATACTTCAGTTAGAGCTGACTGCACACCCCAGATCCTTCAAATGTCCGTAAAAATTATGGTACCTGGGAGTAATTGTGTATCACACACCACCAGTGTGGATCACTGCAGTTAGTTAACTACAGCTGTAACAAAAGTAATGCCTGAAATTAAAAGATGAGAAGCCAAAAGTAAGTCAGCATTTTACAGTGGCTAAATGGAGCATTTTTAAAGTCAAAAAGCATGCCAGAAATCTAAAAAGGTTTCTGGGAAACCTTTCTCACAAAAGGGCACTAGTCTCCTGATGCAAATTTCAGTTTGATTTTTCTCCATTCCTGGAGAGCAATAAAATATGAAATCTTATTTGTTCCAGATGTTCCAGATCTCTGATGAACTTTAGTGACAAAATTATTTCTGAAGCAATGAAACTTTGAGGTCATGTATTATCACTTATCAATTACACATTATGTGAAGAAGTCTTTGATGTTGAGGGGAAAAAAAGTCATCTTTCTGATAGGTCTTTGTTTTGAAAAACCTGAATTTATTACTGCTCCTATCCCTTCCTTGTTGACCTTATACCATTAAGCTTCTTATTGTCAGGGAAGTGCTCTCAAAACTGTTGGATTCTCTTCAAATACTTTTTGAATATTTGGACTTAAAGATTAACTTGAAGTTGCATTTTCTTGAGATAAATTCATTTGAGAAGTTGTATCAGTCAGAACTGGATTACAAAATGAATAATTGAGACATTTTTAGGTGGAAATTGTTACTATTTTAGCAGAATTAACAGTACTATGGAATTCATGGCATTGACCAAAGTTTTCCCTCTGTGTAAGAAAAATGAGATTGCTTGACAAGTATGAGACTGCTCAGTCTCACTGATGAGATAGAGGGTTTGAGGGCAAAATGACACAGAAGAAGATCTGTTTAGAGATTGGAGAGATATAAAGAATGCTTTAAGCACATTTAAAAAGCACAGGAAGAAGGGAAGGCTAGAAGAGGAGCAATAAAATAAAGAAGGGAGTTCAAGGAGAATAAAAGCAAAGGGGGAGCAAAGGAACAAAGAGAAAGAACTGCTCTTGGCAATACAGTTTATCTCATATATTATTATGCAATGTAGATTGAAAAGCACTGATATATAAGCTCTAAATTTTTTGTCTGAGACATCTCAGATTTGATTAACTTTCATCAAATCTAAGGCCTGGACTCCAGAAAGACTGTCATGAGGCTGCAGAGGTGCCTTCCCACATCCTGGTTGTTGCCCAAAAGCCAGGTGCCCAAAGACCCAAACACTATTTGACATAATTATAATGGGTTTCTAACATTATTAAGTGGTTTGGAATACTCCAAATCAAAGTATAAAACCTTGAGATTTCCAACAAATAAGAATTTCTGCTTTGTAACCCCGAATAGTCAGTATGTCTTCAAGACTTTTTATGCATGTTCTGGCACTTTGTAGGCATGGACTGTGAGAAAATTTCAAACTATTTTCGTGTTTTTCAGTTTCCGGCTACATGAGATGGAAAATTAGTCAATTTTATGAGTAAGGCTTTCATGAGGGGTTTTGCTACAGCAAACAATGAAGCATCTGTTACTATGTAAGTAACTGCAAATGTAGATTTTACTTCCCAAATGGTTTACTCCAGACCTCTTTGTCCAGTTACACGGCAAGTGGCTGCACAGTACAAAACACATAATTATTTATCTCTTTGTTCACATGGCGTAGCCTCAAAGCAATTCTTCTTGCTGTTTCTTTGCTCTATCCAAAAAATAACATGAAGATTACCTTTGCTTTGAACCCATGCCTGATTTTCACAAATGTATATGTTGCTAATTCAAAGACCCTGACAAACAGACTATCCCCTTCAGTATAAAAAAAACCTGCAAATCTGCACCCCATACAATGTGTCATAGTAGAACTGGAAAGACTTTTTCTCAGAACCTGAACCTTTCACTCCATCATATTTTTTCAATATTTTGCAACCTGATTGAAATTTTCATAGCTATGTTTATATTTTCTTAATTCTATTTTTAACAGCATATCAAGCAACAGCCTAGCACTTGCACCTTGTAAATTACATCAGTTTTGAATAAACAATGGAAACTTTTTAAGTGCTATCTAATCTTAGGATCCTGCATTTGTTGTAATATGGCTATGTGCTCACTCACAGCTTGCCTTATCTAAATTAACACAAGAGGATTCTGCTCTTTGCAAACAGAGCTCTGCCTTTGTACAGTACTTTCTCTTTAATATTACTAGACAAGAAAACAGTGAAATGACAGACTAGCATAGAATTAATTTAAGAGACAGGGCTAGTTAAGAAAGTGAAATAAGTTCACCTGGTTTTTTAATAAATCATTAGTTGAATAGTTTATAAATTTGTCTCTAGTGGTAACTAGACATAAAACCCATAAATTTAAATTGTTTTATGTGTTTATAGCATATATACTTTCAACGAATGCATCTTTGATGCACAGGAATGTTTACCAGGAAGTTTCAGTGTCTTATGTTTATGTTTGACTCTCATTTTCAAAGATTCAGGCCAAATGGATCTTGGTTGCATTTTTTTCATGCATTCTTTTTTTTGTCACCCCTCTGAAAAGTTCACACTTTCAGTATAGGTTACATGCAGATCATATCTGCATTACCTACCCACTCACTCCAGCTAGAAACATCTTTCCTGATATTAGCCCTCACCTCCATAAAAATCTCTGCTGAACTTTTCTCTATCCCTTAAATAATGTATCCTTTTGTGCTCTCTATTCATTCACTCTTTTCTTTTCCTCTTTCCTTACAAAGATTATGACATCACATAATATTAATACACGACTGTTCTACCCACAGAAATAAATTTTGTAGTAGAAGCATTTTACATGGCAAGAAAGGCATTATGTATTTGTAAAGAACTAAGTCAGTAAATACCTCATTATAGGTGATTTCACACTAGATAGAGCTTGCAAAAATGACAGCAGGTACTGTTATACTTATTAGTTATTTCCATTAACTCATGCTGGGATGTGATAAAACTTCCTTTCTCTTCACAGATTGTTTCTAGTATCTAGAGATGCTCCAAAAATCTTTCCTAGAAAAGCCCAGAAAGTGTCAGAAATTGATCACGGATTTCTTCTTCAGAAAGTCTAAATCACTCTGAGGCCTTACAATTGTAAGGCAACAAAAGCCTTCCAGTTCTTCAGATATTCTGGATAAATATACCACGGTGGTCAGCACAGAGTGAGCAGTTAAGTACTGTGCCTTGCTTTTAACGACTGTCACACCCACGAAGATACAATGCCTCTTCATTTTTCAGACTACCCAGGAATAATCTTATCACAAAGTAAGAGTAGAATAGTGTTTACATAAACCATGACTTGAGATAGGGGTCATGAAAAGATATGACAAAACATCAGTATTGAGGCTATATTTAACAATAAGGATTCTCTTTGGGTGTTCCAGCAGTTATCTGTTTTGTCACAGCTGGGTAATTAGCCCATACAATGCACACTTGGCCCTAGAGAGTTCTTTTGGCTACTTCAATCTTTTTCCTATTGTTGAAGAAGACTATCTGCAGCATGCAGGGTGGCTGCCCTGGGTGACCTGCCCTTTCTCTAAGCCTGCCTAGGATGACCTTATCTTTCCTCTCTGCTAATGTTTACCTACCCCTCACATTTCACGCAGCTGGGCACTGAGACATCACAGGGTAACAGAAGGGATTAAATATTTCCCCTCTTTTAAGATAATTTTATTAATATTTTTATTACTTACTTGAATTAGCACTCTGTATTTAGAGTGACTTACACATTTTGCAGTTTTCTTGAGAATTCTTGTAAAGCTATTCCTGATTTTATCTTCAAAAAGATAAAATACACTCTTTTCCTACTAGATTTAAAGCTTCTTTGTGTCTCTCTTATGAAGAGCAGCCATTGCACAAGAGGGATTGGGAGTTGAAATGTAATATTCTCTCAACATAAATGCAGCCAAATTTTTGATCCTCAGCCCCACAGACATTCACTGCCAAAAACAGTATCTACAGTTTTTTTCCTGCTTCCAGACAGAAGGAAAATAATACCATGCACTTACAGGTTGATAGACCCACCTCTAAGCTCCATATGGCAGCTGATCAACAGAAAACTGGAAGAACCACTCCAAAGATGTAATTTGTCCTTCTGCCAAGAGAATGAGAGAAAACACGCAACCAATGTATGTTGTATGGGATATGGAATAGAATGGTGGAGTATGGCTCGCCTGTTGTTCCTAGACAGCTGCTCATGATTGCTGGTGTCTGACTACCTGGGCTGGTGACATTCAGGCAATGTCCTGTGACCATGTTCTGTGACCATTGGCCTGTGTCCCACAGGCACAGTTCCCAGAGAAGTTTGTGATACTTTCAGCAGAAGAAGACTGGATTTTCAGACGTAGCATAAATCCTTGTTTCCTCATCTTTTGGCGTCTATCTTTTGGAGATCTTCCATCTGTTAGTCTGTAGAAGAGTCACATTTGTGTAGAAGCTCCCTGAGTTGCAGCACATACCAAACAATCACACGATTTTAGTATTAAAAATCTAATAATAATTCTTTTGTCCACCTATTTCTCTCTTCTAGGTTATGATGTATGTTGTATACCAGAATTTTCCTAGGTATGTGTTGTTTAGTCTCAGTTGTTTTTTAGCTTGTGTGTACAAATTTATTAACTTAATACTGTAAATTTTTCAATTTACAACATTCACAGTCCCATTAAATTCAGTTCTCTCTGCTTTCAGTTTTTTAAAGTAAGAGGAGAATTTCCTAGTCTTCAAATCATATCCTGGAAAGGCAATTCCTGTCAGGACTAGTAAAAGTGGAACAGTATCTCAAGGTAGAGAGTCCATGATTTCCGTTTATTATTGAAATTCGCAGATGCCTTCAAACATAATACTAGACACTTATCAAGGCTTTAAATAGTGGGACAATCAAATCCAGTAGTTCATAGGATCACCACAGAGTGCCTTGGGTTGAAAGGGACCTTAAAGATCATCTAGTTCCAACCCCACTGCCGTGGGCAGAGACACATTTCACCAGTCCAGGTTGCTCAGAGCTCTATTCAACCTGGCCTTGAACAATTCCAGGAATGTAGATACTTGTGCCTATCATTAAATTTATGTCATTTGAGCTGGCTAATTAGGTGTCTGAACCTGAATACACAAAACACTTTTTGTCCGATCTATTTTATTCTTGTGAAGTTCATAGGGTCAGATTAAATATTACATTTGAGTCCAGGCTTTTTGTTCATGCTGAGGAGAAATTTCATAGTGACTTTCCATGTCATACATATGAGAAAATAATGATTGAATGAGCAACATAGGACAGTAGTTTCATTAGTTTTACATGAACTTTTTAGGTAAAATTGAATGTTTATGAAACAATGAATTTTTTTAATCCTTAGTGTTTTCAGAAACTGCCTGAGCACTGTGATAATTTAATGCATTTGCTTTTAAAAAAATATTCTTTAGCTCAATATTACAATTTTACTTTTCTTTTTGTCATTCTTATTCTACCTCTTCTATGACAACCACAGAGCTCACATCAGCTAATCTTGTCTGCTTTTGCCTTCCCCCTGTGTAAGATGGAGCAGACAAAATATTTAGCATACTCATCACCCTCTGCCTATTAAAGAACTGGTGGACAAGAGCAGGATTTTTATTGTTTCTTTTTGCATAATGTATATCAATATTAAAATGTCAAAAGCACGGTATGGTTCAACACCTGAAATGTGTAAGTTAGAATACCTGTTTCTGAACAACTGGAGTGTTATTTCTATGTTTATGGAAATGAGAATTAGGAACCATATTAACTCTTTAATGATTTTGCAAAACCTTAACCCAAGTTTTAGTTTCCTTAATTTGTTTTTCATGGGGGTTTGCTTGTTTGTTTGTGGACTTTTTTTCATAATGGAAAACACATAAAAATTAGTGATTCAAAATGACCTTATGAAAGGAAAGGTTCTTTTCACAACTTTTCATAACTGAAGGTTGAATGTGAAAATCTGACTCTTTATTGTAGCAATAAGAAGATTGATCACATTTGTTAGGGATGCTAATTAAAAGAATTAGCTTACAGGCTGAAATGGTGAGCAAGGGTACCAGAATCTGCCCCTTAGGCTCTTGAATCACATAGCTCAGTGGAATCAGTAGACCTTTGTCCAACAGTTTCAAAGAGTTACATTTCATGAGCTAATAAGCAATAATTATGAAATTAAAAGATTGTTTAATTAAAATGAAAAAGCATAGTCAGTCATCTCATAATTTGAAGCACTAATATGGTCTCAGGCACTCACCTAGAAGATAAAGCAAATTATCCACAATAAATTGCAAAACTATGTGAAAGACTCATGCACATTTGCTACGTTACAATGAAGATTGTCACACATCAAGGCAAAGTGTCCATGCTGAGGAACACATCAAAAAAATATTGAAATTAGTCCAATGAAAAATTATGGTGAAAAGGGGTTAAATTTTCCTCTTTTTTTTTGCACTGGCTTAGTGTTTCCCAGTCTGGAAAGTAGATTTATTTTGCATTAAAAACCCACTGCTTTAACACCATCAAATGATTGCAATCAATGGAAAAAAACCTCAAACCAACAAAAACCAAACACCAAAACCAAAACAGAAGCTAAAAATAAGTTCTGAAATAGTTGTCAAAATATGTTTCCATAATTTAAAAACCCTGGACTTTGCATTTTAGAATTCTTAAGGTCCTTTTAGAAAGGCTAGTCTTTGACATTACAGAACTCAGAAAATTGATATTTAATCATTATATTTCAGGGACTTCTGATTTTTTTAAATTAAAAGTATTGTTCCCAAAACCATCTTCAATCTATTCCGTACTAATTCTTTAGATGTAGGGGACAGTGATATTTAAGTTCAAAATTTTCGATGTATTTTCTCATGCCTGTAAGATCTATGAATCTGCAAAGAACCAACCAATGTTCTGGGTTACAAACTGCCATTGAACAAACCACCTTGATCAAAGATCTTTTGATCACTGAAAATTCAGGGTAACCACAGTGACTGTATTAGGTTATCTGGAACCTCATTAAGGTGGAACATGAATTATAACAAACGTGTCTGAAAAATACTTTTGAAAACCTTTTGTTCCCTTCTATACACAATACCCAGAAAAAGTAATGTCAATAACTTGAAACAATCAAATAGCAAATAGCCTTATAATTCAGCCTTTGTCTTGTTATCTCGGGTAATTTTACTCCAAGCATGTGTGCACACAGAGGTCCTCAGGTGTGGTATCTCTGCTTCTGGTGACTTGTATGCCACATGGCACTAATATGTCTGTTTAAGCCATATCATTAGAATAAGACTGAATTATAACCATGGTGTCTAGAATTACAGGTACAATACCTCAATTTATTTTCAATTCTCGATGTAACACAGCCATTTCTAAGTCCACCAACCACTGAAACAGGCATATGAGTTGGTCAAGATCTATCTATCTAAGTCTCAATAAGGATAAAAGAATATATATTCATGAGGTCAGCTAGATGGTATCTTTCCATGTGGATCATGCTTGCAGTTTAGGTCTCATTACCAGTTCTGCTGCTAATGATTATACAAGCACCAGTAGCAGTGGGAACATGATTTATTTTTACTACTCATTATGCTGACTGTGGCATGAAAATATCTGTTGCATATCCTGATCCATATCTCTAACATATGTCTTGAAACTTTGCGGACATGGTATTGAGAATATTATTTACTGCCCATGTACTCCTAACAATGTACTGAAATATAATGGCTTGCAGAAGATGTTAGTGGGTATCTTACCTCCAAGGTCCGTTTGCTCATTCTAATGCATATGAACACTTTCAGTGTTCTAAGGTTAGGATTAAATGGACAATTCACACTTTTGCCGCCTTTTGTACATCATCTAAACTTTATGCTGAACTGTTTCTTAAAAATGACAGTTAGTGTCTAACATTCCTTGTCACTCTTTCACAAATTCTCATGCATTTTAGTCAGTTGCTAAGAACAACCACGAAGTTCTTTGGATCTGTTGGGAAAAGACAAGTTACTTATAGATAAACTGAAATAATAAATGTCAACTGACTCAAAATTAATGTTTTACAAACTACAAACACAAGCAAGGCAGCCAAAAACTAGTCACGACTATGTACACATTTATATAATGGGCAAAGGAAAGCAGTGCTGAAAATTCTGGGAGTAAGAGATTTGTGGGTCACTTGTGCATGAGTTTCCAGGTTTTTAAACAACTATTCATGATCGAAAAATAGTTTACTGTTAGTCAATAATTCCCAATATTAGCATGCCAAACAATGTGTTGATAAAATTTTGAAGGCGAGAGTTTTGAAGATTTTTCTTACTTCATTAAATGTCATGGATTCAGACACTGGTAAAGTAATTTCATCGTAGACCATTGAAGTTTAAGTAGTAAATAATCTACATTTCACAGGGATCCTGTAGTCCAACCCCCTTGTCCAAGCAGAATCACTGCTGTGTGCCTCATTTTCTGGTCGTACATGTAGGGCAGCCTGCTCACAACCTCTTCAAAAACTTCAGTAAGGACGTCTTCTCCCAAATGCTGTCACCATACCCCCACATGTAATAGCAACTGCTTTATCATGGCAGGGGATGGACAGGAGAGGTGTTTTCCTGGTATAAACTGAATCAAAATTTTTAATGTTTTGTTAGACAAAAGCAAACCTTCAACTTCTGAAAATCTTTTGGCTACAAACACAGAACACAGGCTACAGAAATAATATGTTCCTTTAGGAAACTCTGTTCATTATTTTGGCAGGCACATTCAGGACATTTTCAAAGAACAAAATATTTTTAAGGAGCAGATTATTAACAATGCAATTTAATAACCCAATTTCACAAGGACAAAACCACATATAATTAAAATTTGAGATACAATTTTTAAAAAATTAAATCTATTAGGGCTTCTTGGATAACCAAAGTACCAGAAGATGCCTTAATATAAACTCTACAATTTGCTTTTTGGTTATTTGAACTCTTCTTTGAGCAATGTGTGCTATTCACAACACAGTAATTTTAAAAATGCAAATAAATAATAATTAAAGTTGCTTAATATTACATTTTTTGTGGGTACTATAGAAAAGACCTGAAGAGATAATTTTCAGAGGTTCTGTTAGAATGGCTCTTAAAGTGTGTAACACATTCTTATGGGACTCACTGCTAAGAGGCACAATGAGGAAGTGACAAAGTCACCACCAGTTTCATTGTATATGGCGGCTCAAAGATCCAGCATTGGTGACCTGGAAGCCACAGTAATTTCTTCTTGAAAATACAAAACCTGATATCTGTTCAAATTATGATGAGCCTACTGGTGCTGTTCTTAGAGTATCTGCTTTGTGTGGCATTACTCCAGATGTACTCATCTTGATTGTCCCTGGATGGCATGATAACTTTGTCACAGTCCATTCACAGAGAATTTTGGAAGATGGCAGTGACTCCCCATCTATTTGGTTCATATCAAGTTGCCTACACAAGTGTGTGAATTCTCCTGTGGTCAGAACTGTCTTTCAGACTTCCATTCTGCATTGACAGATTGTAAGGGCAAAGACCCAAGGAACACAGCAGACAATACTTTTTGTAAAGATTTACATAATTATTCATGGAATTCTACACTCTATAATGAAGTTCTATATGTTATTTCAAAGCCTACATAAAGCAAAATGTTTAAGGGACTTTAGTTATGTAGGAATTTTCCAGGAAGGCTATCTAATATCCTTTCACTAAACAATCCTTGTGATTCGCTTTGTGTTAGACATTTGGAAAAAATATGATAAAATGCATAATAAAGTTCAAGCTAATCTGAGAAGTAATTTCTTGCAGAGTGGATAAATCCAAGTGAGCAATAAAAGATTGGAACTAGACCTTTATGTCATGTGAAAATATAGTAACATCTGGAGACTCCAGTTAAAGGATAATGAGTATGACTTTCACTTTGAGTCTTTTTAATATCTAACAATTCTACTTCAATAATTCAAATTATATCTGCCCATAATGACAGATTGTTTCTTAAGATAAGGCCAGATTGCTTTGTTTGATGTAATTTCTTTGTCAGTATAGCTCACTTTTATCTTTGGTTTAAGTGCAAATTCTTAAAAATCTTAACTTACAAGACATTTATGCAGAAACTGAGTATGCAAATAATCTGCAACAGAAAATTTAGATGAAGAAAAATTGAGAGATCAAAAAGGTCGTCTAAAATAGATATGGGAAAAAAATGATTGAAGGAAAAAAACAGTTCAAAATATTTTCCAAGACTTTAAGAAAGACCACAAATTAAGGGTTCTTAAAAATAACTGCAGTTCACATATTTTTTCCTTTTCTGGGCTCAAGCATTTAGAAATATACTGTGTTGAATCATGCAGCTGTGATAAAGTCTAGTGCCTTCATTTCTCTTAGCAGACAGACCTGTTCATGCCACCCATCTTATTTACCATGCTCCATTTCCTGACAGTGTCAAAATATATATTGCCCACTAACTCTCACACATGAGAGCTTCCAGTGTTTTTTCATAACCTTTTTCATTCTCCTTCCTGAAGACTGTAGAATGTCCAGCATTCAACAGGACAACATGAAGGGATTAGATAATAGAAATAAAATTTGGGGTTAAAGAGGGCCTCAGCCATAGCCTGTAGATAGCTGGAGATATACACAAAGCTTAATTCATGTAGTTATGTGAATTGAAAAAAAGGAGAAATAAAAGGATCTTGTCAGTAGACCTGGTTTATGAGGCCTCAGTAGCATTTTGGCAAAGAAAAAAGGATTCACACTGCATAGTATCAGAGTAAAAAAAGGGCTGTGAACTTCAAATGAGACTACTTTTCCATTGTTTGTAAAAGCCACCACCATACACAACTACAACTTTTGAAATATCTAGCCTCCTTACAGAATGTCACAGTGCTCCCGATTAGTTCTTAAGAAAGAGATCAAAGTGAGATTTTCAGGTCTTGATGTTCTTGTTCACACTGTGTTCTTTCTGTTCTGTTCACAACACTGAACAGAACTCAATTTTCCAAGCAAGTGACAAGAGAACGCATTTGTCACTACTTTGTTCTTTTATAAACCCTTGAGTGTACTCCAAGGGAGAAATTTGAAAAAATGCCCACTGACTATACATTTAGGAAGCATAGCTCTCTTTAGTGGACTGAATTCTCCCCTCTTTCATGTTGTTGCAACACAAACAGACCTGTCAAGACATCTTCAGAAGGAGCAATACCAGAATTTTTTGTGAAGCTGCATCACTAGATGCCAGCAGAAGGTTTGTCTAACTTGATTTCAACACATAATCTACATATCTACTTTATTTTCTCTTTTAGATACTTTTTAGTTTTAGTCAAAATAACCTACATTGCTACATGAGAGCTTGACTGATCATTTGCAGGGAATGGATGTCACTGTGATTAATTTTATTAGGCTAACTAAACATCTTTTAAAATAAACATTATTATCATTGTCCCACTAATAAAAATCTTAATCAGCTAATGCTTCTCCTTATGCAGTAATTCTGATTTTGTTTTCTGTTTGTTATTCTAATTTTCTTAAAGAAGTTATTCTGTATAGAAACACTGGAAATGCAGGCATCCCAAGAGTGGGAGACATTTCTGTCAAATGATAATGACACTGAGAAGATACACAGAGAGAAAGAATAAAGCAGAACCATTTTATGTGACATATAATAGCAGAAAGGTAATTGCCTGCAAGTTTACAAGGCAATAAATGGCTCTCAGTGGCTGATGAACATGAAAGCCACAGGCATTAAAGGCAGAAGAGCTCTCTGTATCTACAAACCCTCAAATTTTAAGTGTGGCATCTCAGAGAAACCAACAATATTTTAAATTTGATATATTTTTTTTTATTATTTTTAAATTAAATTTATAGTATCTTTGTATCCAACCATATAGAGAGAAAAATAAGAAAAACAGCATATCATCACAAATGAAGCATAGACAGAGGAGACTGTGGAGTTAGAACACAATGGTGGGCAAGATAAAGTGATTTACAGCATTTGTGTTTGTCCTAATCCAAGTGAAACAAGACATCCTTGTATTGTCAAAAGTTAGAAGAGAATCATAACCATAGTCATGTGATGAAGGGGAGAATTGCATAGAGGTGTCCCCAAAAGCAAAGAGGATGCAGAAAAGAGTATCTTCATGCTTCCTTAAAGAAAAATCCTCAAAAAGCATATAGAATCCATGCTACAACTTCTATTCCCTAAGGGAGTCAACTTTGATGAAATGATCAGGCATAAGGAGAATTCAAAAATTGACATCTGAAAGATTGCAAAAGATTATTTCAAGGATCAGATAAATTAAGATGGGTGGTCACTGTAAGCATTTGACCTCTGAAAGTCGCATCACGTAGTTCAAAACATTCTCTAGTTCAGCCTTTAGAGGAAACTGAGGTTAAAAATTAACTCCTTCTTTCAGTCTTGCATTGTAGTCCTTTGTCTTCTGCAGCAATTCTTTCCAAATCTTCTGCATGAAGATTTGAGGCACCCAAGGCATTTATTTGTTTGTTTGTTTTTTAAAGAATAATACCTAGTTATTGCCATTCTTTATAAAACTAGTCCCTTATGTCTTATAAAACCCCCAACAAACTATCCAGAGAGTGAGAAATAATCATGTTGATCATTAATAAGTCACCTTCAGCTGCAGGTGTAGAGTCACACAGGTATATCTTAGAAAATCATGGTTATTTGTTTTACAAATTATTTAAAGATTTTTCACCTATTTCAGTCAATTCCATTCAGCAATTTAATTACTGCTCCAGATAAATAGGTAAAATAAAAAAAGGGAAATTTTGTGTTCTTAATTTCATAGTTCTTTCTAGATATTAATGAGTTCTGGCTTTTTTTGTTGCTTAAGGATTCTCAGCCAAAACTTGGTGCACAGTTCTTTAATCTATGTCAAAGGCAAGCATTAATATTTTACAGCTCTACCTCTTTTAGCATTCCCTAAGTGTGGATGTATTTCTAATAGATGGTGTATTTTTGTGTCCCACTATTTCCTACAGACTTTTCTTAGCTTTATTTTTGGGTTTTTTTATTTGCTGTTTGGTTGTTCTTTAACAAAAGGCAGTGAAATATCTTAATAGCCTGGACACAGATTTTTCTAACTGATACGGAATTGTCAAGATGACTATTTCTCTAAAGCACATTTTCACAGCAGTGCCATAAATGCTGAAAAGAAACATCTTTATAGTTTAAGCACAACTTAAGGGTCTAAAGCAGATGATGCTTGAGGGAGGTTATGTGGCCTGGAATATGCTGGCAGTCAGGGTAAAATATGAGAAGAGTCCTTTCTGCTCCTTCACTCCGAGAGTGAGACAACTCCAGTACTTAATAGGAAAACACTCAGGCATCATTGTTGCCAGGGCCACAAAACTGCCAGCCATTCCCCACAAAACAGGCATTCAGCAACACGTTCATTCACATACTTTGTGTGGGGGTTGCTATGGTTTTGTTATGAAGAGATGTGGAAGGCTACCAGAAAATCCTTGTTTTTTGTAAATGACCACAAAGGACTCTTGCCACCAAACAAACTTTATCCTGCTAGCAGTCACTGACCATAGTTTCCTAGGCCATAGTCATTTTTGAATGGTATTACAGTTCCTTCCTTCCTTCCTTCCTTCCTTCCTTCCTTCCTTCCTTCCTTCCTTCCTTCCTTTTGAGATAATGTCTCACAATGCAATATTTGAAAATCAGTGGAAGCTAGTAGCTGCATACAGAAATACTTTCTAGGAATTTCCAAAGTCACTTGTACTTGACTCAGTTGAAATGCAGTTTCTACTATTGGCCCTTTTTCAGCTGAACTTGCCTGTGTTGCACAAATCCTTTTCAGGAATTGTTTTATTATACTGAGGTTTTAGCTGCTATTGCATGAGTAAAATCATATTTGGCTATTTAATGCCACAATTTCTGTTTTTACAGTAATAAATCAGTCTTTTCTGGCTCTAAACATGGACATATTTTTAAAAGTTTCCTCTCTTTCACCCATTAGATATTCTGAGATACCAAAACATTATTTGTTTTAATCTGATTGGATTCCCATAGTGTTTCCACTCATGTAAGTATGGTTTGATTTGAGATATGATGAGCTAGATGAAGTTACTCTAAGTGTCAATACACACTATCTCCATCCTTAAGATTCTTTAGGACCATTAAAGATAGCATAGGTGAGAAAAATATCCAGTGGTGGCCATATTTGCCTACAGAATTATTAGCACAGTCAGATAACTGTGCTAATAATTCTGTAACAGATAACTGGGTTTAGTGTACAATATGAAAATTAACAAAGGACAGTGAATATTGATGTCTACCAAATTTGCTTCCTGCAGGCTTGATAATATGATACTATAGCCACTGTCTCTGGCTACATAAGTTGAGTTAAAATCAACATCAATATTTTTATTGAAGTCTGGAATCCAGGAGTGCTGGGTCCATTTTGGGATTCCCAGTACAAGAAACACATGGGCACGCTGGAGTGAGTCTAGCACAGGACAACCAAGATAGTCAGGGCTGTAGCACACAGCACAGAGAAGAGGTTGAGAAAACTGGATTTGTTCTTAAAGGAGGAGGCTAAGGGTATCTTAAGAAGTAAAGGTTAACATGACCTCATCCATTGGAAGGCTATAGAGAGGATGGAGCAAGACTCTTCTCAGAAGTGCACAGTGTTAGGATGGGAGTCAAGAGTCAGAAGTTGTAACACAGGAAATTCCCATTAGTTATCAGAAAAAAAAGGGTTCCCCGTGAGTGTAGTCAAATAGGAAAGGCTGTGAAATCTCTAAATCTCTGCCCCTGGAGAAGATTAAGACTCATCTGGGCAATCTCCTGTGTAACTGTGTCTGTTCTGGCCCTGGACTTGAACTTCAGGTTGAACCAGATAATTGTAGGTGGTCCATTATAACCCAAATCATTCCACAGTTCCACAGTTCCCTGGATGATATGATGCTCCTCTGCCTGATAAGCACTGATAACAGTGTGCCCAAACTGTTCCCTCCCCTGCAGTGACAAAATGGACAGAGACACTCATTCTCAGGGGTGTTCTCCCCCTTGCTATACGTGGTTTAAGCTGACTGTCACAGTCTAGTTTGAACTTAAATGCACCATGCATGAAAAATAATAATCTAGGTATATGAAATGCTTGATAACGTATGAATTATTTTCAATCCTCAATATAGTGGATACAGCAAAGTTAAGTACAGTATTTTTTCATTTTTCTCTATTTTCACCCACACATTTATTATTTCACAATCCACCACAGCATCCTTCTGATCCACTGAATCACATAAATTTTCCATGTGTTAATATTTTGAATAACGGTGTAATAAAAAATTAATCTCTTAGGAAGTGGTGGTGAAGCATAAGCATATTTTTGGGAGCATTGCACTTGCTGAAAAAAATAATTTTGCTATTTCGAAAAATATGTGTGTGCCAGAGACAATTGTAAAGCTGTGAAAGACGAAATTGTGTGGATGCTGTTAGCCTCTGAGTCAGCAGCTCACATTTCGCAGAAATTAGCATCTTAAGCCTAAGTGCTCCCCTTGCGTGCTCGGAAGCACCTTTCTGCACAGCCCACTGCCTGCTGCAGTCTGACAGTGCCTCAGAGCTTACACAATTGAAAGACTAACAAACTGTTTCACTGTAAATTAGCAAAGTGCAGCCAGTCACGCTGAAGAGACATTTACCACAAGAGCAGCCTCTGTCATGGAGGGGGTAGGAGGAGCTGACAGCACATGCATTATTGCAGAGAGACAAGTGTTTTTAGTATGGCTGAAGGTGAAACACCTGCAAGTGGGTCAAATTATTTATTTTATTTCTTTAATAAATTAGGGCAAGCAACAATCATTAATTAACACAGACACACAAAAAGAACGGATTTGTTGGAATGATTTCATATTTACTTTTCGTAATTTTAAATTGTTTATGCAGTAGTGTCCCAGTACAGCAACTGCAGAGTTGCTATTTCATAAAGAAGGATAGCTTTTCACAGCTATACAGCATTTTAATAAAAGACCTGTTAGTTTTGATCTCTACTGGTGCACTGCCAGCCTTGAATATGGTCACAGTGCCCTGGAAACTGTTTTCTTCTACGCCCAGATCCTTTGATAGCAGGAAGACACAGTGACACAGAGCTGCTCTACTCTGAGTGCCTCTGATAAATCCAAACTGTCAGACGCTGCTGGTCAAAGGTAAATGGGACATCAAGGAGAGAAAGAAAAGAAGCACCAAGGATAAAAGAAGCACTGACCCTCTTTGCAGTGCACTTGCAGTAGCGTTCCATACTAGTTTAGCTGTTCACATAGCACTGAACAGAAAAAAAGGCTGCTCTGCATAGAGCATGGCCTCTTTTAGTTATTCTTTTGTGTGAAATGGTTGCCCCAGCTTTTGAAGACAGGTAAAGTCTGGCATAAAGATACTTCTATAAAGAAAATATGATTTTAAGCAAGCTTTGAAATTATTAGGCAAAGTAGTGCAGTTTACAAACAAAACCTGATCCACTGAGGATGATATATCTGAGGATGTAAAAAACAACACTTGGGTCAAAGGATGCCCATCTAGCTCAAAACATAAAGCAGTGACCTGAAAACTGACAAGAAACCCAAGGACGACAGATTTGAGGAAAAAGTGTTTGTAGAAATAAAATGTACTATTGCTGCACTCAGAGGATCATAAACCAAACTGAGTCTGGGATTTACTGGCTCTTTGAGGAGTGTACAGAGGGTTGGTGCAAATGCAGAGCTGGAGAAAAATCTGCACAAAGCAGTATTGATTTTTTTGCTAACATCTGTGGCATTTTCAAGTCAGAATACTATGTGCAACAGTTTCTCCCAGAGAAGCAGAGCTTTGACTCATTGTAAAAAGTGAAAGTGAAATTCTATGAAGTCTCAAGAAAGGAGGCATCTTTCTATAATGTCCCCATCTGCCAAAGCTCATGTGTCATTGCTGTTTTCCATATTTTTCCCAGTGGTTTATATGCAAGGAGTTTCAAATTTCATATTATTTTAAAAGATACATTTTCATCCATAAGACCTGATCATGTAGAATGGCCTTTATAGTCCAGTTAAAAGAGGACTATAGTGGCAAAAAACCTCAGATGAAGTATCAGCACTGGATAGTGGGCAAGAATCAATTATTCATTCAGAAACATCTAGAGCTAGTCAGATGATCTATCTGCATAACAAATAAAACCGATGATTTGTCCTGTTTTTTTGAATGCATGATTCATGATTATATGATTACTCATGAGGCTCATGACAACATGATTTGATCCAATCCAAAAACAACCTTAGGAGGAATAGCAGAAGCATCCTGATTCAAGCATATGTGTATGTTTTAAAATATGAATAGCCCTATTTAGGGAATTTGATTAATCTTGGCCCTAAAGTTATGCATGTTTAAGTGCATTGCTTAACAAGAGAGATAAGGCACTTTGAACAGGCTGTGTGATTGTAAAGTGTCCTGGTACCTGCCAGGACAGAGCTAGATTTTTACAGTGCCCGTGAGGGTGCAGAGCCTGGACCCTGGTGGGCATAGCTAAGAGATTATTCTGCATCATCTCTCCTCATTGCTGGGGGCAGGAGTACAGAAAATCCATATTAGAGCTTGTTCTCACTCAATTCTCTTCAGAGTGTTCCTCTGCTGGGTTTATGTGTTTCATTTATCTCTTGTGCCGGGAAGCCCAGAACTGGACACAATACGCCAGATATGTCTCACTAATGCTGAACAGAGAGGCACAATCACCTCCTCTGACCCACTGGCAACACTTCTCCTAATGCAGCTCAGGGTACCACTAGCCTTCTGCATTGCAAGGAGACACTGATGCCTCATTTTCTATTTGCTGTCCACCAGAACCTGCAGCCCTTCCCTGTCCACCCAGTCAGTCCCCGTACTGAACAGTTTGTGGGGTTGTTCCTCCCCAGGTGCAGGACTTGACATTTCCCTTTGTTGAATTTCATGGGAGCCCTGTCGGTCCATGTCTCTAGTCTTTTGAGGACCCTCCAAATGGCAGCACAGCCCTATGGTGCACCAACCACTCCCTACAGTTTTGTATAATCTGCAAACTTCCTCAGGGTGCTCTCTGCCTTATTATCAAAGTCATTAATGAAGATGCTAATCAGTACTGGTCCCATTATTTATTCCTGCGATATGCCACTATTGATGGGTCTCCAACTGGATTTTATGCCTTCTATCACAACTCTTTGGGACTAGCAATTTAGGCAATTTTCAATCCACCTCTCTGTCTATTTATCTGTTTGTCAGTCAGGAGGCTAAATGAGACAGTGCAACATAAAAGATGCAATTAGCAAGTATGGGTACCCATCATGAAATTACTGCTACTGCCAGCAACTAAAAATAGATCTAATATCTGGCTTTTCTGAAAATCTTATTTTTGAAACAGAGAAGTAGCATTCTGCAGCATATCTTGGGACAGCTATAATAAAAGAGCCACAATCTATTACTGCACAGTAAAGCTAAACTTTCTGCTCTTACATCAGGGCAGATAACAAATAAACTTGGCTCAGCTCATTTGCCAGTGTGTACACAACTGATAGCAAGATATGAATTTACTCCTACCATAATAAAAAGATCTGTGAAACCTAAACTGGCTCTTTCTTTAAAAAAATGTAATGCAATAAAACCTAATAAAAATGTAAAACAGCTACAAATTAGCACAACAAATACAAAGAGTCTAGTAAACTAGAAAAAACCAGGTAGATTTAACTTTCATAACAAATCAGATTATTTTTTCTTCTTATGAAATTTATCAATGATTGTTGTTATCAAATCATGATCATTTTCACATCACGTGGCCATTTTTTATTTCTGAAGAGCTACACTTTCTTTACAAGCCTGGCAATTCGCTTGGAGAATGTCTTTTATGATTCATTTGTTCCTGATTCTCTCTTTGTCTCTACTACAAAACCTAACATCGCTGGTGATAAACTCAACATGATCTTTCTGGTGTTTGTTTCTGCCTTCTGCTTTTCTTTGCCTGGGAGATCCATGGGCTTCTTTTGGGTGTATATGATTTTCCAGTTGGCAATAACTGACCTTCAAGACAAGAAGATGGCAAATCTTACCTCTAGCTCATATAGTGCTCTGTTTTGAAATAAAATGCTTTAACAGGATTTTAGATAATTGGAAGCTGAACTCAGTGTAAATCCACTCATGATTTATAGTGCAAATCAGCACTTTTGTACTTCTTTTTCAATGACATTTTGATATTGCTTTTGTCATTGTTGTCACTACTTATGGAAGTTAAACAACTCTTTTGGGTAAATGAAAGAACATGACACCTAAAAGCCTACAACAAAGCAAAAATAGACTTAAACAAAGGATTTCATAAGTTAAAGTAACCTCTTCTGGTACATAGATTGGATAGACTGGATGGCATTTTCTTATCTGCAAGGATAGAGCACCATTAGCAAAGGTCTGCAAAGCAATGGGATTTGGGTGCATTACCAGACAATGTATTATCCTGAAAATTAGAGATATTATTAAAATATTATTAAATTTTTAATGTCTTCAAGTTCTGTCTTGAATTTAAGAATTAAAAATATATTTGGCTTCATTTAGCCTCCTTTGTCTTGCATCACCTTTTCCTCTTTCACCCTGCTCCCTTTCCAGTATATTTTTCCTTACATGTGTCCTCATTACACTTGTGTTTGGCCTTTTCTTGCTGTTTTAAGGAAATAATTATAGGTGCTGAGGAAACAGCCTCACCTAACCTGATTAACATTATTCAAAGGAAGACATACAGATTTAAAAATTTTAGTGAAGATTTATTCACACAGATAGACAGAGGTTCAACTTCAGCAGAAAGGAGTATGTTGGTTTACAAATAAAATTTTGCTGTGAAAATAGCAAGAAAATATTGGTACATTGTACAAATGTTTTCACATCTTGGTGGCTTGCAGTTTTGGAATTTATGAGTAGTTTTTTTGAATCTAACAACTAAAGATATCTGCGTAAGACTGTCATATTAAATACCAAAATATTTCCTAGAACAGAAAATGGTTTGATTCCTTTTCTGTGCCTGTAATGGTTGCATTAGTATTCTTTATTTCTGTGACTATTTCAGTATAAGATGTGTAATTTCTTCCTGGCAAGCATTCTTAAACTAAGAAACTCCAAGTTCGGTGTGCTGGGAATACTACAATCTGGAATCTGATTAGTGTGAGATTCCTTACAAGACACTGCATTCACCTGCTTCCACATTTTAACTTCCAGTCCTCAATCTGAAGGGATCAGGATTTTTTGTAACCCCTTAACCATAGAACAATGACGAAGTCTACAGCAGTTTTTTTGGGGTTGGTTTTGTTTTCTTTTTTAACAGTGAACCCACTAATTCATTAGCAGAATGATAGTTCTGCTCTGATTCAATACTTATGTTCCGGAAAAGGAAGGAGGCTTGATCTGCACATTTGCTTGGCTATGTAGGTACATGGAGTTCTGGCTGATCTTCCACCACCATCTGCTCAAGTGCTTTTGCATGTCTGTGTCTGCAGGAAACTTTTTTTTTCCCCTCCCTATTACTGTAATTACCCTGTTATTTCAAAAAAGCTGCCCTTTATGTGCTGGCCCACCTCTTCCACTATTATGTACTGATACCATGTGATCTTAGATATGTTCAGTATAGACATAATCATCTGAAATGTGGTTGTCAGAACTCCATTTATAGTGGAAAGATAAAAATAGGGAATTTCTGTCATATCTCATCCTCATCCTTATGTAAAACCTAAAAATAAATCACATGAATTACAACTTAGAAGTTCCTATTTTTCTCCAGTGAGTGACTAAAAAGGGAGACAAGGATGACTAATTCAAATACAGCCCTCTGCTTTGTAGATGTTCAAATCAAATATCTAATATACATATTTTATTTACTACTGATCTTGTACTGCTTTTGCTCATTCATATATGAAGAATTTTAAGACAATCCTTTATGACATATACTACTTTCTTTTTTTCCTCTTATTTCTCCCTCTGTTCAGACAGGAGAGGAACAGTAGAGCCAACTTTTTCCCAGATACCTTCTTGGGGTTTTTCAAAGCTTTCATGATTTAAGTAGGAGTTATTTGCTTCAGTCACTGAGATTATATCAAGAAAGTTTAGAAGGCATTTTACATTATCAGAGCAATTTTGAACACATATCCCACTTGCTGATGAAGTAGGACAAAAGATACAAAGAGAAATTTTATGTAGCATTTTATCCCCCTTTTAATTTACTAGGACTGAAAGGCAATGATCAGGCAAGAGGCAAAAGCAGGAGGCAACAGTAGACTTACAGATTACTTCTGAACAAAATGCTCATCTAAACTGGCCTTCCTCAAGCATTTGATGGTAACACTATCACCACTAAGATTAATGTTTTCTAGAGGTGTGGGGTAATTGTTATAATTTATTAACATCAATTTGTTACCACACTAGCTCTGACCAAAGGATAGCGCCACAGAAAAGAACGATGCAATTTAGGAAATTTAATTAACTGTAATTTTTATCCCTCTTTCCTGAAGACTTCTCTGAAGACTTCTCCAAAAACTTTAGTTTAAAGACTATTATCATTATGATTTTAAAAACTCATTAACTGAGATGTTTCCATAGGATATTCAGGCTTTGAGAAGTGAAATGGGCTCGGAACATCTAGTTTGCTATAATTTTCTCCTCACAATACAATATATAGGCAGTGTGCAGTGTACTTAGCTGTTCAGAGTGTATCAGCTGGTAAAATATGCTGCCACTTCATACACAGAAGATGCAGGATAGAAATTACATCATGTTAAACTACTATGCAAGAGGGCATTCATACAAATAGATGACAAATAGATAATACATTATTATTACAAAAAAAAAAAAGGAAAGAGTTGTATATAATTCCAAGGATGGCCTGTTGACCCAGACTCTTTCACCTGGATTATGCCTTATGCAAATTCAGGAGGATTCTGGAAATGTGCATCTATAAAAAACATTCTCCCAAATACCATCCCTTATCAGAAGCAAACATCATCTCACTTGCAGCTCGCCGCTTCTCAGGCTTCCAGATTGCTTGATTACTGTTGAGAACTTAAGGATGGTATTTCTAGACTTTCTAATTATGGTCTCTTATGACTGTAAGAATGGGGGATAACCTAAGAAAATCTAGTGCTCACAGGATCAGTTTTATAGAGCTCACATGAATAACACTTTAATAACACCCAACAGAATTGTTCAACTTCAGGCACAAAATTGTGAGATGCGGCACCTCAGGGTTCAACCCGATTCCTAATATGGCAGTGTTTCACTCATTAATCACATAGCTTCAAGAAGTCAATATTTATTGAATGATTAAGTGAAAACTTACTGAGAAAACTTACAATGGTCTAAAAGTAAATGCTGTGAGGAGCATGATGGATATCTCACAACACTGTTAAAATGGTCTGTGGAAATGCATAATAAAGACATTACAACCATTTAATGGTTTAACTCCTAGGACTACTTAAGACAGGAAATTCAACTTATTCGAAATGATCTTAAAATCATCAATGCTGTGATGACTGAAAATATAATAAATATAATATAAGGCTTTTCTTTAAGAAAGAATTAAAAAAAAATAGCACATAACCCTACAGAATAGGGAGAACTCAGCTGTGGTTGAACTCTGCTATTTGGCAGTTCACTCTTACCAGAAAGACAAAGACTAATGGCCAGAAAGATTAAACCCCCAAAATGAAGGTATAAGGTAGTTGGTTTTAAACCACAGTATATCAAAGCCCTCTATCCAGAGGACATGTGTATTGTACATATATTGACAATACATGATAATGTAATATATTTTGTGTGCTTTGGCTTGGATTGATTTGCAAAGAAAAGCAAAATTGAAGGAATGACACACCAAAATTTTAGACAAACAAGCAGAGGAGGGAAAGTAACATGGAAGTAAAAACATAGTGAACTAAAAAAGGAAGAGAAAAGAACAAGAAAAAAAAAAAAAAAGGAAAGAAAAAAGGAAGAAGGCAGAGATTATGCAGTACAGAGTAGATGGCACAGATATATGCACAGATGAGAAAAAAGAAGAAAACTAGCAATCATCAGTGAAACAAGAAGGGAGAGGGGGAAAAGCCATGGGCAAAAAATGAAGCAAAGTGAAGAATAAAAGATTGCTGGGATCACAGTCCCACCAACCTGTGAATTTTGAATGACTACCAGCCAGCTGCTGGGAGAAGG
The DNA here is from genome assembly GCA_013397975.1 of Machaerirhynchus nigripectus. Classification (NCBI taxonomy): domain Eukaryota; kingdom Metazoa; phylum Chordata; class Aves; order Passeriformes; family Dicruridae; genus Machaerirhynchus; species Machaerirhynchus nigripectus. The sequence goes on from VZRQ01000839.1 coordinate 1,249,581, forward strand.
CCAAAGAGTTGCTTGACTAAATGAAAAGCAGTTGGCAACTTGGTATTTCACATGTGATGAGCATCCAATATGTGACATTTGATCTTACGCCAGGAACATGCTATGGTTTGAAATTTCTAGCAGCCAATCAGGATACCCACTGACTATTTTCTTTTATCATATTAATTGCATGTCCTGCACCAAAGAATACTTTATCCAGATGCATATGAATTTAGATGGAACAAAACTCAGACTGTTTAAAACAGCTGTTCAAAATCAGTCCATAAAAAAGAAATTCTACTTCGTGCAGAAACTTGTTTCTTAGATCAAAGTGCTTCATTCATTCCATATTTTTTATTCTTTAACAAAAAAAGTCAGATCAGTCTGGAATCGTTTTTATTTAATTATATGTTTATTTTATAGCCTTCAGACAGACATGGCTATCAGAGATGGCACTAGAAGTATACCTACTTGCATTTATCAATCTCTGAATTTATGATGTTTCAGCACTAATTCATCCTATGATTAACTCTGAGAGCAATCTCTAATCAATAAAAAAGGTATGGTTTTATCATAATCATCATTCCTTTACTAAAGAGTACATTTCTTTTTGGTGAGTAATATGTATGCCTTTGCAATATATGATTAAAAACTATGAAGTTGTTATATACATTTTAATACTAATATTTATCCTGATCCAGATGCTTTAAAATCTCTCTTTTCTAAAGATTAAAGGAGGTAAGCAAAATTAGGATGAGATCTATTTAAATTTTCTTATCTTACATGTCCTTTTCTATACTTACACAAATTTGACTGCTTTAAAGCTCTTGCTTGTTAATTTTGCTATAGGAACGTGTCTCATAATAAATAGTTGCAGACGCTTCAAAACCAGAATGATGGCCCATGACTCCCTAGTTAGAGCTTTGGCATAGGGGGTCTAGTTTGATAATATATTTTTTCTTATTATCTTTTAATTTATGTTTATGACTCAGTTCTGTTGCAGAATTATTGCAGAGACATCCGTGAGCATTTACCGGAAGACTTATTCACATGAGAAAAGCGACTACATTGATAATCTGTGGATCTTCTCATAACAGTATTTTTGTTGCAGAGTATCTCTAATTAGGTCATTACCTATAGAAATATTAAAGGTGTTGAATGTTAGGAGCAATCCATCCAGGTAACAACTAGCCAGTCATGCACTGGCCCATTCACCAGTCCTCAGAATGAACTTTCTTTCCAATGTCTGCTTAGGGTTAAGAACTAAACTGTAAAATTAATGAATTATTCAAGTGAGAAAAGATTTTTGAGAATATAAAACAGTATTTTGAACCTTTAAATGAGGTTGCACAATAACGGGTCAAATTTTGCTGCTGTGGAATCTACCAATTTTTGTTATGTTAATTCTAACATGAACCAATCTCCTTTTTTCTTTTTCATTTAACACAGGGCTCCAGGAATATTTGCATGTAGGATTTTAATTCAGGTCTCTGAACCCAGCATGAGGTGTAATTGTGAATATGTTTATACAGGCAATTTGTATCTGTCAGAGAAAGGTTTGCCTTCACCTCCACAAATATTCTGGAATGCAGATGTAGTCACTGGGAATTTATCTCTAGGATTCTTTACTTTTACATACCTGTAAATATCTTGTTTTGAGCTTTTGGCCCATTGGATAAAAGTCATAAAACAATAAATATATTAATCTGAAATATAGAGTGAATTTTATTTTCCTAATGAAATAGTCCCTGTCCTAATTGTATACTTACATAATCTGAATAGTTTTTTAATCTATTGTACTGATTTTTAACCTCCAAATAAGATTAAAATGAAAATTAAATAGATAAGACATCTTGTATAATTTAATGGTGGATTTAATATTTTAGCAAGAACAAGCACATTGTAACTGCACCTTTTAAAGTACAAAATAAGACTGCGTAGAGAAGGTGATTACTATATTGAAATGAACATTGGTAAAAGTTTCTGTGAACTCATTATTCTACAGAAAGTGAAGCAACTCTATTTCATACCACAAGCTCTGCTTTAAAAAGCACAGTGCTTTTATCCCCTCAGTGACTTTGATAAACATCCTACACCATGGTGATGGCAAGCATGTGACCACAACACAAGTCTCATATGACTCCCCGGGGCAGCTCAGCATGAGTAAGCAATTCCTAGAACCGTCCAAATCTACATTCCAGTAAGAGATTACAGTTTTTGTACAGCCTCATGATTCCTGCCATTCCCCATCCCCCAACAAAAACATCGTTGTTATTTCCTCTACATCAGGAGACTTAATGACTATCACACCTAACACTTTAACATTTCTTAGGAATAAGGAATATTTTCTATTTTGGTCCTAGGCAATGACAAACGTGCTAATGGGCCCCAGATAAACTAATTGAGAGCTTCATTGAAACCAGAATGTCATAATGCATTTGGAAACAAGACAAAGTGTTTCCAAGAAAGACGTGCTTTTACCCATCACAAATAACCCAATTAACAGAGTGCTTTGCAAGGAAACTCATAGAAAGACAGGATTTTGCTTCCAGTGAATACACAAGATTTCCCAATTTATGGTTCAAGCCTGAACAAATTAAAATAAAGTCAGAGGCTCTTAGCAATAGGTGGTTTTTAGAGGACTCTCATGAGACCACCTGCACCCTCTCCCTCCCTTACCTTTTAAATTAAAAAAAATAAACAACCCCAAAACCCCTCAAAAAAACCCAAAAAATCCCCAACAAACCAAACCAAACCAAAAAAAAAAAAAGCCTCCCCCCCAAAAAAAAACCCAAAAAACAGAAAAAACCAAACCAAAACAAAAAAACCCAGACAGTTTTAGTATATGCTGACATCTCAGTGCAGGTCAGCTGCTGGTCTGCTTTGATAACTCTACTGCACAAACTTGAGCTTGCTGAAGAAATAGCAGACTATTTCTCAAATCAGAAACTTTGTAAGTGTGAGACAAGGCTGCTAGGCCAGAGTGTCACAGTGCTGCTGCTGTGGTTCTTCCTATGGTCTGTGTTGGTTCATCTGCATTGAGCTGTTGCATTCCTTGTGAATAAATATAACTAGTCTGGACAGCTGTATTCTGTAAATATAGCAAGAGAATGTGAAAACTGCCTGAACCATGGTTAAAGTACCATACGATTTTTGACATGAAGCTTAATTTACATAATATTTAATGTCTCCTCTCATTAACACCATCTTATGCCTCTGATGCAGGGTCTGAATCTGCATAATGCTCATCAATTAGGAACCATTTCTTTTCTACAAAGTTGCTGCCAAAGAAGCTTTTTCCACATCTTCTATTTGCAGGCCACAAAATAGTGAAAAATTTAATTAGCCATTTCCAGCACATCTTTGCCACCCTACATCCTCTTATCCTTCTGAGAGAGTAAGATTGCAGATTAATTTCCGCAAGTATCTCCTTGTATAAGCCTTCCTGGTGACACTTGCAAATTTTAAACTATGGCCTGACTACCAACACTTTTGTTTACTTTGCCTTCAAGGTTTACGAGCCAGCTTGCAGTGTCAGCTGAGCTTTGAAAGGTATAGCAATGTCCCAAAATCTGTTTCAAAGCTTCTTCTGGAGTCCAGAAGGGAAGTTGACCTGAAGCTTAACTCATGTTATACAAACCACCAGAAAACTTTGTTTTACAGGGGTTTTCATGAGTACATGGCCAAAAACTGACTAAGAATCATAGAATCATAGAATTGTCAAGGTTGAAAGAGACCTTTAAAGCATCCAGTTCAACCGTCCACCCAGCACTACCACTGTGGCCCCTAAACCATCACCCAGCACCAGACCCAGATGCCTCTTGAACACTTTCAGGGATGGTGGCTCTACCACCTCCCTAGGTATCCTATTCCAATGCATGACCACCCTAACAGTGAAAATATTTTTCTGTTACCCATTCTGAAACTCCCCTGTCTCAGCTTAAGGCCATTTCCTCTGGTCCTCTCACTGCAGGCCCGGTAGAAGAGACTGGTCCCCACCTCACCAGAGGCTCCTTTCAGAGAGCTGTAGAGAGCGATGAGCTCCTTCCTGAGCCTCCTTGTGACTAAATAAACCCAGCTCCCACAGCTGCTCCTCTTAAGACATGTTCCTAGACCTTTCATGAGCCTTGTTGCCCTTTGCTGGACACTCTCCAGCACCTCAGTGTCCTTTGTAAAGTGAGGGGAGATCACCTCTAGAATATTATCTGTTGCCCCACTGGGCTCTCTGTCCCTGCAGGCAGTCAACGCTCTCTGGATTAAACCAGTTACTGGATTAAACCAATCTCTGGATTAAATGTAGTTACAACATATTAAAATGGTTTATGCCTCTTCTTTTTTGGCTGTACATGTTGAAACAGACACCATTGTGCTCTTGCAATGTTTCTCATGAATCTAGATAATAATATATATGGATTTTTTTCTTGTTATCTTGACAACACTTTATGCCTATTTGCTTTGAGATTTGGGTGGAGTTTCTCGAGGTAATATTTTGTTTTGTTGGTTTTTTTTTTACTTGATAGACATCTTTTTTTTCTTGCTATGAATCTTATACAATGTGGTAATAATATTCCAAACAGGCATCAGTGTCAGTATATATGCTGACAAAGAAATTATAATTTCTCCTATTTTGTATATTGCAGAGAGTAGTTTAGCACAGATGTATGGAATGACACAACGTGATTTCAGGCTATGCCTGGAGTCCCATATGTTATTAAAAAATGGTAGTAGGTTAAATGCTTGGTGGGGATAAAGAGGTGAAGGTGTAGCTAGAGGGGCATACAGGCAAGTATAGCCAGTTACAATCATGACAGATGTCTTTGGGAAGCTACTGAAGAGCTCTAAATGTGGAGCCAGACACATCAGTTTAATCCAATAACAGATTTTAGGGGTGGTGGATAGAACGTATTGGATGGTTGCCAAAGAAGGGCCTGATGGTTACACTGGACTCTTCCAAGCTCAAAAGCATCTATGTTTCATTTCTAAATGGGCTGCATTTAACTTCTTATTACAATCGTAGAAGGAAGGCAGGACAGGGAAGGAGGCTGCTGAGAATTATCTTGATTTCTAGTCCCAATATTCATATTTCTTTGCCTTTGTTAGGCACAAGAATTATTTATAAAACATGTATTAATCACGCAGGGTGTGATCACTGACTAATTAAATTGGCATTAAGTTTCTCTAATTAGACAATGTTTGGGAAACATTTCAAATATTAATATTAATCTCATTAATGCAAGAACTATTAATCATTTGATCCTGTGAGCTCAGCAAATGACCATAATACACATCCCTGGTTATCTGCATTTAAGCACCCAGGTAGTCACATTTACTTTAATAAAACTCAGTGATATTCTTTTAGTCAGGCATTTACACTGACCTGCAAGCTTTGAAATGTTTTATTTACCTCTGCTAATCACTGATCTCCTCTCACCCATTTGTCTTTTTTAACTTGCACATACGAGATCAGGAGCAGAAGAAGCTCTTGAATAGTTTAAACCAGCTTGTGATTTGGCAAGAGTAAACCAGACATTAAAATAAGCTGCTGGCATCAAAAGAGAACCAACACTTTAACCCTTGGCTCTGCAGGACAAAATTATTTTTGAGCATGACAGCCTTACTTTGCTTTAAGTACTCTCTCTCCATCTTCCTTAAGCAAAATTGCTATTCAAAGCAATGGAAATTTCCTTAAAAATAAGACGTTCCTAAGAATATATTTTTGAACCATTGAACCAATCTATACTTTGAACCATGAGGCTGAGAGTTAGTGATTGATACATTTTTAGGAACACTTTTATTTTTATTCTAGAAATAGTAGTTTTTGCAGGTGCATTTTTATTTAGCCATATGTTAGAGTGGATGATCTAAAAAAATGTAACTAATCTTAGATGAAAACCTATTTTTCTTAAAATATGTTGACAGGATTGTGATAGCGTAATATTAGTATTGAGATGCAGGTGAATATTTTCATATCACTAGAGAAACCAATGTTTGATTTTAATTTTATCAAAACAAAATGACATAGCATTGCTTCCTGAATTCATGACTAGCAATAGGAGAACAGCACGGCAAAAATTTTCACTTTCTGTACTTTTTTCAATAAGTTTTTACTTCAGCATCTAATCTTTGTAGATCTTTTTATCATTATCCTGAATTAGATTAAGTATATCTAGAATAAAAATTGTTGAGGCATACAAAAGCAGAATGGTTAGCTTCTTCTTTTTCTGCTTAAAATATTTTATTTTCACACTGATTATGGACAGTATGACAACTGTTAATTTGGAAAAGGAGTAGTACTGAAAGAAAAGTAGATAATTACTACAGGAAGAAGTGATAGGAGTTACCTAATCCAGTATTCTGGATAGGAGTAACACAATCCAGTAGCCAAATGGAGAAAAAGCTGCCATAGCTTCACATTCACAGATCCAACCAGCAGTGAGGCTGAGCCTGAGTCTCCAATAAGCACACGTGCACACATACACACCACGTTTATATACGTACACACAGCTGGTCACACAGACCACAGCATGGGCAGAGAATGCACTCACACAAACAGCATCAATATCCTCTCTCTGTTCCCATCTCTGACTATTGAGAATGAAGGCCAATTAGTGGAACACATACACTGTGTGGATCCCTCCAGCAGCTGGGCTCAGACTGTCTGTGCAGCAGCTACCCCTGGATCACAAGTCTCCCCATCACTGGCGCCTACACATATGAGCCTGCAAGGCCACTGTTTTTACAACTTTATTTATTAAGTAGTTTGTCTAGTTCCTAGTCAAACTAAGGTACCTGCTTCTGCTTGTTTTGTACTCACTTTTTAGGCCCTGGAGAGGCAAGGAAGGGGTAGGTCAGACATTTCACAATTTGGGTAGCCAAGACACAATTGTATACAGCTCTCTGCACTACCATAAGTTTCTTATGTAGTGTTTGCCAGGTCAATAACCTTTCTCGCCTCTCTCTTGTTTTCTCCTTCTTTTTCTGAAAAGTGGAAATATTAAACTTACATAACAATGTGCATTGAGGACAAAAGTCCCAAATTAAAACAATGACGCCAGTATTAGGATAATATATTCATTGTTATTTGTGTCACTGCCTAGCAGTGGCATAGCTGGTATACATAAACCCAGTGAAGGAAAGTCTTCACCCTAGAGAATTTATCACATTAGATAGGAGAATGAGTCAGGTAGGAAAACAGAGGCACAATCATTCTTAGCGAGTCAGCGGCAAAAATGAGAAAATAGGTTTTAAAAAGATGGGCTGAACCTCTGGAAGTTTAAGTGATCTCCTTGAAGATACTGAAGTGCTTTATGAAAGGAGAAAGAGGAAGTCAGATCTTAATATCTTGAGAGAATACTGTTAGATAAGAAAATTTCTTAAAAATTATTGAAGGTGTGTACTGTGTTTTACATTATTAATTTTAGTGGTAGTAGTTGTATTTGGTTAACTGAAGTCTGATGCATTACTATTACACTAAAGTACTGTTAAACCTTTAAAAGAATACTGTAAGTTTTAGTGATAGAAATTTGCATTTCAGTTTATTTTAATGAAATGGTTGCTATTATGTTATTTCTATCTATTTAATTGTTTTAACTACTTGAATAGAGGACATTTTTTTTCCAGTCTGGTACATAAAGGCGATATCTGAGCATAGTTTACTAATCCATACAAGGCAAATAATATACATCTAATTTTGTAGAATTTATAATCCATCTATAGATAGATTTATTGAAATTTAAATTCTTTTTTGTTTGGCTTGCACTAATAGATTTTCCTGTAATAGATATTCATTATAATACTTCTATTATGTGTCTATCACTTTTGCCTTGTGTTCTTTTCAACTCAAAAACCACACTTCTCATAATTCCTTTATTTTTCTACCATTCTCTTTCTGAGCTTCCTTTTGGTCCCTAGTCACTCTTCAATTTCTTGTGCATCACAATCTTCTCCCTCTTCCCAATGCTTATCAAAATGCACCTTCCAAAAAGCATTTGAGAAATTATTGTTCTTTCATCACTTAAACCTTTCACTCATATTTACACATTATTATCTTCCGCATTACGAGATTTCAATGCCCTTTTGCCAATGTCTTTTAAAAGATTTTAGAATTCACGTGTCCCTTCAAAAGACTAGTAGAGTCTTTTTAGTGTCTGTATTTCCATTTGCTTTGCTTAGTTTTATAATTAGTAACTGACATAACAAACACAGTGGATGAAAACCTGGCCATGATTAGAAAGTTTTGCCATTGATTTAATTCATACACCCTGCCCAAAATAAATTAAAAAATAATTTTATATTCTGACCCCTGACTATATGAATAAGATGATTTGGAGTTACTGCTGGTACAGGTCAATGTGAAATCAGTGTCAGGCCTGGTACGTCAGCTAGTTTGGTTGCAACTTTGTTGTACCTGAGGGCAGAACTTCAGATCTAATTTCACTGCAATGAGATGTAGAAGAACCTTCCTTCAAGCACTCCTATAAAATTAATCATTTCAGTTTCATAATACAATACTACTTATAGATGGAATTTGAATTTAGCTACTGTCATGCCAACCACTGCTATCATTAGAGAGAAGGTTCTTTAACGTCTGTAATAGTTTCTTAGAGGGAGATGCATTTGGCTAAAAGTTTGCATCAGGTTTGCTTGAAGTTGGAGGACCACCCCAAGCCTTTCAGTTACTGTGCTGGGTCAGGCTTTCCCAAAGAGCCAAACTCCCACTCGGCTGCTCATTCACTCCTCTCCTCAGAGGGCCAGGGGGAGGATGTGGGATGTTAAAGATCCTGGGTCAAGATAAAGACACAGACAGAACCTACCAATTACTATGACAAGCAAAACAGACTTGACTCAGGGAAAGTCAGCAGAACTTACTGAAATAGGGAGATTTTGGGAGTAAGAAACAAAGACAAATGTTAAACCACCTTTCTCCCCATTCACTCTTTTCCTCCTGACTCCTCTACACCCCGTGAGCAGCACAGGGGATGGGAATGGGCACTTGGTCAGTCTGTAAACCATCCTCTCTCTGCTCCTTCCCTCTCTTTTCACCAGCTCTAAGGGGGGCCCTAGATGGGCCCTTTTGCCCTGCATGGGTCCTTCCAGTGGCTGGAGTTCTCCAAGTTCATCATGGTCTAATGTGGGCTTTCCTTGGGCCTCAATTCCTGCAGGAGATCCCCTCTGCTATGGTCTCTGCTTTGGCATTTGGGGCACCTCATCCCTCTCCCTCTTGTCTGACCTTGCTGCCTGCAGGGCCATTTCTCACACGTTTTTCCCTCTTTCCCTTTTCCTTTGTGGCATTTCTTTTCCCTTCCTTAAATGCATTTTCACAGCTAGCAGTGGCCTGTGGTGGGTGGGCTGGGACATGTCCAGCCCAGGGCAGTGTAGGCCCCTCCTCAGGGAGCCCCTACCCATTGTGCTGTGCTGGCTTGGAAATTAATCATTCCCTTTTCCCCATCATCAAAGTTTAAATTTATATAGTCAGAAATTTCATATTATTTACATTTGCACAAGGAATATGTAAAATTATGAGTGTATTTTCCATATTCCAAGTTTTCAGGATTATTCATGAACCTCTTAAGAACTTCTCACCATGGAGTTTATTTGTAGTCCTCAGGAAAGTTGTTTGGTTTTTTTTAATAGTGATGACATTGAACGTCCGTGAGGAGGGTGGTACCTGATCCAGGTTATCTTTCAGATAAAAAGGAGATAAACTGCCTCACTGAATCTCAGCAGAAATGTAGGCATTATGTAAGCTATTGCTAGAAACAGAAGAACCATTTACCTCAGTGAGTCTTTGGGAAACTACCCAGCCCTATACTGCAGGAGCCAAATATAACCAACAATTAAATCTGACTAATTATACAGAGTATTCCAACAGTTGTAATGCATGGGACCTCAAGCCACCTCCCAGTACTAGTTTTATCTTTTCAACACATGTCACTATACTTATAGTAACAAAATTTTCTTTCATCTATGTATTTTTAAAAAGATTCTGAAATTACTGGAACTGAGTAATAAAGCTTAGGGCCACATATTCAAAATAATTTAGAAAATAGTGTTTTAAATCCCAACATCAAGAAATTCTGTGTCAGCAAACACAAAGTGTTAAAAATTGAAAAAGTGCAGAATTGTCTTGGGACCTTCTTTTACAATGAAGTCTTCCTACAGTCAAGGAAGTTCCATGAATGCCTTATATCTGTGGGTTTTTTTCTAATTTTTCCAAATAAATAGATCTTTGAACATGCATCTTGAAAAAATTTGCCATGTCACATTATTGAAAAACAATATTAATAAATTCTTCAGTACATGAGAATATATTGTCTGGTGACATTTTATCATTGATTCAACAAGGGGTTTTTTGTAACACATTTTGGATGCCAGTATGTAAATAGGATTTTGTAGAGAAATGGATGCAAAAAATCGGGTGAGTACATGGGAACAGTCTGAAAGTGACGAGAGGTTTAAAAAAGTATAAATCCAAAATTGAAAAGGTCTTTCTGACATATCTGCCCAAGAGCTTTCATTTGTTTGCATTTAGAAGAAGTTGGAATATAAGGAAAGAAATCAATACTGTTAAGGAAAAACATTACCACAACATTAACTTACCTCTGCTCTTTCTGACCAGTGCCATAAAATTCTGATAAATGCCTGAAGTTTGAAAATAGTGAAGACTTACATCACAAAGCTTAAATGCTACATTTAGTTTTCTATCAAGCTATGCCTTCAGGTACCAGTTTCACTTCATTTATTATTTGTTGTACTATAACATGTCCAACAAATGGATTTACTTTGTCTACACCTCCACACTCTGTCGCTGTTCATTCTGAAAGGAAACCAGGGCCCCTAACAGCTTGAGACATACTCCTATTTGGGCTACCATAGCAACGAGTATGTGTATTAAAGTATCGGTCACATGGCTTAGCTTCCTAAGGCTAATTAATTTCACTAATTATGGCCTCATACCAGCTGCAGAATGTGTTGGTGACCTAGTGAAATCAGCTGTAGACAATTGTTTTCCATACTAGGGTGGTATGACCTCACCATGTGGAAATATTAATGTCATTATGAGAATTGCATACAGTATGTACAGAAAACAAATACTGCTGCATGATTAGAGACTGGACTGTGGGACCTTGAAGATTTTTAATGTAGATGCTTAAATCTTCTTTATTGCTTTCTCTATCATCTGTCAGTATTAAATAGGTTATAAAGAGCTGAGTAGTTAAGCTTAAAAGATTGTCATTGAAAGGTTGTTTAATTCACCAGCTTTACAAAGGATTTATGAAACACCTATCACTTAGGGCAATACAGATATATACATAAATATTTATTTAGTGCAGTAATCTCTAGCAAGAAAGTAAAAACAAAATAGCTTCTGCTTGTTATTTTTTGTATATTGCAAAAATAATACTTAACTGTAAATCAGAAAATATTTCATGTCACAAATAAGATCGACTGTATTACACATTACAAGGCCCTAAGTCTCCCTGCTTTGTCTGTACAATAGAGTTAATTTTAGCTCTCACCACATATGCAGTTTGATCTGTGTTTTAATAGAAAAGCAGGTGTCTACCTAGGCTTTGGGGAGCAATTAACAATTCATTTTGTATAAAACCACTGTGTCTCACTGGTAAAACTAATTGAAGTAAATAAGACATTTTCAATCAGCTAAAAGAAGGCATTAAAATAACCTTGCAAAATTGTCATGACAAATTACCAGCCAAAGCACAAAACCTTCTCAGGCGGTCTTTACCATGGTGATTGATGAGAATGAAAAATTAATGATATCTTACTGGCCTGTCAAAAGAAAAAATTGCTTGCCTGACTGAATAGAATTTTCTGAGGCAGCATTAAATTATGGAAAATTAATAAAATACACAAATGTATTTTATTTTTTAGCATAATTATTAAAACTGCTTGTTCTCCTACAGCAGGGAAAAAAAGCCAGATTATACTCTCAGTCCCTCAGGACACAGGCTGTCTCTGTCTAGGTTTGAGAGTAGCATTACCAAGTCAGTAAAAGGTTATATTTGGGAAATTGTGCAGTTAGGATGGCCACAGAAGAGAAAACTTGTGCCTCATCTATTTGTTACCAGGCGGACCCCAGGCATTGTCCCCAGACTGGGAGGTGTGCAGAAGGACAGACTGGCTCTGAAGGGGAATGGTCCCAGCTTCCTACACTGTGTCTGTGCCCATCGGCCTGACCACGAACCAACACAGACTTTCTCAGAGGTGTGTCCAGGTGCAAGAACAGTGCTTGGTAAAATACAGGTCCAGAATAATCAGATGAGGAGTTTCATTAAATATTTCACCTATGTCTCTATTCAGGGTGCTTTTTTTACCCCCTTTTTCCTTCTTTGAAATGGACAAGTAGTCATTATGCATCTTATCCCTGTGTCGCTTCCTCCTATAACAAAAGAAGAATCTGCATAGTTTGCATAACTGCATGAAACAGCATGAGAACATACAGGGAAAAAAAGCCCAGATTTTTCAACCAGCTATAACATCAAGATATGGACCGTAAAAAGGATTATTGAGATTTTAATCTTTTAATCTCATTTTTAAATCTGAATTTAATAATCAAGTGTCTTTTGTGTGTAAAAAGACACATAAGTCCTCTAACATAATATTCCAATAAAATAAATTTTCCAGGAATGTTTGTTTAAGAGCAGTTTTTTCTCCCTGTTATGATTGCCTGTAATGTGTACGAGTCCCTGTTAAAAATACTGCTTTCTTGCTGTCAGTGAGATGTATTTTAGGCTGAGATAAAAGAGGATTGTATGTTTAACAGCTATACAATGTAACTTTTCAACATTATTATCTATCTCCCAGCTTATACAAAAAGGACATTGAGTTTATTGAAGCAAATAGCCTAGAGAGGCTAGCAGGCTGAAATGCTGCCTAACTGCAATAACCTTTGTGAAAAGAAGGGTCAATTAGTGAGGCTGATGATTAAGAAAGTGTTCTAGTCTCTAGGTCAGATGCTGTGTATTCTGAAGCTAATAGTACTAAATTTGCTGCATATTGTAAAGAATACTAGCCACAACATAGGTTTCAAAGGGAAAATAACAAAAAAATTGTTGGGGATTTTCATGAATAGAATGAATACCATCTTAAAATTTTCTTCTCAGGAAAACAGACTTCATAAAAAAAGCAAAAAAGACCCCAAGAAAAAAAAGTTGCCCACAAGGAAATAATCAGCTGTCTATATTTAATAGTTTCTATAATGTATATTGTAAAATCATACATCATGTAACAAATAAGTTTGTGCATCTCTCCCAGTATGCAAGGATCTGAAAATGAGATGCAGGGTACAACAATGAACCAAGGACACACAATGGAAATATATTCAAGTGGTAAAATTGAAATGTTGTGGGGTTCTTTCCTGTGGTTCAGATAATGTTTTCTGCAATGAAGGGATACACAACGTGGCACAAGAGGTGACACTGAAAACCAAATAAATTATGTCCCAGTGTGTCCAGGTGGTCAAGAAGGCCAAGAGCACCCTGGCTTCTATCAAAAATAATGTGGTCTGCAGAAACAGGCCAGTGATCATCCCCCTGTACTTGACACTGATGAGGCTGCACCTCAAATCCTGTGTTCTTCTTTGGGCCCCTCACTACAAGAAAGATATTGAGGTGCTGGAGCAAGTCCAGAGAAGGATAACAAAGCTGGTGAAGGATTTGGAGCACAAGCCTAATAAGGAGTGGCTGAGGGAGTTGAGGTTATTTAGCCTGGAGAAGAGGAGGCTCAGGGGTGACTTAATCACTCTCCACAACCACCTGAAAGGAGGTTGTGGCCAGGTGAGGGTTGGTCTTTTCTCCCAGGTAATAAGTGACAGAATGGGAGGAAATGGCCTTGAGTTGCAGCAGAAGAGATTTAAATTGGATATTGGAAACATTTCCTCATAGAAAGGGTTACCAAGCTTTGCAACAGGCTGCCCAGGGAAGTGATGGAATCATTGTCTGTGGAAGTATTCAAAAGGTGTGTGGGTGTGGCACCCATGCATAGGGTTTAATGATGCACAGAGCAGTGCTAGCCTAACAGTTGGACTCAGTGATCTTCGAGTCCTTAGTGATTCTATGATTCTATGTCCTTCAAAGGAGAGGCATGGACATGAGTGTTCTACTTTTTTATCAAAACTGACACTTACACTAATGGCAGATCATCATGTTTCAGAACTCAATCCGCTAGGCGCAGAAATAGAGAAAAATTACTGAGCAGCTAAATTACCACATTTACAATGCTGTGAGTTAAGAATGGTTAAATCAAAAGAATGATGTCTGCAGATTTTCTTTTTTCAGTTTGGTAGCTATTGGATATTTGTAGAATAGAAAAATATATTTAGTAATAAATGCAATGATTTTTTATCTTCATGCCTCTCACCTGATACTGTGTTGGTGGGAGGGACCCATGATACTTGTAAGACGTAAATGTTACACATTCAAGAAATAGGAGTTTCAAGACATCTCTGAATAAATTGTTTTTTAATTTTAAGTTAAAATCTGAAGGTCATCTGAAGCCATTCTTTTATAAATCATACCATAGACCAAACCATAAATCAGCCATGGTTAAATACTGTAATACAGTCAAATTTTTTCTCATCTTATAGTTAATCCCCACTAGCAAAGTTTTATGAACTTCTTTACCACGCCAAAGTTACAATGCACTAGCTGTGAGGGGAATTCAGATTCTATCTCATTGCTACTTAATGATATGTATTTGCCCTTTTAAATATTGACATAAGATTTACACATTCCCATTCCTTTAGTGCTTCTCCAACACTGCTAAATGTGTTAAAAACTATCAGCAGACTAAAAGGTCTCCTTGTTCAGATCATTCCAGATTCATAGAGATATATTGTGTAGTTCTATTCACAAAAATGTAGTCATCACTAGAAGCTGGTGTTTAAAAGTCATTATTTATAGTTTAGGGCATGTAGTGCTCTGTGAGGAAACACATTACTATGCTCACTTTTTCTCAAATCAAAGCTACATCTGTTGAACAATGTTTAAGTTCAGTTTTAGTAATTTTGCAATGAAGAGGTCAATAATACTGCTAAAATCAACTTGATGTTTCTTAGCTGCGACAAGTTTTATTATTTTTACTCTTTATCATTAACATCTCTTATACCTTCCCATTTTGATTCCACACATTTCAATTTCTCATTTATCTCCACAGCTATTTCTCTTTCTTTCTGTCAGCAGTAAATTGCTTTCTCATATCTAATTGATTCGTTCTCCCTGCTCCTGGTTCAAATGAGTTTGCATAAAAGTTTGTCCTGTTTCATGATTATGAGGTCTTGACATTTTAGCCATTTTCTCAAATAAATCCTCTTGTTCATATAAAACATTCTATATTGATTGGACTTTTCTTTTTAGTGTATGTTATGCATACATTGTTGTACTATATTACAGATGGAAAGTCTACAGTAATCAGCTCAGTAGTACCCAGGAAATTGACAAATTTAGTCTGGTAGATATTTATTTAATCATTTTTATCAAGATTTAATCTGTAAATAATTAGGTCACATAAAGCTAGACTATGGCAAGAATAATACCTGTTATGTTAGGGTAGTAAAATTTTTTTTAAGAAATTGGCTTAACTTTTGCAACATGTTGACATAGGTACAGTCTCTCGTGACTAAAAAGCTTGCTTTTACAGACAAAAGGTGTTTAGAAGTTTTTTCACTATTTTCCTACTTAATTTGATGTCTTGTAGCCTTGTTTATTTTACAGGAGACCCATTCCCAAATTCAAGCAGGCACCTGAATCTCGTTTTCCCAAGGAGCTGGTTACCATACAAACTCCCAAGATTCAACACTCCCATCCAGCAGCTGCCCCATCACATCCCGGTTTGCACTGAGACTCAATGACTGCAGAGACAGAACCTCTTCAATAATTAGCTAGATGCTACCTAGTGGATTCAACCAGAGTCCCTCTCTAAGACTTGATTTCAGGAACCTAAAAAAAAAAATAATTTAAATATTGCCATACGTTATTAAAATAAAAAATGGAAAAAAAATAAAAAGAGAGTGGAAAGACCAAGTATCTTAGCATCAGCTTGGCTCAGGCAGTACAATTCCTTTTTCAATATGAAACAAATGGGTTTGGGAAGCTCTGTAGTCTTAGAATACAAGGTTATTGGAAGAGTTAGAAGGCAGTGTGGCTGGAAGAAAAGGGAAAAAAACAATCCTTGTCTCTTTCTTCTTTTGCTTGTTCATGTTCTTCACAAAACCTTACCCCTAACTAACTCGGGTGCCCTATAACATCTGGAGCACTTTTATTGCTCTTTATTACTCCTGCTACTTTACTGTCTGTCATTGCTATGTAATCTTCAGATACATGGCAATGCAAAATCTTCTTACACTGTGAACTTACATGGTTTTCAGTCTGAGGGTTCCCTCATGGGGAAAATTAGGTAAGTAAAACCCACTTTTTAAAGTGCTTTTGTTCTGGGTTGGGGAGAGTGTTGGGGAGAGTGTTTGTTTATTTGTTTCTATAGCTAGAAGAAACTGTGATGTTTCTGTTGTTTCTGTTTTGGTGGTGAATGCCACATGTAAAGCAATAATGTCATCATTACACTGCTGCTCAACACCCCCATCTGCACTGAAGGTTTTATGACTGGATTAAGCAGAGCTAGTGCAATTCCTACTGTTTACCGATAGCCACAGATCCCTGTTCTCCACACTTGGTGCAGCTACTCAAGTCTTGATGGATTAGTTTTCAGCAGAAACCTGATCTAGTCCAGCAGAGGCTCCAACACCTCAGTGTGTTAAATGAAAGAAACGTCTCATGGGCAGTGATTACCAAGGGTGAACTGGGAGTGTAGACACTCTTTTTGATGACAGAATAGTCCAAATTCAGCTCAACCCAACAGAAAAACTTCAGACCTGAATCTGTGTCTCCATTTCTTCTTCAAATTTCACCACAGTATCAGGTCTGTAAGTTTGCCACCCTCACGTCTTTGAACTGCAACTTTGGTGGTTACTGGGTGGTCAAAGACCCCCTCACTCACTCAGCTCTGACCTTAAAGTCTGCAACATTAGAAATGAGTTGCTTGCTTGGAAATGTGTACAACATGCCACTGAAACTGAACAGATAAAAACCAAAACAGGTATTTCACATTTTCCTGTGGTTTTCACCTCAGTATTTTGTGATTCAAGTGTGAGGTGAGATTAAAATACCCTCTGATTAGATCTTACTAATTACAATTTACTATACAACTTACTATAAGAATTACTATACAGTTAAGTATATTTAATCTGCATTTCTGACAATCTGTTAGAAAATAAAAAGCATTTTATTCCAATACATACATCAATATTACCTCCAAACTGTCCACCCACATTTGTCCATGGTGTCAATTCTCTCTATCAAGAAAAAAAAAGGCTCCTTTTCTCTTCTGTCTCTAGCAGCAACTTTACAATTGTAAAAGTGTGCTGATAAGAATAAATACAGATGAAGGAAATTCACTACAAATCTAGGCATAGACCTTTACCTTTTCTTGCTGTCCAATAAGAAATACTAAATAGATAAATTTTCACATTTTAATTTTTAAAATAATTAGTTCACTTAAATTTATTTGTTACAATATAGGTGTATACATAGTAATGTTTTTTTACAGAATTCCATCCATTGCTGCAGAACTCCTTTGATTTCTTTCCACACTGATTGTAAGAATACATTTCAATCATGTGAGATATATCTAATTTTTTCAGTTGGATTTCTTCTCAGGAGAAAGAAGTTTCAGTTCCTGTGCCACCTAAACAGAACCTACCACTTTTCTATGAACTGAAAAATTGCTAGATTGACAATTAAGGAATTGCCAATTTAACAGTAAATTGCTGGCTTCTCCATTAATTGCTTTCCCACCCACATGACAAAGGGCATTTTATACACCTCAGCCATCTCTTACTGGAACACAGGCTAAAATCCACACGTGATGAAAACCTTCAATTTTGCACTAGTTGTTCACCAGAGCTACTTGCTGATATACTCCAGCACTTTTCCCATTTAATTGGTATAACGCCCTGCAGTGCAGTGGCATTGCTTACACATCTCAGAGCACCATTATCACTGCTCCCAATGACACAGTGATACTAATCCCTTCTCCAGTTTGAGCCACCAGCTCTGGTGCCAGTAAGAACGTGCAGCATAATTGCAGCAATTAGAAGATAGTGCCAGTGCATTTGCGTTGGGTGGGTACTCTCTGCTTATTTAAATAATTTCCCTATTTAGAATAAGGTGCAGTGCTTTAAAAACTCAGCAGTTTCTGAAGAATGATTTAAGGGACATCTGGCCTGAAACAATCCATTGACTACTTTAAAGAAGAGCTAAATCCATCATTGCAAACACATCTTTGCTATGAATAAGTATTATATAAGCCTAAAATATTTAAAGAAAGAATAAAAGAAGTAAAGGAGCAAAAACAACTCTCCTGCTTAAACGCCATTATTGGAGTGTTTAGACAGACACATTCTCTTCGCACTTTAAAGCAGAACTCATTTTTAAGCAAGCCATTAATGTCTTTCACGTACAATTTTTCTTTAATAATATGTACTTAAATGTGAATAATGTAGCAAAACTACAGTAAAATGAGTTAGCATTTTTGTTGGGTTTTTTTTCTGGATAATTGTGATGTTGCCTGGAGGTCAAGAGTGGTAAAAAGACTCCCACTTCTAGAATGTGAGAGCATGGGATTGGAACTGTGTTTAGCTCCTTATTCACAGAATTGTGATTGAAGCATGCAGCTGATTGAATACGAATAATTAATAGAATGCTTACATTATAAGCTGTCATCTACATTATGGATGCATGAAATCTGTACATAAAGAGGTAATTAATTGCTCAGACTAACGGGAAAAAGCTGATTATCCAATATGCACACGTAAAACAGAGTACCAGATATGCTACAGAACAGATGGAAAGCAGAAGTCAGGGGTCTTTTGCAAGATAATAATAATAAAATTTTGCTTAATAATAAAATTTTGGGGGTTTCTCCATGAAGTTTTCTGAAATCAAGCATTCTCCTTGACTTAAACCTTGACTCAAACATATACCTTGGCCCAGAGGAAGTAATTTTTTTTAAACAACAGTTTAAAGGAATGCATAAAGAAAGATCACATTACAAGGAGAAAGGATGCATGTTTTCCATCCTTACAATCAGTATATCTACCTAATGATCAAAAAGGGTAACTAAGTCATTAGAGACTCCCAAGGGTGACCTAGACATCTGCATGGGCTGACATTTAATGCACAGAACTAGAGTTTATTTAAGTGTTTGGGGCCAAGGAGGATACTCTTCAGGTACTCAAAAGGCACAAGATGCTTGTGTTTAAGTGGCTGAAATGGTCTCCAGATTTTCTCTCCTTTGTGTTACAAGGTAGGTGTCTGTACATCTGAGACTTTCAGCCAGCTACCTTTGTGCTTTCTAAACTGTATCCAGTGTCATCTGTCCCAAAAATCTCCCAATCAGGTAATCAGAAGACAGTATCATCATCACCTACTGTGTAGTTTGTCTTTTTCAGAACCTCTGCAAACAAAAAAGCCTAAAATCTGTCTGCAGAATGAATGAAAAAAAGGAAACACCACAAACAAAGCTAACCAAACAAAAGGCATCCAATGCAACACCACCAACACCACTACCAAAGCTCTGTAATAGCCAGTAATGTAGCTGTCTGCCATTAGCAAATATTTACACAAAGAGGAAAAAGAACATGCAGAAAGTTTTGTTAGGCTGGATTCTAATGATATCTCTCTTCAAAAGGAAAGTGAATCTTCTTCCTAGGCCACACCTTTTGGAATTTCATATACTGTATTTCAAAAACTGTACATAGAAAAAATCACAAATACTCAAAAGAGATATCAAAAAACCAGCCAGATCTTTCATCTCTTTAGGCAGTGTTTAAGCTGATAGTTAGCAACCTGTCTTCCTATCCTATCCTATCCTACCCACGCAGAGGGATAACAAGGGGTTAGAAATGGTCAGATTAGTAGAGCCTGCTCTACCTTGAGATTAACAATACAGTCTGGTCCTGATAATTCTCCCAGAGAGATCTTTTAAGATTTAACCAAAAACAATGCCATGGTGAGTGATCTATCCCCTTCTCCTGGCACTGCAGTGCGCTGAATGACTGTGCAAGCTCAGACTGGTGCTAAACCAAAGCATTTGGTGTCATGCTCCTTACTGCAGCCAGGGTAAACCATCAGCTTGCATGTTTTCCTACTGAGTGTGAGAAAACTTTGAGAATCAGTGCATGAGGCACAGAATCAGGTTCTCTGTGCCATTTTCCAAGAACAAAACCAAGAAGTGACAACTGTTCCGTGCCAATGCAAACTCCACTCTGGCACGCTTTCTGTATTCAGGAATTTTCTATAATATTGCACTGAGGAAATTAATATGACCTTGGTGTTTTACCCTAACAGTGGTGGTTCAAACCTACAGAAGATTGAAATAGGTAGGAAATTCAGTTTCATGCAGAAGAAAGGTCACTTCCTAAGTTTAGCTAGAGTGCTTCACAGTGCTACCACCACTTTTCAGGAATAAACTGAAAATAGTATTATCTGCTTTCTTGTTTTGTTCTGCCCTTCAGTCTGTTTTCCAAATGATTTACAATGGAAGATTGACACATACCACCTAAGAGTATCATGTTATTGAGTGCTGTTCCTCAGGACTGGTATTGAAACCAGCACTTTTTAACATCTTTGTCGGTGATCTGGACAGTGGGATCAAGTGCACCCTCAGCAAGTTTGCCAGTGACACCAAGCTGTGTGGTGCAGTTGACATGCTGGAGGGAAGCAACGCTATCCTGAGGGACCTGGACAGGCTTTAGAGGTGACCCTATGCAAACCTCATGAAGTTCAACAAGGCCAAGTGCAGGGTCCTGCACCTGGGTAGGGGCAATCCCAAGTACAAGTACAGGCTGGGTGCAGAACAGACTGAGACCAGAACTGGGAAGGAGGAATTTGTGGTGTTTGTGAATGAACAGCTGAACATGTCTTGGCAAAGTGCATTTGCAGCCCAGAAGGCCAATGCATCCTGAGCTTCATCAAACGAGGTGTGACGAGGAGGTCAAGGGAGGTGATTCTGTCCCTCTACTCTGCCCTTGTGAGACCCCACTTGGGGTGCTGCATCCAAGTCTGAGGCCCCCAACACAATAAAAAGGTTGACCTGTTGGAGGAAGAGAAGAGGAAAACCACTAAGTTGATCAGAGCGCTGGAACACCTCTCTTATGAAGACAGGCTGAGATACTTGTGGTTGTTCAGCCTGGAAAGGACTCCAAGGAGATCACAAAGTATGCTTCCAGTACCTAAAGGAAGCCTACACAAAAGCCGGAGAGGGACTTTTTAATGGAACATGTAGTGACAGGATGAGAGGGAATGTCCTCAGGCTGAAGGAGGTCAGGTTTAGATTAGATATTAGGAAGAAATTCTTTACTGGGAGGGTAATGAGACACTGGAACAGGTTGCCATCCGTTGCGCAGAGGGGTTATGTACTCCCCATCCCTGGAGATGTTCAAGACCAGGATGGATAGGGCTCTGAGTAACCTGGTGTAGCTGAATGTGTCCCTGCCCATGGCAGCAGGGTTGGAATGATATGATCTTTAAGGTCCTTTCCAACCCAAACCATTCTGTGATTCTATGATTGATTCTATGATTCTGCTCACAGTGTATGAAATCTAATGCAGCAGTCTGCAAGACATTCATTGGTTTACCACAGCAGGGAAAACAGACACTGAATTAACACAAAGTGTGCCTGAATACAGTCCAGGGTCTACCTGTTTTGAAATAAGATTGTTACTTAAATCTCTCTTGGTTACCTTGTTTGTCTGCCTGCAAACTCTCTCAGCTTTATTGAAGCAAGGACTGACTCTGTCTGTGTATATTTAATGAGAATGGAAGATTTTAACTTCCTTAGAGCTCCATGGCCTACTTCTGATGCTATTCATTGTGAAATAGCATTAGTCTCACTGAAATGATGAGGCTAGGTAGAAACAGACAACTAAACTACAAAAACTTAATGTGAGTTTTCATTTAAGTGGAGAAACATTTTAATTAGAGAATGCTTTATCTGAGACCAGGTTTTTGTTTAAAATTATACAGTAGTTAATTCTGGGTAAAGATAACTTCAAAAAACCACAAGTTAATAAGCTTTGTTGCTTCCGATTCGATAAGATTTCTCTTGCTGGCAAAATTATACCATGATTCCTGCTTGTTCACAGGCCTTGCAGTGAAAGGCCTGTGTTGTTTGAATCATCTGCTCTGATGAACAGGAGTTGAAAGAGGTCGTGTCCAGCTTCACTTCCTTGCTGTGTTCTGGGATTATGAAATAAAGGTAGCATGACCTTAGGATAGACCTTTCTATAAGAGTGAATTATTATTGAAAGCTCTTTAGGACAAAGGGGTTTATTTTCCACAACTTGCAGTTTCTGTTCACAGATGCCTGAACATGTTCACATTTCTCATGCTCTAAAATGTAGCAAAGGTAATGTGCCATATACAGTTCATATTCATGCACTGGTCTTAACGGTTCATTTCATTAAGAAAATTCATTGGAAAATAAGGGGTGAAATTGTCAAGTGTCATGTGTAGGCCAACGGATTACTTGTATGCCTCTGAACAAATACAAGGACTATCTCCTGCTCTTTGTTGATAATTTTGCACAAAGAGCTCCAGACTCCAGTCAAGACCACAGTAAGAGGGCATTTTGCTTTCCATTCTCTCAAATTCTTTTCTTCTGATATCCAAGCAAGTTTATAGTACCGGAACAAATACTGGAAGTTGTATTAATGTCTGGTCATATCAGGGCTTGGGGAAAAAGGACCGTGAGTTGTGTCTGATTACAAGCAGTTTATAAGGCCAAATTGCTTCTTAGGACAGTAGTATTAATCTAGTATATATGGACAGAAGATCTGACCTATTATTTTTTGATGTTTATGCACATAAATAATGTTTAAGTTAGTTTTGTCTCTTAACTTCTCCCCACTGGTTTTCCAAGACACTACACAGACTTTACTGTTTTTCCAAGCCACAAGACTAGAATCTAAGAGTGATTGTAGCAGAATTCAAAACAACAACGAAAAGATGATTAAGTTTTAAGATAATTTTAAACTGAAGAGCAATTTAAAGCAGATCTATGATGAAGGTCAAATTTAGTCTTAAGGGATGAACTTCCCAGTTTTGTATAAGATTTTCAGTACAAAATAATCTCTAATATTCTTTGAAGTATAAATACTTACCTTTACAGCCAGAAATATGTCTTCTGAGATTTTCTAAAGAGTTGGAATAATTATCGACTAGAATTCTCTTTCAGCTTGTCATGATTACTTGCTTTGCCATGTTAAACCTCTGCTATCCATCATCATTGGCAGGAACCATATTGAAACTTAAGGGGCTAAATTCTAGGATTCTGATTGAGCAGTTTCCCTGATTCAACAATATATACACACTCTGCAGTGGGCTATAAACTCAGTAAAAAATTTCAAGTAGTGTCCAGTAGTGTTGTTATCTGTCATTTTTAACTTCTAGTTTAGAAAAGAACAACTAAAATAACATAATTCCATCCAAATATTTTCCTTTACCATACTAAGAATCTCCAAGTATATGCAACATTCCAGTAGCAGTTGGTGGCCAGCAGTGAGTGAAAAATTTCTCAAGCCCACACTTGCAAAAATATGCATTTATGAATCTAAGGATGAATTGATCTACTGCATAGATATACACAGCGTCTTTATCTTGACCCACTCACATAATAGATGTGAATTCATTAGAAAGAAATTAGTAGTTGGCTTAAGCATAACCCATACAATTTCTCTTGTTGCATTCTGAGAGGGTTGGGTTCATAAATGTTGTAAAAGCGGGAATGAATAGAATCATTTACATAAAACAAAGGTTTTGCTCAATAATTAAGGATCAAATTACAACTATTGCTCCTTCCTGTCCAAATATTTTTAGATTTTTTTGTATTAACAAGAAAGTAAGATGTGGTCAAAAAAGTTTGGTGGTAGTAGGGGTGTCCAGGTTTTACACTGACAGAAATCAGAAAATAAAACTTTGGCACGGTTCAGAGGTTTGATTTCACAGGCACCACCTAAATATCTGGAAATGGCTGTAATTATGGATTGTGCTGTCTGAATTCAGTGTGTTTGATACATAGCTCTGCCTGTTGCTCTTATATGTAGCATGTGCTGTGTCAAGACACCTCCAAAACTCAGGGCAACTCTGGAAGACGCAGAAGGTATCATCAGTTTTGGAAAAAGAATATGTGATAGCATATACTGTTGTACTTGATTTTTACTAAGCCTTATAAGCTAAATGAAACACAACAAAACAGGAATGAACAATTTTTAATATAAGTTGTCTAGAGACTGAAATGAAAACCAGTAGACATTCCTAAGAAAAATGATTCTCAAACTTATCTGAACACAATGCTTAGAGAAGCAAACAAATATTTGTAGAAATACAGGTAGTTGCAAGGAAATGAAAAATATACACTAAAAAAAAATTGCTGCAAGAAGCAAATGAGGACAAATTCCATGTATTTTATTTGTGAGATAATCACGGAGTCACAGAATGCATAAGGTTGGAAGGGACCACTGTGGGTCATCTGGTACAACCTCCCTGCTTGAGACAGGTCATGTGAGAACACATTACACAGGATTGTGTCCAGAAATTTCTTGAATATTTCAGTGAAGGAGACTCCACAACCTCTCTAGGAAACCTGTTCTGGTGCTTGGTCACTTGCACAGTAAAGAAATTCTTCCTCATATTCAGGTGGAACTTCTTGTGCATCAGTTTCTGCCCATTGCCTCTTGTCCTATTGCTTGGTACCACCGAGCAGAGCCTGGATCCATCTTCTTGACACCCTCCCTGCAGATACTGATGGACATTGGTGAGGTCACCTCTCAGTTGTCTCTTCTTGAGACTGAACAGGCCCAACTCCCTCAGCTTTTACTCAGAGATGCTCCAGTCCCTTAATTATCTTTGTGGCCCTCCACTGGACCCACTCCAGGAACGTCACGTGTTTGCTGACCTGAGGAGCCCAGAACTGGACACAGTACCCCAGATGTGGCCTCACCAGGACTGACTAGAGCAGCAGGATCACCTCCCTTGGTCTGCTGGCAATGCTCTCTTCTAGTGCACCCCAGGATGTCATTTTTTAAAGCATGAACGCAAACTTCTGGCTGAACCTGATAAGAAGGAAAATGTATTTCCATCTATATTGTAAATGGAGATCTCTTTAGATTTCCATAAGATTTTTGTCTTCATGAAGTAACTTTCCCTTTTCTTAGAGACTCAGATTCTTCCTTCTGTGCTTTCATGTACTATTATCTGGCTTTTCAAATTCGACATTCCTGAAAATTTGGTGAATTTCTTGTAGGGGACTACCTGCCAGAGTATCTCATGCAGAAAACAGTTTTATATCTATCATAATCACCAATGACAAAGCTTGAAATAAACAAATTTTTTTTTTCATATTATGCTGTGGAAGAAAAACAAGAGATTTGAAACTTGAGGAAAGGATCTTTCCCCAGATGATATGAACCATGGAAATATGAGAAGCAGGTACAGACTACACAGTCATGAATGTGATGCAGAGGCAAGGACTGGATGCAAACTGTTCATCCTCCTTAATCCCTCTGGTTTCCCTAAAAAAAACCATTTATAATGAATATATAAATTTAGAAATAATAGATTAGAGAAGAAGTCCAGCATCTTCTAACAGTTCTCAGGATTTGAATGATGTAGGGACACAACGCAAAAAAGTCCATGTTACATTACATTAAATTGTGCTAAAATGTGACATTTAAAATCCGGTGTAAACATACCTTAGATCAATTTAGGGATTTATGGCTTCTTCAAAGCCCTAGAACTAAGGATCCATGATAACCAAGCTATCCATTCTCTCAATATGAGATGTAAAAATAGTCACCAAAAGTTGTCATTTAAATTTTTCAGAAGTACCTTTTTTATTTTATTTAGCTGCAACATGCAACATAATTAAGTTTTCCAATATTTACTTGAGAAAATTAGGTAACTTGTGGATCACAGTTCACGAATAATATATCCTCTTGAACCCACTCCAATAACTATTGATCTCATAATGAAAAAAAGGGCTTTTATTTACATTCCATACATTTTTATTTTGTATGTTGATTTAAAATTTTTAGTATCATTCATAACCTCAGAAAAAGCAGAATATATCACTGAAGAGGTCTTTTTTAAAAGATGTTGCCCATGAAAAACAAATATGTAAAGAATTTTGGCTGCTGATAATAAAAGAATTTTCAATATCAGTTTAGCAGCACTGCTTGATTTCTTTTGGAAATATTTTTTCTCTTCTGTTTAAACAAACAAGGACAAGCTGTTTGCTTTGGAAATCCTTTTATTGACCCTAGCTACTTACAGTACACACAGTAATATACTTAAAATACTTAAGAGTATTCCACAAACCAAAATCCTAGGTTTGTGTTTTATCAACATATATGTCTATCACAGGGTCAGCAGACGAAGGTTCTTCTCAGAAGGAGTTGGTATTATTTACCACACCATAAATTTTGAATTGATTATTTTTGTTTCCATGAATCCAAGTGTGTAAAGAAAACTACAATGCACAATTCAAATTTATGACATAAAATCAGCATTATTCAGGTTTAGATTCACAAAAATTGGGAAGATCCCTTAGCCATGCAACAGTAGCTGTTTCAAGTTAACAGTTTGTTTAAAATAAGAAGTCTTGTGATGAAAATTACTTACCTGCTATGAAAAAATCTGCTTCCCTAAAAATAGGGGAAAAAACCCTAAAAATAGGGGTTTTTTAGGATAACGAGTAAAAAAAGGAATTTCCTTCTGTCTGTTTACAATTACTCATAACCTAGTAATAATTTCAAGAACTGAGCTATTAAAAGATTTTCTGAATACACTTTAAACTTGAACATCCCACTCGATCATCATGCACAGCATGGCAGATTCTATTCTATTTCTAGAAAACTCATATGTATTACAATAATTATTATGAGTTATCTCTGTTAACGGTAGGTCTGGCCAAAGGCTATTCAACATTGTCAGTTATCTATTTTAAATTAAGAAAGAGAAAATATCACTTTTAGGCCCAGACTCCAAATCACTAGTAGTTAATTATGACAGGGCCAAAGCTCCCAAAGACACTGCATTTAGCATTCACTCACATCTGAAGGTCCGTCTCACATGATTTAGCTGAATGCCTTCATTGAACACCTAACTATCTATGCTGGGCAAAATGTTGCTGGTGTGGTCTCTTTCCACCACCTACTTCTTACCCGTGTTCAATCAATCAGAAATGGGCCTTGCCTAATGATGAGCACATACTTTGATGGCTGCGTAAACAACACTGAACTACTTCATTATAGACTGCCAGTACGGTACTGGCCACACATAACAGCTAACTGAGGGAGGTGTGAAAAGAAGGAATTGGGATTTCCTAACCTACTGGAGTTGTAGATGATCTTGGAACCACAGAGCTGCAGTGCAGACTGGAGCATTTAAGAACCTTGTTTCCACAAGCACTTGCATGCACACATACACACATATGCACTGTGGAATGTCTGGAAAATAAATACTGCTGTGCAGAAATGTGATGCTTGCAAGCTGAATCACCTGAAGGCATAAGAGATAAAATGACATATTATTCCTATTATAGTTTGCCTTAACATTATTTTTTATGCTTCTACATGAAGTGGGACATCTTACAAAACAGGGCTGAAAGCCTAGGATGTAGCTGCATTACTGCATTGCTGTACCATTGTGGGATTTCATACCCAGCTGATTTTTATTTTCAATATATGATCAAAAAAGGAGGTTCAGGAAGCATATAACATTTCTCAAATTTGTTACCCTTATACAAACACATGCTACCTCTAGGTGCACAGCAGAGACACCTGGAGGAACCGTGGTGAGGTACAAAACCACTGAGTGATTTAAAAGGGTAAAACCTTTTATGATCCTGGATGCAGGAAACCATCTGAAAGGAAGGAAGCACAACAGAAGAGTAGTTTCTTCCCAGAAAAAAAACCAAAAACAAAACCCCCACCAAAACAACAAACAACCAGCTGTGACAAACAGCTGCAGCACACGTTGGTGTTAATTTTGTGGACAGCTTCTTCAGAGAGATGTCAACCAAAACTTGTAAAGCCAGGTTCAATTCAACAATGAGAGGTGGAATAAAAACTGTGAATGAATGAAGAAAAAACTGATTTCAGCAAGGAAATATTCCTCCTTCCAAATGAAACTGTTTTCTTCTAACCCTTTGTTCTAAAGACTATGAAGAATAGTAGTTACATCGCTTATGTTCTCAACTAAAAAAATCTAGCCTGATTTGAAACACACAGTAGAGAAGGTACAATAAAGTTAAAATTCAGTAAAAATTTTTGCTTTCAGATTAATAACCAGTAATGGACACTATATAGTTCCTTCAGCTTCACTCTAGCAAAAATATTAGTCAATAAAAGCAGAGAAGAACAAACTGTATTCCTCAGATTCAGAAATGGAAAAAAAAAGTAACAAAAGACATAACACAAAACCATTATCCAAACTAAAAGGCTCAAAATTACAAATGAAACTTTTAAAACACCTTGCCAAATCTTTATCTCCTAAGATAAACCATCAACCTTTTCCTACTGGTTCCATTCATTTGGAAGGGCTTGTTAAGTGACTTCCATTTCAGGAAGATGTGAAAACTAACATGCAGTTTGTATCATGGAACAGACCATCTGCTGTGAAAAGTTCCCATATCAAGAGAACAGAGGGACTAGTTCCCAATTAATTAGCTATTTTAGGAGGATTGGATATACTCTTTCCAAGTTGGTTTCAGTTGATAAGACAATCATCTGTCTGTCAAGCTGTGTCTGTTTGCCTGTTAGTCTAGCTAGAATACTAGAAAAAAGTCAGAGGGATGTTTTTTGTTTATATCTTTCTTCTCCCTTCTCCTCCTCTCACAAAATGAAAGCCATCCCAGGAACTGAATCATTCAATATAGTCATACCCTTTTTTATCCAAAGTTGTTTTGTTCTCTTTTTCATGGTAAATATACAAATGTCCCAAAGAAGGCATATGAAGGACAAAGGGTGTTATAGGAGTAGATTTCAGATGTTATTTATAGCAAGATTTTCTAATGCAGAGCTATTAATAGCAACTCATTGCACAAGAGTTGAATGAACAATACAGATGTCTCAGTCTTCGCTGAAGGACCTATTCTTTTCCTGAAGAGAAACCCTGTTTGTACAAGGCACCATTTACAAGTCTATTGTGATTTTTTATAGCTATGAAATAATGTTGTTTTTATCTCTTTCAGCTGAACTGAGCTGCTGGCTTCCGTTTGGCAGCTTCACAAACAATCTGTGTGCAGCGAGCCACGTTTAGCAGGCCCCCAGAGCGGGTGACAGGAAAGATTGCACGCTGAGACAGGGAGACAGTGTGGTTTCCTCATAAAACCAGACTTTGAAGCCCAGGATCATAGGGAAGTCTAGCTAAGGGAGCAGGTATTTATAAAGCCCAAGAGAGTTTCATGAAGAGTCGCAAAATAAAAGTGGGTTTAGCTCAATGTACTAAAGGCCATTAAGGATAATGTAAGCATTTATAACATTGGTATATCAATAGATTTATTTCTTTTCTTCTCCTTTTCTTTTTCTGTCTTTTGTAAAAAACAGTAAGTTTGACACCTTATAATCCCCCTGATGTGAAAGTACATACCAGACTGAGAACATGGGAACATATAAAAAAGAAAAGTGTTATTTCCTTACATAGTGTATGATGAAGCAGCTTTCCCTAAAGCATTCTGGAAGCTATGTCTATGAAAGACCAAGCATTAATTACAGTGGAAACTACAGACATCTCCATAATTAGGTTGTAAAAACATATCCATGCTTTTGCTTAAGACCAGCTTAGTCTCTAGGGAATGACCAGCTATAGGACCAGCTATAAATCCTTGAGAAACTGATGTACATAAGTCTTGAACTGAATAGCTACTCAACAGCTCAACACTCTACCCAAAAGCTTGCTGCTCTTATCCTGATTTTTTTCTGTTTGTTTGTTTTTATTTCCAAAAGATCCCAGAAGAGGAACGAGGTGCTGGTAACATAAATTTTCTTTATTTTTTCCTCCACAATTTTCCATGTTTTGCAATTTTGTTTAGTGAGATGAAACTGCCACAATTTTAGGGTTTGAAAGTTTCACTGAAAAGATCTGTCAGGAATACAAACCAATGTATTTCCTGATAAGCATTTTTCACTGCAAAATCGAGTTTTTGAAAGCAGTTGTGTTTTTTCAGGGGTGGGGCTTTTGTGCTACTCTCACAAATATCACCAATATAATAAAATCATGATACTACCACTGGGAAAATAATAATTAATCTGAATGGTGTCTATAATGATCTTCAAATACACTGCCAATATTTCAGAGGTGGTGGTGGAGATTGTTCATCCTGATCTGAAAAGTCAGTATTATGGAATAAGTCTTAATTTGCACCGAAAAAACCCATTTGAATCCTTGGAAACTGGAAACAGTTGTGGTTTTTTTCTGCTCTAGCTCTTCCAGTTTCAGTCAATAAGACCAGAACAAAAGCATTATCTTTAAAAATGTGACAGCACACACCTTGCATCTCTACAAATCTATCACATAAGAAGTGACATGACAGGCAGAATACAGTTTCTTGAGAGGGCTCATTTATGAAAAGAAAATAAAACTTTATGACCTTTTCTTTGATCAAGTACCTCCAACAAAATTTGTCTATTGAATATTAGAGGAACTACTGATGGAAAAATAATTAGGCTAATATTTTTACCAAGTATTGCATCTAAAATTGTGACTTTGTCGACATTTTGTAACAGAGAAAAATAAATTATTTTGTTGCAGGAATTCAATCACCACAAATTATTCATGCACTTTTAGAAAAATAATGACATACCACCAACTAGATTTTTTCCCTTGAACAAAGTATGCAAATTAGTATCCAGGTAGATTAATGAATTGCGAATGTATGAATAGTGAATGTTTTTGACTCTTAAACAGAATGAGAAACATGCATCCTCTCCAATCCATCATTCAGTTTCTTCAGCAATAAGAAGTAAAATGACAGCAAAAGGCCTTCAACAAATACATTTTAGGAATCATGTACAAAATAAAACAGCACCTCAATGTGCTGCTTCCTTACTTGACAGCTTTATAAATTTTTTCTGGATTCATGGATCATGTTGCCAGCATCCTCTGGAATGATCCCTGTTAAAACCTTCTCCCTTCTGATTTGCTCTTGATAAAAATGTTCATTTTTATTTAAATTAGCTATTTTTTTATTGATTCAACACCTGAGATCATGACAATGTTAAGGTTTGATCAGACACTTCAGAGCAGTAAGCTGGATTTGTTACTATGCTACACTTCAGGCAAATATAGAGTAGCTTAAAGTAAATTTAATTTTGTTCTCTTTTTGTTAGATCAGCTTATACATGAGAGATATTCTAAAGATTTCATGGTTGGTAGAAAATTACTCCTGCAATCTACTTTATTATGAACAGTTGCATTCATTCCATATGATGGAGACTTTGGAATCAAGAACAGCACCACATAAATCAAGTAGTCTTTAGAACATTATAAATAATTCTGACTTAGTGAACATTTACTGTCTGAAAGCTGCAGTGGAAACTGTAGTCCTTTATTTGCCATATACTACAGGCCAAGTCTGGTACAAACAGCTGCAAAGGAGTTCCCCATAACTGCCCTGCCAACAACTTGAAGTTTGATTTGGAAAACTTAACCTCTGCATGAGCATTTTAGACACTGCTTTAGCAAAATCTGGTCCTTTGCTAAGGAAAACGTGACATTCATACAGATTTTGGTGAGCTGTCTGAGGCTTTCAATTTCCTTACACATACCTCAGATACTACCCAAACCTTTTTCATTTTAGCCATCAGCTCTCATTCAGGATCATAAGCAGGTGAACAGCACCAAATATAGGTATATGCACACAATGTTAGTATTCTCAAAGTTGTGTTTTACATTGCAAAATGTTTATACTATGATTTCAAACGATACATTGAAAATTTCTTCATTTTCTTTTTCATTTTAGACATCAACATGTGAAGATCTATACATATTTATAAGGTTGATTTTATATACAGAGATGCCTTTGCCTATGAGGTTGATGAAGACTAGAAAATATATTTCCTTTTTTTCACCTTGCTACGTTTTATTGAGCCTTGCCATGTAAGAAATTACTGGGACCTCTAAGTATAGGATATCTCATCAGTACGAAATGTAATGATGTCTTTGGTGCATGAAGTAAAATTATTTCAAGTTGCAAAGGACCTCCAAGAAAGGGTCATAAGGTGTGATTCCAAGAAATAAATCATAGCTGTCTATAGAGAGTTTCTTCTGTGTTAAAGGAAAGATTAATTACAGACACAAGGTCTGACAGGAAGTTGAACTATAGGTGGGCCTATGTCTAGTGGTTCAAGCAGGGGCCTGAGACCTGAGATTTCTGGCTCTTCCTGTTTCCTAACATGTGTCTGAGCAATTTAACCTGCCACCTTTTTTTTAAGCTTTGAATAAAGCCTGTGCAGTCCGTACTTAGAATTTTAAAGTGCCACAGTTTACTTATGATTTCAGCAAGTCAGTCAAGATTTCTTTTTTCTCTATCCGTATGGTATCAGTGTTTACACTGATTTCATTTCAATACTGACATGAAAGTGCTTTCATAAAAGAGGTTTTTATATTGTATCATATAGAACAATATTATTCTAAAAGCTCTGAGAAACAAAATGCTGACACAAAAGATATCCAAAAAGTTACCAAATAGATTCAGTGGAAGTCTAATAAAATGAAAATTAAATGCAGATTTTCTCATTGATTCCAAATTATAAATGATGAAGCTCTAAACCAACCCAAGAGTATATCAGGCAGGTATGAAACATAAGGAATAATATCTGTATTTATAAAATAAAAGTACCTTCCAGTAATGCAAGAGAAACAGTGTTCTTCACAAGTATTTGTATTTAAAATTGGAAAAAATTTAAAGAAATTAAAACTTAACAAAAAAATTAAATGGCTGAAGGGATGATGTAAATCAGGTTTATAGACATGTAAAGAAATCACAGTGAATAGGTTTTCATAAACATTTATGTGAACCTAGTTGAAAGAATAAGCTTTCAAGTTAAGATGTTAATTGCGTTGACAGCACAGTTCAAATCTGTAGCTGGGGATACAAGCTCAAGACTAGGAATTAATGGGAAAGATTTCAATAATGTTGTCCTAGAAATTGTTTTACTTTCTGGACCTGTAAGAAACTCCTTTTCACAACTCATTTGCACTTATTTACTTTATTAAAGCAGTTTATTTCATTTTTGATAAATTACTATTATGCCTGAAAAGGAGTTTGATATACTATAAATTGCTTTATGGTGGAGGGTTATGCAAGCACTACACTCATGTATTCAAAATGCCCTTGCTGCTGTATTTGATTTATTACCATCTATTCTGGGGTACTTTAAAATAGATGACATAAAAGATAATTTTTACATACATAACAATTAGCATACGACAAAGAGCTATAGTACCCCATAAACACATTACTTATCTTCAGTAATATAGCATTTATTCAGGTCTAAAAATTCCCAAAATTAAAAATTACTGTGTTTATGACACACTATATAATAGTATGTATATTATTGTATAGTATAACATATATTGTATTTTAAAACTACAGAGTAAAGAGTTTGAATCATGCCTTATATAATAAATAGCATTCACCTTCAGCCTAATTTTATTTTCTAAGTGGGTAGTTCTACAGAGTTATATACACAAAAGTCATCTCAAAACAATACAAATATGGGTGACTGATAGCAAGGCCTGTGTATGAAAGTTGCAGTTCCCAAACCACAGTAAATTGAAAAGTACTCCTGCACTGATTAGGGCACTCATGAACATCCCAAATTCCAAAGCACCACAGTCAATATCTTGGGTTAGGAAATATGCAATAACAGCACTCCTAGTCATGTATTTCTTTAGTCTACCTTCCTTCTGTCACGGACTGAAGCTCAGCTCTTTCCCACTTCTCCCAGCCCAAGTTCTTTAAAACACCTGGATACACTATTTCCACCGCCCTATCTCCAGTGATGTAGAACTAAAGACACTACCACCCAGGCATTCCCATTAATACTTTAAAGAGTATGTCAGCCAGGCCCTCTGGAGGCAGATCCAGACAGTTCCTGCCTGCCCTCTCAGTTGGCCAGATGCTGCGCATTTTTGTCAGTGTGGCACCAAGCCCAAGCTAATAAACTTTGCCACTCAGCAGAGCTTAAAATTTTGAGCTCTTTGGCATGGCAGCAACTGCAATATGACTTCCAGGTTAGATCTAGCTCACAGATTATTGAAGGCAGAACACAGAACTCAGATCCACTACAATAATTTTTTTCCCACACAAAATGTATGTATTGCAAGCTAGTTATTTATGATGTCTACAAGGAATGGAAAGACACGGAGAAACTCCCAAATGCCTGTGAACCCAATCTGTAACAGGTGAGTGATTAAAATGTTGATAGGCAACCAGTAAACTACTTCCATTTTCCACTGAGAATAGGAATCTAGGCCACTAGCACAAAGTAGACGTTGACATTTTTTAAACATAATGTCAGTTTGCTAGATGTCAGCAGGCTAGAAATCTGATAGTCTCCTGAAATTTACTAGGGATTACATGAGATTCAGCTTCCTAAATGAAAGATTAGAATTCCACAAAAGCTTTGCTCAGCCATGGAAGAAGGTAAGAGTTCACCACCACAATTCCTTAAATGTCTGTGTCAAATTTCAAGATTAGATGGTTTTTGTCTCTCTTCTCCACTGATTCCAGTGACTCCATCTTCATCAATGCTAGATAACTAGTTTTATATAGACCCATATTGTAGCACCTTAAGTTGCATAATATGAATCTCACTTTTGGACAAAAGATTGCTACATTTATGTTTTATGAAAGTCCTGGCTTGACTGGATTTCTAGAATTTATCTATTATATACTTAGTTTAAAAAAGCACATGTAGTTAATTCCATTGAAGAGCACATCTAGAGAATGGGAATCCATGTTTCATAAAACAAAATTTGTAGTTGATAATTCACCCAAGAGATGTGAAGTTATATATAACACAAGTCTTCAGTCTGATCTGTCCTGACCATCCTCAGCCTTTCCATTATCCTAAAGACCAGGCTTGAAGTGACTTATTTAACATTAATGTTTTCTCTTTAGCTGACACAATTGCAATGAAGAAAGAAAACTGAAATTAATGGTATCCAGAGAAGGAGAATGCAGGTGAGATGGTGTCCGTTCTTCTGGTTAGTGACAGCACCACTCATCTAGCAATTGGGAATCCTGTTCCCTTTTGAATATTTCCCACGCATTTTACCACACAAACTATGTAACAGTACTCAGACAGAAAAGGAACCAAAATCCTTAATTTCCTGATCAAGTCCTACAGCTGTCAGATTATTACTTAAGTTTTTTAGAGAACAGGATGGGTGAGATAAATATTCAAGTGAGCTGACCATCTAAATTTAAACATGTAGCATAAACACCTAGGACGAGAGAGGAAACTGAACACAGCATTACACAGATTCCCTGTTCAATGTTACAGGCATGCTTGACTAGAGATGTGAGACATAAGTTAGGTACCTGCTCTGCTTGGTATATTCATCTCAGCAGATCCCACTCAACTTCACTGTCCGCTTATAGTGAGAGTGGGAACATGGATGACAAACCCAGGTTATGAATCCTCTCAAGTCATCCTGTGGAAGTCACATACAGTAAAAGAAAATGTTCTCAAACCTACATTTTTTTAATGTATCTCTCCTTTTGGACCTGCTTTTTGTTTACACCATAGCCTCCTTTCACAGCTCTGGTAATTTAAACAGTTATAAAATGAAAGCAAATTCAGTTTTGCTTTACCTTGAGAAATGGGCAAATTATCAGGCCATGGAAAGGGGCTTTAGAATAAATAAGAAACAGATTTTTCATCTTTTTCACTATCAAGAATTCCTTTTTAGCATTATAGATTATGTATTTTCCATTTCACACCTTCCTGATTACTGATGCACAGGGCTTGTAAAACATTAAGAGTTCCAGATCATCGGAAAGTTGTTTGCCACAGACCTCTAACAGCAATTATCAAACAGAAATAGTAGGCTTTCAGCTTTAAAATACAATTTATTCAGCAGAAGTCTTGGAACAACTTTCTTAAGTACAGTTAACTTTTCCATGGCTTTGAGTCCAGAGCAGCCAAAAGTCAACCCAGAAACTTTACTGAGCCACGAATTCAGCTAACCTTGCTCTATGAATCCAGAGGCTCCTAAAGTCCTGTGACATCCTTCTGGTGCTTGTCATCTAGATCTATCACCTATCCCCATCCTTCCAAATTGTGTCTTATAAACCAGGGACTGTAGTTCTCACCTCTCCTCTTTTTGGATAAGCCGCTAGTGAGGAGTCTGAGTGGACACTTTGTATCTCCTTCACCTCTGTAGGGGTCAAGCAGACTGACAAGTCCTCTTCTTGTCCGGGACTCTGTGAGAATTACTGCATAGTAAATAAAAAAGGAGGATTTAACATGCATGCACATTTGATTAAAAAAACAATCCCTCTATTTACTTTAAATAAATAGATAAACAGAATACATAAATCACCAAAAGTCGAGCAAAAAAAAAAAAAAAAAGACCAATGAAAAAAACATTTCCATGCTCTTTCGAAATTAGTGTCTCATTTTTCTAGGTATCTGAGTATCTTTGAAAGCACAGTAAACTCTAGCCAGTTCAAGAACAATAAAAAGGGAGAAAAAGCTTATACATTATTCTTTTTCCTTTTTCAACGTAATGTTCTCTAATTTGAACTTTGCTCCAGAAAGTAATATTCTTTGACAGTAAATTATACGGAGGTGAATCAGGCTATGCCAACAAATTCAGAGATCTATTTTAAACCTGAAGAGACAGGAACAATTAAATTTCTTCTCTCCAGACCATTTTAATGACAGAAAGCAAGCATGTCTGCTTCCGGAAGGATGATGTTTCTCTCTCAAGAAAACATTAGGCTTCAGGATTTTATGCTTTACAAACTGAAAAACAGGAAAAAGTATCTCAGTTCCTGATGGGCTAGCACTTTGTGTTAATTCACAATCGTTCAACAATGATCTGCTCATTTGGGAAGCACTGTTTTCAGGATGGAGAGCTACTTGTTGGATAAAAGCAGTAAGGATAAAAAAGAAAAATGCCACCTCATAACAAGGATCAAGTTTTTCTCTGTTTCTTTTTCTTACCTCTTCCTTCCACTGATCAAAGACCAAACTACATTTTTCAGTAAATGGGGTATCATCAGGCAATGCTGGAGTGCAATTAATGCATTTTACCTCAGGCTACCATGATTGCTACAGCTAGTCCAAAAGCTCTAGTCAATGCCCATGGTTGCTTTGGAATCATTAAGTTGGTGTTTTGAGACACACAAACCTACAGGATACACTTCAATGAGAAATGAGGCATTGCTATTGGGTTAAGAGTCACAGGGAGAGCTGAGAAACAAACCCTGCTCACATTAAGGATATTAGTTCACTCCCACTCATCACTAGTTAAGTAGGGTTTCAATTTTTTTTTTCTCAGATTTGTGCTTTGATATCAAAAGTTTACTTGCAGTTTCCCCTCTCTTCCCAAATAAACGCTGATGCTTTAGTGACTTAATGAACTCTCACAACTGCGGAAGGCAGCCTTTCAAAAATGCATATGCAGATGAGTACAGGCAGACAGTCCCAAACTCAGACATAATGGGTCTGACCTGGCAGGAGTTAGTTGCAGTTCAGTCTCTTAATACCTTCTCTAAAGTCAATACACTAAGTCTGACAAAAGCTGTGTAATGAATTCATGACTTGGAGTTTTTGGTGTCTAACAGTAAGCTAGGAAATTCAAATTAAAAGTTCTCACTGCTTTTACACAGTCCTTCGGTCTTTTTTGAGAGACATTTTACTCTTAAAGGTGGGTACAGAAAGCTCAACCTTTTCTCTGGGTAATTTGCTGTGGCAGGGTACTCACTGCAGCCCAATTATGCTGTTTTCAGCCTCTGCCCGTGGAATGTCTATAGGGGAATCCTGTGGCATATGATATGGCCTGCAGGCACTGCAGTAGACTCTTAGGTAATTGTCCTAAAGCTGTGACATGGCAGGAAAATAAATAATTTAGAAGAAAAGACCAGCATCCTGCAAAGCAGATGGTAAACCACTCTTTGGTCGTTTAGCAGGATATATCGTGTAAATATGTAACCAGTCCTCTTCCTCCTATATCCATTTAAGTACATGGAAAAGGTCCTATTGACATCAAGGACTGTTGAAACCAGCCATGCACATCAATGGTGTCAAACCCTGCTGTGTGCAAGAAGAACATGGAAAAGGAGCACCGTGTTTACACCAAAACCTGCATGCTCCACAGCAAAGCAAAATTCTTATTTTTGGCATTTCATTCTACAAGACATAAACAGTTTTTGTGCAGAAATCTGCACTCTGGAGTAATGTTTTCAGATGAGATAAAAACTATATTAACCTTAAAATTACATCCAGTTATTTAATTTATTACTGGAGCATTTTATGAATTGCAACTCTATAGCTGTACAAATGGGAAATTTTAAGTAGCCATGCAATTTTTAACCCTCATTTAAAATAAAAAATATGTCTCCTACTCCTATATTTGTGTAGATAAATGTAAGGCAGGGTTCAGATCTGCAGAAAACACTAATGGTTCAAAGAAGGTGCTGCTGCATGTTTAAAAAGACAACTGCTTTTGAAATATATCAATGACAATGATATTGTCAGCTTCTTCATAATTTCATTTTAGACAAAATGTTACCCTGCTACACTTATTAATCATTACTGAACATAGCAATAGCCAAATACTGGTGAGGGGGAAAATTTCATAGACATGTCAGGAACATGGGGGACAAGGCATTTAAATCCTGATATTTTGAATTGCTTTTTCTTTTCATTTAAGCAAAGTGAAGAAAAATGTCATCTAACCCAAAAATAAAGCACAAAACATTAAGTGTCTTTGGGATATTAAATTCTCATCAGTTTATCAAATATTCTTAAATATCATACAGTAGACTTTACTACTTCTGAAGTTATATTTTCAGCACTTTAAATCCCAATAGTTCACTGAGAAGGTTGAGCACATAGAATACAATAACACTTCACAGCTGCATAATTTTTTTTTTTACTTTAGCTGGAAAGTATCTTGGAAATTTTTAACTTTGTCACTTTCCAAGACCAACTATAGTACAGTACTGCTCCCTACTAACCAGGAAAAATGTCTTGCATAAAGTGGCAACTGTCCATAGAATAGAAAGGCTTTTCTCACATAGGAAAATTTTTCCAAATTAAGGGATATAGGTATTCCAAACAAAGCTCCATTTCTACGTATACAAAAAAGATAAAAAATACCATACAAATGAAGGAACAGACAAAAGTGAAAGGAGTTGGCCTTTAGGGTCAGGCATGTCTTTGATACCTTGACTTTTTCTCACATGCACACCAATGACAACTGACATCGTTGAGTGACTTTTTCCTTTCCTCCATATTTGCAGGTTAATTATGCTATGTATTTAACTGTATTAGAGAGCTGAGAAAGGTAGATCTGACTTAGTTTTCATCACATGAATCATGATCTGTTGTCTGCAGCTTAAATCAGGGATGTTGTACACAAAGCAACAGCCCAATATTCTGCTCAGCACCCAAGACTTGTATTCTTACCAAACAGTTTTGCAGTAGGATTAAATATACGGTCACTGAAGCATGACCTTATTTCTTTAGACTTCAGAAAATACCTGAATGTCTTTTTGGATGCAGCTCTGGGAGAGAGAATATTTATTATCTTCTTTGATTTCACATAAGATCAAACTGGTAATAGAGTTTGAGGAAAATGTGCAACTTTTTCACTGAGCCAATTAAAATCCTAATTTATTATTTTTTAAAAACTTTATATTTTTAAACTTGTGTTCCTATTAGTCTTCTTATGTCAACACGTGCTCTGTCTTTCTTAGTTTACACATGATGTAGCTTGCTTTGTGTTTCAGACTCCAGCGTGTGATAGCTGTTTGGAGTTGAGAGAAAATCAAATGTTTCTCATTTGTCTTTCATTTTAACTTAAAACATTTCAAAAATCTAACTACCTTTAGGTGAATTAAAATAAAACATAAATTAATTTATCTCTTTCTCTCTCTCTTATTTGGTCTCTCTTTCTCCCATATGATTTTACTAAAATGATATAATCTTCTAAAATTTGAACAGACCAATTAGAAAAGTGCACGAATAAATGCGAAGTGCAGACTATGTGGACTGAACCATCTTTATTAAATCAAGAGATGAATCTGGTTTTGCTGTTTCCACTGACAGTCCTCTTCCCGCTCACAGCCAGCTGGCAATTAATCGAATCAGATTTAAAACAGGCACTGGGGAGAAATCAGCTTCTATGTGTCATTCTTACACCAGACATACGTGCATCTGCTTTACATATGCCTGTATTGTGTTTGCATTTGTATTGGTATTTTATGTACAAGGATGTATCATTTTTTCCCGTGTGCCAGCTCAAAGATATGCAGTCTATTTCCTAATACTTAGCCTCCCACAAATAATAAGACACACTGTCAATTTTTCTTAAACTGATTTCAACCCTGATTTCAATATAGACAGACAGATTGTTACTAAATAGCTGGGGTAGATAGCTTATTAATACTTATTTCTGTGTTTGTCAAAGTGAAAAAAACCCAAACAACACAAGCATGAAAAAAGATACACACCTGAGATGTATAGTAAGCTGTACTCTGAAGAGTTAGGACTTAACAGGTTTCAGAAAAAAAAAAAAAGAAACAATGCTCCTCTAATGGACTTGATGTATTTAATTTTAAAAGTTGGCTGGGGAGGGAAGAGATAGCTTTCCTTCTTTTGGGAATCTTATCGAAAGATAAATTCAATTTACAGCCAGGATTTCTTTTCTAGTGTTTCAGCTAGAGTCTTCTCATCAGAATTTCATACATGTTAAGTTATTTTTCTTATTAGGTTCCAGTAACTGAAATGGGAGTGAAATACCTGTATTCTCTATATAGTATATTAGTTAGTGACCACAGAATGAGATGCACATGCATAGCATGCTAAACAGGGAAAACAGTCATTAGAAATGCTAAAGAAAAAGATGTCTATCTCAGAATTCCCCCATCTGTTCACCTGTGGCCTTGCATTAAACAGGTCTATGGAAATTAATATGCAAGTCTCAAGGCTCTCCTTTCCTTTCACAACCCTATTGGAAAAGGCAGAAATCAACTTTTTGCTCCTGGGACGCATCTGCAAGACAGGGAAGAGAATGCGAGTGAGAGCACAGGAGGGAACCTGAGCACATACATCAGTGGTGACGAGCTCCTCCAGAAAGCCTGAGCTCTGGTCCTCATCCTCAGCAGCTTCCATACTCATCTAAGACTGTTCAATGAATATAGCGTAAGAAGTGTTTGAATTAGAGCCCAAAATGATTCTTCTTTTCCTCAAACTTCTTGTCTATGGATATTCTCACCATTAAGCTACAACATAAAGCTGTGTTTTGTGCCTAGTCTCCCACTCCTCACAAGTCTTTTCTTCTCTTTGTACACTGATGTGACCCCAGCAATGGGACAAGTGCTGTCTTCCCTTACCCTTTTGCCTTTCCTGGCCTATGGCTTTCTGAATGGAGAGAGCTTGTGCACCCTTGCATCCCCTCAGGCTGAAGACAGGATATCTTCACCTCCCAGCTGGTGGCAACCTCTTAAAGCCTTTTAGTGATTAGGTTACAGAAGGCACATTCTCCTCCTGTGTTTCTGACTGAAAACATTTTGTGTTCTTGTGGTTACTGAACTTTAGATTGGGCCAGAAATTCCAGAGAGAAATCTGAAAGAGTGCCTACAGGAAAGCCTGATTGTGAATCCCTGATAGCTAATTGGAAGACACCATGCTGTTGAGGTCTTCTACAAGGACACTAGCTTGGGTATTTAAAGACAGAAAGAATAATGTGCCATGGCAGAGCACTGTAAGACACAATGAAAAAATTGTCCTGAAACATTCTTATTGCAATCCTAGTATTTTAATTTCCAAAGTTATAATCTAGTTGACATATAAATTCTGTAAAGGAATAGAGTTTAGACATATGGACTGTTTGTAAATCCAAATTCCATTACACCTACATTGCCTATGACTTTTATTCCCCTTCTAATAATTGTTCCACTATTTTAACAATTGTGAAATTGAAATGTAAACCAGCAATTTCTGGGAACAATTTGTTTTGTTTTTATTTTTATTTATTTATTTTTCAGAAAACTACTCTGCAGCACCATCTAGTGAGAGTGAGAAGGACCAGTTATACTGTTTCCATGTTTGGAGAATTTTCATGTGTTTGCAGCTTGCATACCTTCCTGCAGTCTCAGTAGAAGTAAAAGAAAAAATGCCAAGTCTCCATGTAGAGTGTATGTGTGTATCCTCAGTCATATCAGCCATCCTGAACCGAAAATCTGCCTCAGAATGAAAGGCTTTGTTATAGAAAGATATAGAGACCCTTCAGACAAGGTGCATTATAGACAGAATACAAAATACACCTTGACTACAAAATA
Source organism: Machaerirhynchus nigripectus (assembly GCA_013397975.1). Lineage (NCBI taxonomy): Eukaryota > Metazoa > Chordata > Aves > Passeriformes > Dicruridae > Machaerirhynchus > Machaerirhynchus nigripectus. The sequence continues at coordinate 1,292,214 of VZRQ01000839.1, forward strand.
ATCTTCACTTTAGAATCAAATTTCCCAAATTTTCATTTTGCTGAATCAAGCACATCATTAGCAGCTATCAACCTGTTGTTAATGACAGTGTAATTGACAGAAGCATTTCTTCCAGTAACTAATAGGGTCACTAAATATTCAAAGCAGTGAAGAAAACCCTACACAGTAAGAAATACAACTGGAGATACAGACCCTCTTGAGTGTTTAGGGCTTGCCTGTTAAGGGTGCTTATCTATGTAAATGTTTCCTTTGAACATGGAAAAGGTCTTCTGAGGAAACAAAAAAATCTATTCATAATTATCTATGTAGATGGTTATATAAATAAATAAAAACCCTACATTAAAAACTCCATCACCACATTCTATGGTAACTACCACAATGCTGCCTCCTACCTGAGTTGACTTCTAGCTCGACCAGTTATCTTGATGATTGATATGGCAACTCCCCACTGTGGTGATGGCAGCCATATGGCCATTTCCTCCAGTGTAAAGTGTGTAAGACACATGCAGAGACATACAATTATTCTCTTGCAAAGAAAAGAAAATGTCAGTCTTTCTGATGCCAAGAGAAGTCAGGTTACTTTAGGTCTTATGTTCTCAACCATAGGCTAATGTCATTATTATTTTTTTTCTTCTGTTTTTAACAACACTGATAAAAACACAGACCTTACAAATAAGAGTGACATTGCTACTTTTAAATGAAAAGCAAGTGTAGTTGTACAAATACAGAACATCTGTTAAGAGTTAATTCCTGAGTCTCGCAGGCAATCAGTTACTCAGAATTCCACTGAAGTATTAGATGATTATTACAACAGCCAGTTTTCTGATCCTCCAGAGACAACCGACTAAATGGAAGTAATGGACCAGTAGACTATCAGAGCACCTTTCTCCAGCTTTTTCTTTGTCAACTCCAACTCAGTTCTCAAATTCAGTTAGAGCTTGCAGATATAAATGGATGTTAATGGAAATGAGCCTGAATTTTCATGTCCTTTAGTGCAGCATAGTCTCTGGTTCTGTCTCTGCAGAACCAAGAATACATCTTATCCTAGGTAGTTAGACTGTCTGTAATAACATCACTAATAATAAGGATTTTGAAGTTTAACTGTAAAATACTGGATCCAGTTTACCAAAGTCACAGAACTTTCATGATGAAACAGAAACTGTAATGGAAAAAAAATATTAAGCTTAGAACTTCTTGAATTTAAAAATGAACTGTGAATTTATAGATTAAGAGATTGGATAAATGGGTAATTTTAAGTGCTGAGAAAATCCTGAACACACAAAGTAATCCAAGACACTAATTCATTAAGTCTTCTCAGTGCTTAGATGAAGTATTTTCTAATGCAGGAACATATAGTTTCACCAATGGATACTTATGTATTCTACTAGAGAGGATGGATGTATTCACAGAAAAAATTAATATTCAAATCTGGATAATAAAGGTCTTCTGTATTTTGAAACATCTAGGGAGAAAAAAAATAGGTATATGCTAAATTATAATGCATAAAATCATAACTTCTGAATGCATCAAAATTTGCTATTCCTCCTATATTCCATTCTACTATGATCAGAACGCAATACCGCATGAGCTAAATAGGCTGAATTTGAACGTACTGGTTTCATAATCACTTTACACTTGCTAAAGCCAATATGCCTGCTGAGTCATTGTAAAAACTCTTAAGTTGCCTGAGTCTCCTTCAGCCTTTCTTTATGTGAGAGATAAGGAGGCAAGAGATAGATTAGTTCTTAAAAAATGGGTTGTGCAATAAAGCAAACGGATAAAACAGTGAAAATGTTCTTAACCTTTGTTTTTTCACTTACTGTGAATGGTGAACTGACTTTTACATGAACACCAAGCACACCAAAGATATTTGTATCTAGTTCTGAAGAAAGAAAATAAAAATAGAAGAGACTGGTCCCACAATACTCAAAAGCTGCCTCAAAGCCCAAGTTTAGATCCATTTCTGCTTAAAAATTCACTTTCTGTTCCTTATGGGAAGTGTTTAAATACAAAGAATTTCTAAAAAGGGGTCAAAAGTAGCAATGAAAAAAGAGAAAGATAATAAAAAATGGGAAGATAATTCCATGTTTCACTATAAATGAACAGCAGTATTTAAAAAAAAAACTATTTTCTTTCCATGTCTGCTTAAATGGGGTGACTGAATAGTTACTGAGGTGCAGCCAGCAGATTATGTACTACCACCTTATGGTCTTCGTTCTCAGCAGTGCAGTCACTCACCTTGCACCTGTCCAGGAAGTCTTCAGAAGAGATCTGCTAAAACAGTGTATTTCAATTAAAGGGAGGACATCAAGGTTAGCTGGGGACTAGGCAGCAGAGTGTGAACTGCTTCCAGCACCATCACAAGGGATTCAGAGAGCATCCAGTCAGTATCTCAGCTGGATTTGGTGTTGCTGGATAATTGTCGCAAAGGGGATGAAGCACTCAAAATTGTTAATTCTACTATTCCCAATGCAACTTGCTTTTTCATCAAAGAGCAGAAATTGTGGAAATATATTTGTGTGACACTGAGAACCAAAAAGTATCCTTCATGTTTAAATTTAAAAGTTTTAAGCTAACAAATTCATTGAGATTTTACACCTAAGCACAGGCATTTCAGCTATTTAAAGTAAGATTCTTGTGAAATTTGATCATGTTTTAAAACAAAATATGCACTTTATTAACACAATAAACATGAGGACTTGAGACCCAAACAACTGAGTTTTTAGAGATAAAACACAGTTTTTCTACTGTGTTTGCAACCAATATTGCATTGACAAAGTACTTATTTCAATGCTTAACTCATGGGTCACAATGGTTTCTAGAAACATCTCATTCAACGTAAAGGTCCATGAACTTGAGACAATGTCAGCAAGAAATACTTTTCTCATATGCTGTCCTATTCTATAACTAGTGTAGCAGAGAAAGATATTGAATACAAATATTGAAAAAAAAATAGCACTGCAAAAAATCATATGAAAATTGTGCTCAATGTGTCATCACATCTATCAAAAATAAAATCAGAGTGCACCTGGAAACACACATTTTTATATCATACATAACATGTATTATATTTTTATTGCATACTGGGACTACTGCAACACAAAAATGAGGTAAACATCAAGTACCAAGCTACTGTCAGAGCCCTGAAGGCGTCACTAAGTTTTCCTTCCCTGATGATTGCTCAGAACCACAGTTCAACCCATCCCAGTGCTCTTGGTGCCTGGCCTGGTGCTGCTCTGGGATTGCAGGCTCCAGCCTTGTTCCTGACTCTGTCTGCTTTGCTCCCAACTCGACTCCATTGACTGGGCATTGCCCTGGCTTGTGACTTGCCTGGTTTGGGACTGTCAGTGAACTCTGAGACCACTGACTGGTGCTGCAGGCTGTGGCCAGCCTCATGGGATTGGGTCACCCTTTTGTCCCAGCTCCACATCCCTTGGGGAGCAGCCCTGCTCACACCACTTCCTTAGTGGTGGCATAGTGTTCTTTCTGCTCTTTCACCACTTGGGTATATATTCAATAAGCAGCATGGATCACACTGGATGGTTCTAAATGTTTTTTGATATAGGAGAAAAGAAATATTATTTGGATGAACAGTAATATTACATTATATGAGGAAATGTTTTCAACCAGCTCATATGCTTTAGGCTTATATTAATCACTTATTTGAAAGATGAGAAATTTAACTGCATGTAAGGTACTGCAAATAAGTTTCAGGAAAACTGCAGATTGAAGGGTCCTGTGAGGACACTAGATAGAAAGAGATCATGTATCATGTATTTCTCATTTACACTGTGGGTGAAAATGTAATAGGAACAACTGTATATTCAAAAAGCTACTTGGGTAGAAGGTTAATCACAAAACATAACTGGGATGTTATCATCAAATTAGCAGGAAGCCTTCATACTGGAGGCTATTTTACATTCAGTGTCATTCAAGATTTTCATTTAAAACTGGAAACGACAAATCAGACAGTATGCTAAACATAGAATTCAGGAAAAGGGGCAATAATTATTACAGAAAACCACTGGAATAAAACGAGAGCCAACACAGACAGATGCACTATGTGTAAAAGAGGAAGAAATAATCAAGTGTCAGATCCTGTCAGGAAGTGTAATGAACTTCATTGCAGATGCAGGTTCTTTGTGCCTCTCAGGATCAGTCCACAAATGAGCACAGAGGAAACTACTGACTCAGCTGGAAAGAGGTGAATGGTAGGTTACAGTCTGTGATGGACTGACCATGACTGAAGTACACAGTGCTATCAGTGAAAATGTACGGTGGGTTTAAAACAAGGAGTGCTCTGAGTAACACAAGCCATGTGTTAACTCTTCTCTATTCACAGAAATTTGGCTTTAGATGGACTTCAGTGTAGGATATTTCATTTTAAAAAAACAGCTACATGAAAAAGGAGTGATAAGAAATACCAGCACACACATATTTTCTGCCACTTGTCATGGTAAGTAACACCTTGGGAACCCAACCCTGAAGATGTAAGCAGAATTGTACTCGAGCTCTAAGTAGACATGGATGGTAAAATTTGTAACTCAAAACTATAGTTATGAGAGATGGCCTTACAAACCATCTGGAGACAAAGGAATGCCATGGCATGGTAAGAGCTGTATGGACCAGAAGGAGAAATATCAAACAGTCTGTTATAAGCTACATTTATACTGATTATACCCAGGGCTTTTTGCCTCTTTTTTCTTTGAAAGCTTCTGTATCTTATCTGAATTCAGATAACCCCCAGATGGAACAGGTGTGTTTATTAACAGTTACTGAGGCTGTAGGCTGTGCTCCCAGGCATAGCATGTTCTCTGGGTCGGATGAAGGGGGAATCAAGGCAAGAGCAGCAAAGGCTTCATCCATACCAGTGCTGCTAGTAGCTCTGCTATTGGTATCTCTAAGGAAGCTTCACTTTCCTTGATTTACCTCATTCCCTTACACTATTTGTGCTAAAGCAGATGGCAGGGTTGTTCAGCATTCAGCCCAGTGTAAACAGACTATCATCCTAGTGTATGTTTATTCTTTTTGGAGTGCAAAACACCGCTAAGAGACCACTCTAGTTCCCAAACCAAGACCCAGCGATGAAGCTCTCTACATTCTCTTTTCTTCCTCCTACCTTTTTCCTGCATAAACCTATACCCTTCGAACAGAGGAAATAGGCTATCTTGAATTTGAAAATTATCTTGATTCGTAACTGTCTTTAAAGATACAGCATTTTTTTTTTTTTTTATCCAAGCAATTTTGGTAGTGGTTACATATCCAAAATGTGAAATTTGAATCTGCATCTAAGATTAGATGATACATTAATGTAAAATTAATGAATTACTTCTGTGTGGTATAGTTGAATGAGAAGAGTTTAAAAAATAGATACATAATGTCAGAGTTATAAGCTGCAAACAAAAGGTTCAGATCCTTTTCCTCAGTGATTTGTGGAAATCTTGTCTAGGATTCTGAGCAGAAGATAAAACCGTAACAACAGAATTACTTAAAAGATAAAAAATAGAGAAGAGTAACAGTGATTCCAAGCAATAAGGTAGACAGCCTTCAAGGGAAAAAAAATTTTTTTTTAAAAAATTATTTTTCCTCAACATTCAGTGGATAAGTGATACCTGGCCCGTGTTCAATAAGCAGGTGATCTGCTTGCAGTTCTCAGAAACCCAAAGGAAAAACAGCTGCCAAGTAGAGTTTCAAATATTAGAAAGAAGCCATGAAAAGTGGGAGGTGGAGAAACAGAAGACAAATTAATAAAACATTTGCTTAGAGAATACACCAAATACACAGTTAACTTTCAACAACAAAACTACAACTCTTTTTCCTGTAAATACTTTATTTTTAGAGACAGGACAAGACCATGTTTGTTTAACACCCAGAAATCTTGCTTCATGGTGACATTTAAGAATTCGGCCTCAACAGACACGTGAAAGTTGTGCCCAGAAGGAAGGAGGGTTGAAGTTAAGCAGAAGCCCAGCCACAACTGAAGCACAGAAGAAGAACTCTGGGACTTTCTAAAAGGCCAAGGAAGCAACTGAGCATGAAGTAAAGTCTTACTCAGGTAACAAATGGCCAAGTACAGGTCTACAAAAAATCTAAACCAAGCATCAATATTTTTCCTCCTTGTCAAATTCAGCATCATTTCTTAAAAATAAAAGCTTCAAAAAGGTGCACAGTTCTTTTAAGGGAGGAGGGGTGGTGAGAGGAAAAAGCTAAAGTGAATAGCTTGCAACACCTGCAGCTGCAAACCCTCTCACCTTGGAGGCTGCAAGTCATTAAGCATGGAACTTTCAGTGCTTTGCCAAACATGAGGGAGAGTTACTTATGTTTCTGTATTTAATACACACTAAAAAGAAAACATTTAGCATTACAACCATAGGCTCAGTGGTACAAGGAAGGAGAGAAACATCACTGGTACTGAGTAAGTAAGAAAAAGTTATTAATGGTATTAACTGATGGCTTAAATCTCAGTGAAATGAAGAAAATGAGTGCCTCCAGGATAAAGTTATATTTTTGATTGATACTAATATTTTAAACTCTTTAATGCATCAAAATCATTACTATTTGTTTTCTGCAGAGAAAAGTATGTTGTCTAGATAAATATAAAGGATCCTGAATATTAACAATAATTCTTGACCTTATCAGTATTCAAATGTAAATATTTTGAAACTCCCAAAATTCTAGACATGTTTTACTGTTCTGATTTATAAGGAGCAGTTTTGCAGAATAAGCAGATACTCTTTTCAAAATATATAACCATGATAACCATTTACAGGGACACCAACTAACAAAATACTACATACTTTCAGTTTGTTTTCCCTACCCCATCTATTCTACACACGGTATCTTCACAGATTACGAAATTACCTCCTGTCTATTTCCTATATCCTTCAAACTAGCCACTGTCTAGTCAGCTGCACATTCCTGATGGAAAAGTAATGAAAATAATGGCTATTTTAACGATAAGCCTTGAAGATAATTACTATAGAAGACTTTTTACTTTATTTTCAAATTTCTGAAATATTTTGGATGGATTTGAATTTCATTTTCCTTTTGTATTACTGCAGAGAAGCAACCCAGAAACTGGAGGCAACAGTCACTAAAACAACCCTGTGGGAAACTAAAATAGTTCACTTCCTTGGTCTGGTCTTCCTTGTAAATGAAGGCAAATATTTTGGGGTAAGAATTAGGACCATCTGCTTTAGGACGTAAGATAGCACTTGGAAGGCATTTAAACTTTTAAGTCTAATAAGCCTCCTCTCACACACTGCCTGGCTGGTGAGTTGTCTGTATTCAACTAGCACTTTCATTTAATACTGCAAAGGATGTTTGATAGGGAGCGTGTGCATTGCTTTCATAGGAATGGGGAAACAGAAGTTTGAATTCTTTAACTGAGAAGGTTAAACTTAGATCTCCTTGTTTTTGGATGAGTATATAGGATACCTGATTACTGTGCAAAAGTTTGGAACCATTTCCAATTCTTTCTCAGGATACATTTTAAGTTTGAAGTTGGTTTTTTTCAAGTCAGAAACTAACTTTTCGAGAGGACTGTCACTTCTGCTACCCAAGCTGGATGGAAATGATCAGTGTACAGCTCGGAATCAATTATTGTATATGCATGAGTAGATCTCCCCTCATTATACTGGATTGCCTTTTAGAAATAACTTCCACCTAACTAACTAGACCTGTAATATTCTGGAACAGATTGCCAAGAGGTGTGGATCCACAGTCCATGGAAGTTGGATAGGGTTGGACAGGGCTCTGAGCAACCTGGTCCAAAAAAAGTGTCCCTGCCCATGGCAGAAGGGTTGGAACTAGGTGATATTTAAGGTCCTTTTCAACACAAATCACTCTGCGGTCCCATGAAACACTTTTTTTATATTCCAGTCTAGATTGAGCAAAGAAGTTCTTCTATTCCACTGGGACATGGTTTAAAGTATTGTGTATTGCTTCCTCAACTGCCTCCCTGCTAAGTGCTTGAGTGTATCCTAATTTATGTGTGCAGCAAGTCAGGTTGCTGCTGGGATCACTGGCTGTGTCATAGGAATGCAGAGGGCTGTGGATCACCCTGTTGGAAGTATCACCTATTTGTCAGGTGTTGGCACCTGGCCCAGCCAGCTTCAGGCTGTGGTTGAAGGGACAAGTTCCACAAGAATGTCGGATTAAGGTACTGCAACGCACCCTCTACTCCCGTCTCTCCAGATCAGGAAGCTGCGTGATCACACAGTGAACTTGTCTTAGTACAACCTGAAAGCAGCACTCTTTTGTACTGACACTCATCACTTCCTTGAGTTCACAGGTGCTACAGCCTTAAAAATATAATGCAAGGAAAGGTGTAGTGATGATGCAATGAACAGAGGAAGAGCAGATGAAAAGGGAAGTTCATTCTGACCTAAACTGGGCTTCCAGAGAATGTGTTCCAAGTTAAACAACTTTTTAGAAATGTAGCTTAGGTGAATCTATCAGGAGGATTGTTTCCTCCTCCTCCTTCTTGCCTAAACTCTTTCTCTTCTCTCCTACACTGGCCATGACTTGCAGTTCCCCTCATGGGCCCGCTGAATTCATGAATGAAGGAGAAAGTTAACGCAGAAAAAAACCGAAAGGCATCTAATGTCCACCACAGCCAGAAAGACAGAAGGTGGAACTACATAAAGAGGAGAGAGGAGCTACACTGCAGAGGAGAGGCTGGAAGCAATAAACAGTTGAACCGCTCTGTGGTGAGCTGGTATGTCAGCACAGGTAACATACCTGCTTCAAGAGCCGGTGTCTTGCCTGATGCTGAGGTGATTACAGCACATTCTTAGTGATATGTTAAGACAATGAAAATGATAATTTTGTGTTGCTCAAATACCAGCATTTATAGGCCACATTCTGCAAACAAATAGGAAATGAGCAATAATTTGGAGGGCAATTTGACCATACCTGAGAAAACTGTACAAGAATTTACTTATTTCCACTGACAAAAAAAAACCCCTCTGACTATCATCTTCTGATGACAAGTTGCATGGCCACAGTTTCTAGAAGAAACCATTCACCTGGGTACAAAGATAGACTTTTTGTATAGAGCTGTGTCCACTTTCCAGTTTTCTCATAGTCTTCATCCGGTCTGGGAGGAAAATTTCACTTGTATCCTTCTTTGCCCATGTAGTGTCCTGGAGATTTGACATTTATTTTATGTTTACTGAGAGAGAGAGGTTTTTCCTAGTTTGCTGAACTTGCATTCTCCCCTCTTGTACCAGCATTTTGAATGTAAATGCTAACACAGCGTGCACAAAAATCCCTACAAATAATGATATATAAACTCAGAGACCTGACTCTAAAATCATCTTTCAATTAAATCTTTATTTCACAGTAGCACAACTGAACCTAACAAAACTAAACCAGACAATAGACATTACCATTCACAAAGCACGTGTATTTAACCTTCATCCCTAATAATAGTAATAATTAAGGGATGTTGACAAGCACTTGTTTGACAGTGAGATTGGGGAGGCATGTCTTTCCTGACACAGTGGGATATAGCATTAAATTGTAACAATGCTGGCAGCCTTCCAAAGGATGGAGTCAAGGCAGGTGGTAATACTGTTCAGCAGCAATGGAAAATAGGTGACTGCATGTTGGCTTTAAATTACAGTGCACAGTCTGTTTTAAGAATAATTTATGTGATCTATGTAGTGCAACACTTGAAGTCCTCTCATTTGTTTCTTCTTAAAAATGTGTGACAACTGTTTCTTTGGGATCTCTTTTTTTCCTAGAAAGAGTGAAAGAAACAAGGCCTATAACAAGTAAGACGTTGATTAGAATAGTGAGGCACATTCACAGCACTAAATTACTAACATTCATTTACCTGGAGTCCAAACATAGAATACTGTAAATGGAATTTTCACCGGAAATTATAGTAATGGAATTAGAAAACCACTGTTGGCAACAATAAATCAGTAACTATCTAGTCAGAACATTTAATGCTTTCACAGAGTGTAAGCTGTTTTTAACTGAAATAGGATCTCTAAACCTAGCATCCCACAGTCGGAAAAACTCCAGTAATAAGTATACCTAGGGCAAACACTCCATCTTGAGGGCAAAACAGAGCTGAAGTATTGTGCAGGCAGTAATAGTCTGCGAAAGAAGAAAAAAACACGAAGTAGTTGCAGGAAAAGGGGTTGAAGACATCTCAGTGAAAACTTGCAATTGCTTTGTTGGTTGTACTGGTGGCTCACTGAGTGCTAGGTGGGATACTGAACTCGTAGCTAACCTGAGCAAGACTGGAGAGGACAGAACCAAGAGCTCTGGCTTTCTCTCAAAGATAACTGTTCTCTAAGTATAGTTTGCTCTAAAATGTTTCATCACCTGACTTTGAGAAGGCACTGTCATAGCAACCAGAAATGCCTCCAAATGATTTTGAATGTTGCATTGCTACTTCTTGTGGTTTTTACTACAAACTTCCTGTGAGTGTGCACACTGAATATGCTTAGCTGTGTAACATGCTCTCTTTTCCAGTGGTGACATGTAATACATGGATCTGATTAGATTTTATCATAATAAAGCCAATATAATTTGCTTAGAATAGAGAGCATCATATTGTCAAAAAAGCATCTGGTCCCATAAAAATCTTCCCTTTTGGCATTACAGTACATTATGCCAAGAAAACTTGCAACTAAAACATTTGGAGCATATTTTAGAAAGCATTTGACTTTAAAGGATGTGATTTTATGCATCTGGAAGAAAAATTTGGTTACACAAGTAAGTATCAGAAGTTTAAACTGTATTTTCACTGTGTTTTTTTTCTCATAGGCAAGAATGGTGCAAGATTTAGATGAGTCAAATGCAGTAGGCAAGAAGGTAGGTTGGTATGTTAAGCATTTTTTGGATCACATTTTCCAGATGCTCTCAACTTGTAACCTAGTTTATATCCATAACTCACACATTCTTTATCTTGTATGCTTTTTATCCCAGAAAAGCGTGCTGCACAAAGAGACTTGTGTTGCTTAATAGCTCAAGAGATTTGGCAAGTACTTTGCTTTAAATCAAGCATGCTTGCAAGGCTTCCTTGAAGTGCTTCTTGGACAGACACACTTCCTTTTCCTGTGCACCAGTTCACTATATAAGAGTTACTTAGGTATTCAGGCATCGTCTGTGTTATTTTGAGCTGTATACTACTTGAAAAACAAAACAAAAAGAAAAAATGCATTGCTTGTAATGCATACATTCTGACTTCTGGGAATTAATGGTCTTCCAGTAAGTGGATAGAGAGTATCCTGTCTGTCAAATTTCAATTCCCTTTGTCCCCTGAAAACAATAAATCACATGTTAAGCCACTGTAGCCATCTAACTGAACTTGCGGCTCCTGTGCTAAGTTAATCTTTCAGAATCCAATCGGGTGGTAAATGTCTGCATATATCTGTGGTTTAAAATTTAATGAATGTGATCACCTTTGATGCGTTTTCGGGTTTTTTGGTGATGCTCATTTTTCAGCAAGGCAAAAAACACAATGACTCTACGAAACTAAATAGAAATTGTTTCAATCTTTTCTCCTTTTACTCTGCAGAACCAAAAGCAAGTGTCTTTCTTGGAGCTTCATAAAACTAATCTGTGTATATTTTATTGTTATCAAATGCCATTTTCAGAAACTGTCACATAAAGAAATTTTTTTCTCTCACGAATCCCACCCCAAAAGCTCCCAGTATCAAAAACCACAACACTTAATTTTCAGCATTGAAGCATCTATTCTGAAAGAAGTCCCCACTAAGTTCTAGGTGAAGTCATACACATCATTTAAAGGTAACCATTCATTTGCTATATACCTACACATTGGTGGACTCAGCCACTGAGGAATTCACATACTCCAAGACCACTTTTAGGAACTATTAAAAGAGCTCATCTTTAGTGCACAGACTGCTAGCATGTTCAGAGAGATTCTGTAGGCTCAGCTCTTCCCCATCTCGGATGGATGAACAAAAGAGGCAGCCACACTGAAGTTAATGATTATACTGGTGCAAAACTGCTGTTAAGATAAGTGTTAAGAACTAGATTTCCCTTTTGCCCCGTTAAAGTTTTATGTTAGGTCTGTAACTGTTTTTTCCTATCTTTTATGGACCACGATCGTGACTATTTTAACAGCCACTTTATATTTGCTTCTGGATAATGGATCCCATTTCAAATGTCTGTATGCTGCCTGGATCAATGTTACTTGTGCAATGTATCTCTCACATGGACAGCAATAAGAATTTTTTCACAGGGGAAGATTGCCAAATTCTAGTGTCTGTAAGGTATAGATGGACCCAATGTATATTTTGTCTGAGTTAGAACTTTTTCTAAATGATACTTTGAGAATTTGTTATTTCATTTACTCTTTCATTATAAGAATTACACAGTACTTTGTTGGGACTTCCCTTTGCTTTTGAACAATGCATGAGGTTATGTTATTGTAGTTTCAACATTGAATAGCAAGCAGTTCCTGAATAACATTCTGCCATTCAAACATCTCACACAAACTTGTGGTTACCTCTTTAACAGCGTAATTTACAAGTCATTTGTGAGTAATTTTAATGTTTGCTTGGCATCCTGAGTTCCATTTTCCTCTTCTGACTCATGGCATCGATGACCTATATGAGGAGAAATTGTTTGCATAGCCCATGCTTTTTTTTTCATGCTTGCTTTCTTTCTTCGGTGTTGACATGCACAGGATCTGTTAAAGAACCAAATAACAGGAAAGAAAACTCTTCCTCTCTCTGCATAACAGCTGCTGGAGACAACAGAAAACAAATACCTGAGATATATCTAGCTCATTTTTCAGGTGACCTCATTATGAAAAACAGGAAAGACCCAGACTTCTGTGTTTGCTTTACAAAATGTTGTTTGCCTTCACTGGCTCTGTTGGGATTTAGGGACTAACTGTATGACAGGAAGCTCAGGGAAGCAGTCTACATTGTCTGATGCTATTGTTTTCCTTTTGAGTTCACTAAGTTCATTTCCACTATACTGTTTTTTTACCAGCATATTTTTGAGTCTGTTTAACTGACTGGAACTGACTTCTTAAAATAATCTGACAGCAGATTTGGTGGTGATTTTATCCTATCTTTTCCTTTTTTTTTTTTTCCCTAAATCCATTGCCAGTGATCTGAGGTAAAGCTTTGACTGAGGAGCATTTATAAGGAATTTAAGGGTTTTGGCTCAGTTCTGTTGAATAATAGCCAGTTTCAGCAAACAACAGAGCACACATGTCTTTTTAGCAGCATGATCAAAGAACAGTGAGTGTCCCACTAGCAAAAAGAAGTTGAGCTTATCATCTCATCTGAACCTAAAGAAATCAATGAGAGCTTTCTACTTTTTACAACAATTCTCTTTAATTTTTTTTGTCTTTACTTGTGGATTCAGGCATTAATTAAATATTTAGCATTCGATTCTCCACTGTTTGAAATCACATTTTCAGAGCAGCAGACTTTGACCAGCCTGTTTGACGCTTAGTACTAACTGCCATTCATTGAAGAGATTCAAAAATAAGGCTTAACCTAGAAACAACACGGAAAAATAAATAAATCATGTCATGAGCCGGGCGAAAATTCCCTTTCTGTGTTGGGCAGGGACTGAGGGAAGCATGAAACATGAGGTAATTTTCAGATAAGATTAAGATAGGTGCCAAATATATTATTCTGCCATTGGAGACACTTTGTGACTGTTTGCTTCAGGCTGTGTCGACCTAGACCACACAATATGTAAGCACTTTTGCATTTAGTCTGAAAGCACACATTAATGCATTTCTGTTTCGCATATGGGCAGGACATGGATTTACAAATATAAGAAACTGACATAGACCAATAATGTAGGAATTATAGTATGCTCCACCAAGTCCATCTGAGACCCAGCTATGTGGAGGAACAGAAACTAGACATGCCCTATTGAGCACCAACAGGTAACTGCAGATGTCACCTCTATATTTTTATATTACATGCCCTAAAACATGCTCCACATTTAAATAGGGTAATCTTGCTTTGGTCCTCCTCACTGCCACTGTCCTGATTGACTCTACCTGAACTCTGCCTTCTTCTGGGAGTAAAGAGTTGAGGTGAATAAATCCACATACTACTATGACAAATATTATTCTTCAGATTTTTCATGTATATGTAGCAGCTAAAAACTTCAAAATTATTATTCCCTCAACTGTCAATAAAACATTCAATTATACAGAGAAACTCAGCTTTCCACATTGAATCATTAATTCCCTTTAATTAAAAAGCTAGATGCATGCTTGTGTGCACACACATGTGCATGTATCCGAAGCGTGATACGTATTTACTTTTACCTTCCACAGGTTTTGAATTCTTTCACCAGTTCAACCATAATAAATGCAAATGTTAAATAGGAAATCTGGGATTTCCACACTGCACAAGTTAAAGTAGCTAAAATTGTGAACACCAGGTAATCACTAGTAGCCAGATAACACCAATATGCCCATTTTATGTCCCATCTGAAATGGAACCAGAGAAAACTCCAATACTGAAACAACGTTTAGTTACACTAAGGATGAGATTCAGCTCCAAATTAAGACCACATTAATACAAGTGAATATCCGAGGCACCGAGTAAAACTGAGCTCCCTGTATTAGACATCAGTGTTTCATTATGTTACCTGGAGTGCCCTAGGTGGTCTGAGACCTGTAGCTTTCTGAATCAGCAGGTGGGGTGTTGGCAGGATACCATGGCATATACACAGTTGTCATCACATGCCTTTGGATAACTGAGCTGCCTCCAGAGTCTTTACCACATCATTACTAACATAATGCCAGCTTTACTGTTGGTATAAACTTGCAAAATCATACAGGGTCATAACACTTAAATAGCTATGATCTAATATACACAAATGTAGTGGGAGTAAAATATACTTTTCTTGGAAAATCAAACAATAAAAAAATCAAGAACTGAATATCTAATCATATCTAGCCTCGGAAGCACCAAACTACCAATCTGTATCCAATTTATTTCTTGATAGTCTAATAATTATTCAAATAATTTTGTCTGTGGAAAATTGCCTGGTTTTATACATCTATTTTCCTTTTAGGGAAAGGACATTAAACATTGTATTTACCTGTAGCATCAAGACATGAGTACAAGTCCCAGCGGTGAGACTTTTACCAGGTTGGTGAGAGTCATATCAGAAAGTATCACATTAGAGTGAAGGTAATAAAAGAGAAATAAATGAGAAAATAAAGAGTAACATACAGCATGGTAATGCAGAAAGAAAAACAGGACTGACCACATTAAAACTGGGAAAAAGATGGGAAAAAGGAGAACAAGAGAACACACACTAGGAGCCAAATATTCAGGGGAAGAAAACAACATATTGAAGGGAAAATGAAGATGATTAAACACAGCACATGAACAGAAGGAAAGAGAAAAGAAAGGGATTGCTTTGAGAGTTTCATGGTTATATGATAAACTGGAAAATACTACGGAAATGTCACTTTTACTTTTATTAACTTTCCTGAGGTTTAGTTTTAGCTAAGCTAAATCCTGCAGTTCTTTGTTCAGGTGGTATTTCATTTGACTTGCCCAGTATGTATGTAGAAAAGAAACAAAGTGATTGACTCCAGATATGCTGTATTAAGTAGGCTTTTCTAAAAAACGAAATTTCAAAATTTTTAAAATAAGACTCCCATTATCAGATCAGCAGTTTTGCCTTCAAAAGCTGGCTTGATAAAATCATCTGGTACTGAAAGAAGTACGTAATACTTCTTTTCTCATTTCCATCTACTTTTTCTAACACACAACTGCATTTATGTCACAGAAAACATCTGATATGAGGCTACATTTCCTATAGACATAAATGTTCATGAGTAAAAAACTTACTGTGTGAGTCATTTGTTTCAACAAGGCCCCTCACAGCACCTAAGCAGTTCCTCTGCATGTAACTGTCACAATCAAATACGAATGATTTGAGACCTCTCTACAAGGACTTTTTTTCTCACTCAACCGAAACCTCTGTGCTGAATGGTGCAGCAGTCAGTTTTACAATGAATTGTGTATTCTCCCATTCAAGAAAATACTTTCAACAGAATCTGTGTCAGACACTAAGTAAGCTATACTAATTGTAAACATTATAACTAAGCTGATGATGCAATGGAATTACTGGGTTTTATCATGTGTCAAAGTGAACGATGATTTCACTTCTAACTCTCCTCTCAATTTTCAATTTCATTTTTCAGAGTTACACAATATTTTTTAAAAAAATCAATCCTGTAAACATTTTTTGTTTACTATTTTTCCATGGAGCAATGGAGTAAAGTCACTTCTGCTGTTTGAGTTTGGCTTCCATAAGTTATATTAACAACCGAAAAGGAGTACGGGATGCTAGACACATTCCTTGCCAAACATTTAGTTTGCAATCTGGAGGCTCAACATGCTTTAACCCAACTGAAAATCCTGCACATATTGCAGGACTTCTATGGCTTCTGTTCTGATTTATTCTACTGCTTCAGAACAAATATTGTTCAAAGGAAGCGAAAGAATCTGTTGATAATATTATTCGTTACTCTCAAATCAGAGTTGAAAGAGAGAAACTGAGAAAGTTCAGGCAGAACATGAATATCCAACTTATCAACAGATGAACTTGGTATTTATTTGGGAAATTTTCCTTTCTTTCTGGAAAATTTGTTTCTTCATAGTATTTTCAAAGTACTGGTAATGTGTAGTGGGTGGTTGGTGGAGAGGCCGCTGCGTTATTCCGAAAGCGTCCCTTGCAAGGAATCTCTCCGGCGGTGCCGCCTGGCACACTCGCAGGCCGGCTCTCCCACCCGTGCCATGGAGGCACAAAGCACACCTCACGCTGAGCTGGTAGCTCAGGCGTCACCAGAGGCAAGGAGTCAGGAGGGGCTCTCCCTACAGTTCCGAAGGGTTTATTGCCAACCACAACAAAGGTGTCCCTGGACGAAGGAGCTCGACCTGAGGACTGTGACAAACTTACATAGGGTTACGGAGAGGAGGAGGGCAGAGCACCAGTAACCAATGGTCTGAGGGTATGGGGCGGAGAGAAGGCGCGGTAATACAACAAAAATTAATGGCGAGAAGGAAGGGGTAGAGTGCAGGCTGGATTAAAACCTTTTAAGGGATAGAAGGGGCGTATGGCCAACTGGCCAACCAGACAGACAAAATCTGTATAGGCCTGATGGGTTAGGCTTTTCTCACCCTGAGTCAGGGGGTTATTTTAGACTTGGGAGCTAGCCCACCAGGGGGTTCCTACTGCAACTGAGCTCTTTGGCCACTTGGCCATCTGAGCTGCTGGCTTAGCCATTGCAACATACAGGTAACTCCAAAAGATTTCTTTGAAATACTTTAAAATCAAAATCTGAACACATGTTAATAGGCTTTCTACAGATGTTTTTTAAAGAAAATTAAAACCTTTACATTTAATTATAAGGAAAAAAAAAGTCTAAAAGTCTTTTAAGATATTGAATACCTGTGATTGTGTATATATCAGCTTATCAAATAGTCCCTTCCCTACTCTAAATTTGAATGCCAGTGAGAGAAATATGTTTCCTTTCTCTTCTGTGTTTTGATTTGAGCTTTAAATCAAAAGGCAGTGCAGGTGCAGGCTACATGGGCATAGTGTCCACCAGCACAAGAAGCTTCTACAAGCAGTGTCAATATCAGCATAGATTCCTTCCTTCTCTCCCTCCACCACCATATCAGCAAAGCAACACACAGCAAGAAGGCAGGACTAAGCTGAGGAAGAGACAAGTGGTGTGACAGATATAAATGGTGTTTTCTCTTGGCAGTGCCACTTGCAAAGAAAGCAGGAATTAATGTGGGTCCAGTAAAACTGAGACAATGGTATAGCACACTGCATAAAGCACAAATGTCCTCATGCAAGCTTGTCATGTGGATTCACCTGGATATGAGATTCTTTAGTTAGGAATAATAAAATACATGAAGACTTTTTACTGCCTTCTGTTATTAAGCAGCAAAAGAGAGTTCAAATTACTATTTTTGTTATTAGACCTTTTTCCACAAGAAAAAGATGGTACAGACAATTAATGCAATTTTGAAAGTTCACGTATACAAAGTTCATTCATTTTTCATACAATCTTTAAGGATTTTATAGGTTAGTTTAGAAAACCTCACAGTCTTTTATGACAGACAGGTCTTATGTAAATGTTTCTATCAATTTCAATAACTTCATTCTGGTAGGACTAAGTCATTTAGAAACAGAAAAATAAATAATATAAACTATCAAATATATTAGATGTAGAATTCCTGTGAATGTTCTTATTCTGCATTCAGGATGTGAGTGTTATCCAGGAGAACGCATCCATCAGGAATCTTTTAAACTACCTCTTTGAACTATGTCCATGGGCTGACTTTCCCAGGATGGCAAGTAAATATCCACATATACATGTGCTAGTCAGATCAAATGTGCTACTAGACTGAAAGGAGCTCAGGCACCTTAATCATGGTATTTGGATATATCAGTTCTCAGTACATTTCCAGACACAAAGACAGAAAAAATATTTTTTAATGGAAACTGCTGGGTATTAAATGTGTTTGGCAAATAATGAATTTGTCTCTATTTTCAAAAGGTCCATTTTAAAAATTCTGACACAACTTGCTTCCTTTATCTATTTTGGCAGTCACTGAAAAATCATTACTTGCCAAAGTGCCTGCTATCAGTTTCTAACAGATAGCTGTCAATAACTCAAATGCGCAGAAATCCTTGGTAATTCTTAGAAATCCTAAAGAAGCAGCTTGCCTTGATTCTCAGGCACGTCCCAAGCCCTGAGCAGCTGTTGAGTCTGAGCCTTAGAGACACATCCTTCAGAGCATCACTTTGAGCTCAAAACTGAGAAATGTTACTGATACCAGTGATTTATCTCTTCAATAGCTGCCTACTTACACCTCTTTTTAACAATCTAATTATCTTTAATAGAAACAAGTAAGGAAAATGGTGTTTCTTTTAATGATTTTTTTGGAGCAGATTTCAATTTTTTCCATCTTGCTTTTTCATTTGAATTAACTATAGGCTCCTAAAGTACTAATCTCACATTAGGAAGGATCTGCTCTTTGAAAGTCAAACCTGTTTAAAGCCTATCAGTACAAACTTTTCTAGACCGTGCTTTTGCCAAGAAACATGGAACCAGACAATCCTCGAGGTGTCCTTCTAACCTGGTGTTCTATGATTCCATGAAGTATTCACAATCACTATGCAATTTTGAACATCTCAGCCAATTCTATATATTCTTCCAAAGTGTTTGAAATTCACTTGCATTAAGTGCAAATTCAGGTCATACAAACAGGGTAGCTGGAACAGATAATGTAATGTCACTGCAAAAGTAATATTCAAAAAAATGAAAGCAGGTACTGAATCATCCTGGGGTAAACACCGGGGCAAAAGTAAAACAGCAAATTTATTTCCAAGCTGCACAATCTGCTGGTGTATTTTCTACTCTTTTTGAAGAGTTTCTTATAATTGCATTCTGATGTTTATGCACAGAGTATAACATAATTACAGTCTCCACATACTACACATAATATATAATACACATAATATATAATCCTGGATTATGCACAATAACCCAAATAAGAAGAAAACAGCATCAGTCTGTTTTCTAGCATATCTCCTTCCTTAATCAGAGAAGTAAAAGCAGTTTTCAAGTTGCAGCAGTGCTTCACTAAACCAAGACATCAGCTGTGAGTGGTGATGTTGCAATCATCTCAGTGATGCATTACTTTCAGAAACTGGACTTGTTCATTCCTCTGTTCAAAATAACTTGTTTGTGAAAACACAGCTTGGATTGCAAGAACGAGATTCTAAGATGTTGGTGAACAAATTAAAAAGAGTTTAGATATCACAGCATGTACATGGAACAGGTCTTCTTCCTTCCAACATACAGAACGTATTCTAGGTAAGGGCTTGTGGTGGTGAGATACTTGTGCACTATTAGAAGTCTTATTGTACAGCTTCAATTTAATTAGGCTTTGGATTATTAAAGAGCAGTATCTTTCTCCATTTAACATGTACAGCACAAAAATAACCTTTTCCTCTTGCATTCATGCACCTGGCAACTTGAAAGATTGCAGCCAAGTGCTGTTACAGCACAAGGAAGCAGAAGAGAGCAGTCAAGATCGCTAATACATCTTTTGGTGACAGCTGGCTGAGCACAAGCTGGAAGTGTGCCCAGGTGGCCAAGAAGGCCATCAGCATCCTAGTTTGGATCAACAATAGTGTGGCCAGCAGGACCAGAGCAGTGATTGTCCCCCTATACTCAGAACTGGTGAGGTCACACCTCGAATCCTTTGTTCTGTTCTGGTCCCTTGGAACAAATCACAAGAATGGCAAAGACGAAATGGCCTCAAGTTGTGCCAGAAGAGTTTTAGATTGGATATTAGGAAAAATTGCTTCACTGAAAGTATTGTCAAGCGTCAGAACAGGCTGTCCAAGGAAGTGGTTCAGTTACTGTCCCCAGAGGTATTTTATGAGACCTGAAGATGTGGTTCTTAGAGATAAGGTTTAGTGGTGCACTTGGCAGCACTAGGTTAATGGTTAGACTCAATGACTTTCTTCTGCAACCTAAACAATTCTGAGTCTATTCTACAATGCTTTTCCACTGTGTTTTAGAAGAGTAAGAGAAATGTTTTGTAACATTTTTTTCTTTCTCTCTAGGATGGCTAATCTTTAAAATTCATTGCATTTATACATTCAAATTATATATGCTGAAGGACAAAAGACAGTTAATAGGAGGCTTGGAAGAAATAGATCAAAAGGCCTTTATCAGCTGCTTACAATTCACAATGGTTCTGACAGTGACTGAAAACATTTCTCCAGTTTTGGATGCCAGCCCAGTGTACTGCTAATAGTGAGCAGACAATCTGCAGTTTTATGTTTTATAAAGTTTGCTCTCAAAAACCCAATCTCCTTCTCCACGATTTTTAACATTTTACCAGTTCTGCAACTGGAGCTGGACCTAGCTGTTCAGTGAAAGATCTTTTACACAATTGTGTTACCATTTGTCCACAGCAGTGAATAGAATGCAAGCAGTTCTGATTAATCATATTAGAATCATTCATTCATAGGATTACAGGCTTAATTGGGAAACAAATACAAGTCAAAATGGACTACTGCTGAATGCCCTAGGAGATTGTTTTTCCAAATTTTTAACAGACTGATCTTGTGTATACAAATATGGCAAGACAATGAGAATAAAAAGCAAAGGGAGGTTGCCATCAAGTTGTGAAACCATCCAGGAAGTGGGGAACTAATGTTCAAAGTTCAAGAAAATGCAACAGATGCTGTCTATCAAATGAGCAACTCTGTTTACAATTACAAGAAATGTCTTTAACAAAAGCTGGCATTTGGATACATTTGCTAGATTTGTCTTTTGTTACAATCCAGATGTTTGTGCGGGTTTGCAAATGTGTTTCTTGAGGTCTGTTCAGTTTTTGGGACATTCTTGGCTGAGTTTGGCCTACTCAATAGGGTTTTTAATGTTTTCAGACGAAAACCATGAGAAATTTCAATGTGTTTCATAAGATCTGGGCAACAGCAGGCAAAGTAAGATAACTTTGTGCTCTTAGTCATTGTGTTTCCAAGGGTCATTTGAACCAACGCTAGGCTTAGTTTCCTGTAATCTCTGTACATAGCACCAAAGAACTAGTCTAGACATGTTTACTTCAAAAGACATCATCAGATCCAAGTGTCCTGAAGAAGGGCACTTTGTTTGGCTCAGGCCCAGTGATGTGATGCTGTGTCTATATGAATTCAGTATTTGAGCTGAATCACATCTGGACAGCTTGAAATACAGGAGGGTAGGGTCTGTCACCATCTGGCCCCAACATAATATTTATTTCTTATGATCATCCTGATTAAGGAGATCCGAAATATTTATTATGTAACAATGAATAATGCAATTTTACCTGAACCATAGACCTTTGAAGTGCCGCTGTTTCCTCTCCAACTGCTTGACTTAACTGAAACCAGTTTCGGCAGTCTGTTTCATTGGTATGAGCTTATTTTAACTTTAGATTCTTCAGGGTGATTCAGAGTATGTGTTGGTATGGTTTGCTAAAAGGGAGGCTTAATCACAGATGGGAGCTGTCAGTACTGCTATAATACAAGCACATTATTATTTGTACACCTAAGGGTGTACAAATTTGGCCCCAATGGGGCCCCCTTCTTTGGCCCCATGAAAAGCAAAAGAAAATAAACAAGACTTGTATTTTGGCTTTTATCAAATCTGGATCCCAAAATAGTAGCATGCATAAATTAAAAGCTACTGAGTGGTTTTAACTATGCTTTTTATTGTTAGGCCTTTTCCGATACATGATGTCCAAGAAACAATTAGCTGGTCTGAAAAGTCTGAAGAGACCTTAAGAAGCAGCATGATATGCAAAGAGTGGTCAATCTCCCAGAGACAGATCGGGGAGGGGGATGAGGAGGAAGGACAGTGCAAAACCTTCTAAAAAAAAAGTCAAATAACCAAAATCCAGACTCTCACCTGCCGCCAGGATTCCTCCTGATTCTGAGATCACAAAATATCAAGACACAGTTGAGCAGTGACAGCCCCTTCCCTAAGTCTGCAGGCTTGACAGAAGGGCAGTCATGTCCCTCAGAGTCAAAGGATGATGCTCAAAGGGGTTTAGCATTTCCATGGGGTCTTTTGGCTGGGGCTTCAAATGGCAGTGAGTGAATGGGGTGAAGTGGATAAGGACTTCCATGTAGTGAATGGAAATGGAGAAGGGGGATTAGGATAAAGCAGATTCGTGGAGGAATCCTGTTTACCTTTTTCTCACTAAATCTTTTTATATTAAGTATTGTTGGGAAGCAGAAGAGAACTATTTAAAGCATCATACATCACAGTTTTCATGTGCAGGAAACAAAAAATCACTATATCAAATCAACTCTAACCAAAGTTTAAAAAAAAGGCCAGCTCATGATTTTTCAGGAAGATAATGCCTTGGAAAGTCAGCAGGTGTACCTGGGGCATGGTAAAAACCTAGCTGTGATTCACTCTATACCAGCCTACCCTAAATTAGTATCCCACCCTGCTATGAAAATACAGATTTTAATTAAAGCATCCTGCCTGTATAGCTCTCTTCTCCTTAGTAATAGTGTAGCACAGTAGCCTAGTGACTAAACAATCCTCTATCGACAGTTTTATTTTACATCCTCCTCCACCACCACCTTCTCTGTCTTACTCATGAAGAAAGCTTTGGAAATTTCATATTGAAAGCAAAAGTTCTTAGTTGCATTGCAAATTTTTTCATACAATATTCAAATTTACTTTCATCATAACATTTGCATACGCATCTTATGCATATATATCACACTGGAAATTCTGCTTTACTTGTTACCTACAATCTGAAATAAGGGATGACATATTTTGACACAATTTGGCAATTGCTACAAAAATTCTGTACATGTAAGCTTGGACAAATCACATTATATCATCATATGTTATGTTCTTTGGTTCTCATGATTTTTACTAAGTCAGAAAGATTTTAGCTACATGGAAAACCAACTCAGTTAAACTTAGATCCTTGATTCTGTTCCCTGCATTTATAAGTGTTTATCTTCTTGAGTAAGTAATGCCACTTACTTGTAGACTTGGGAGTCCAAGAAGATGTGAAATGTAGGTTTTTTATCCAGGTTTGCTTTGCTTCTATCTCTTGCCTTTTTTCTCCTACATTATTTGTCGCCACAGCAGTTGGACATGGAACTGAGGTTTGTCCAAATGTCTGGGCTAATTTCCAAGTAGGTTCTTTGAACAGTTGTTCCCCCTGAATTTCACCAAGGGCTGGTTTTGTTGAGCCTAGAACCTGACATAGGCTCCTATAAAAAAGCACGTTTTTCTGGGGGAACTGCCTTTTATATTGAGATTCAGCTAAAGCTATCAGTTAGAAGTTCAAAGTTCCGACCACTCTTTAGTTAGCTAAATATATATATTTTTCTTTAATTATCCAAGTACAATAAGTAAATTCCTTATACTGCACATTCTCTTATGTCTCTTAATAATCATGTTTTCTTAGTGAAGGAGAAACAATCTCTTTCCTATTCATGAGAAGTTTCACCATAATTTTCTAGTCCTCCGATCACAGGCTGTCTAAGTACTGAGTCAAGACTTAACTCTTCTTTCCAGTGGACTTTCTCAGATGCTGAAATATTAAGATTAAAATGTGAATGCTGAAATTTAATGACACAGTGTGTGCAGCTGAAGATTCACAAAACGTGTTACAGCTGAACACAAATTGCACTGCCTGTCATGTAGTTTTGTAGTTTTTAAGTAGCTGACATGTGACATGATTTGAATTCCAGTGATGGAGAAGTCATTTTCTTCGTCTTAGCCAAACATAAGAGTTACAGGAATCTTATATGAAGAGCAATGTCTGATTTGCTTCTAAAGAACAGAAATATGAAATCCTAGTGCTAGGGACGCCATGTTTAGGTCACTAAATTTGCCTGAGGGTAAATCTACGTGTCTGGTAAAACTACGTGTATGTGTCCACTGTGACAGAGCTCTGAGCCAGCCTGCTGCAGCAGAACAGTGCTGAGCCTGAGCTAATCAGCATCACTGATAGGACAGATATCCTAGTTTACACCGAACACTATGCTAATGCCATTCTGCAGTTCTAGACCACAGCACAAAAACTGCGTGTGTGCAGCTGTCTGCACCCATCCATGAAGTCTCTGCTCTCTCCTCTTTCTCGCCATGCCATGCTTGGACTGTTAGGTATGATCTGAGAATGTCGGTTTTGGTTTGCAGAAATTAAAATTTTAAAAGTTTTAAACATTACTGAAGAACTAGTCATTTTGCATGGCCTTGGCTAAAACAATAGGTTTGACTATTTTGTCTTTCCAGGTGCCTAGAAACATAGTTGTTTCTTGTAAGAAACTGCTAGAAATTAGTTCTGTGATGTAGATACAAGTTTGAAAAGCATCATTAAATCAAGGAAATACATAGAGGTCACAGTCTAAAAGCAGTTTGACCTGTTTTTTTCACAGAAGACTTAAGTACTGAATTTACTGAAAAAAAAGTGCAATTTTACAGGATTTCTGTTATCCACAATTTAAAACATTACTTGTTTATATATAAGACAGAACAAATTGGTAATAGGAAAAAAATCTCATGTAATTGATTTCAAAAGGATCACTTCTTGTCCCAAACTCTCTCAATGGCACGATGAGGAGAAAACTGCTAGAAAATGTTATCTCAGCCAATGCATGTTTTGCCTAGTTAGAAAAAAATCCCTATTTGTTGTTGTTTTCAAATCCTACTGTCTCTTTCCCTTGCCAAAACTCATTCCAGTACTTTCCATTTTGTATGGTATTTAATTCTTTCCATGTCATTTATTCATATCCAGAACAAAGTGTAACATCTGTAGATGAGTCCCTGAATAAATGAGCCCTTTTTGTGAAATTTTAGTTATTTAGATTGAAAAAAAGTATTTAAAGGTCATCACTAATATTTTGATAGATTGAATGATTAAAGAGAATGAAGGATATGGTATAAAAACCAGAACTTAATAGAAAAGTTATTTTGAAAATGTGTTAAAACCATTTTCAGCAATCAACTTTTTCTTTATTACAATTCACTGACTGTGCTCCACTCTGCAGCTTAGATCAGCAGTGGAATGTTCCTCCATATTTAGCTCAACCTCAAATTGAGCTCATTTAGTGCGCAACCTAAATGGTATTTACCAGAATCAAATTTGTGCTCCATTAAAAGAGAATTTTAAAAAAATCCTGTCACTCATTTCAATGTTATTACTTATACAACAAAACCATTTTATTTTTCTTGAGTTTTCTGTGTAGCATGCACATTGCGTTCTCTACCACACTTGTTTTTGGAAGAGACATTGCTGTACAAATACAAACTAACAAGACCCATTACATTTGCTTGAGAAGTATTGACTACTCAGGGACATAGGTTTTTCATTCTTATAAAAGCCATCCTTGCAAAACCAAATGAAAACTCTGATGTTCTCAGTGTTTCAATACTTACCTAAAAAGAGTGACAGCAAGGATCTTCATCCTCATTAAACAACTTTTTGTCTTTACACATTTGCATATTCCAAATTTAGATCCTATTATAAGCTAAGGAGCACTGCTACATCGTGATGCGTGAAATCAGAACTTGTTGCGTTTAACAGGAATGGCCTGGATTTTCTGCATATGTTAAATGTCTCTGAGCCAACAGAATTAATTTTTATAGTATGAGAAACTCTACTTTTAGGCAATGTATGTGGCAACTAGACATTAAATTGTTATGACTTTATGTCTTTTATCTCTTCTTTACACCAAATGTATTCCCCCTTTTTTAATGAGGGGTTGCCTTGTATTTCATAGTTTGTAAATGACTAGATTTATAGCTGGTAGCCCTAAAGTGATTATTGCAGCAACATCTATTTATAATTCTCTTCTAGTGTTAAAACAGTGCAACCTACACTGCTTTCCACATTTTTAGACCAGGAAAAAGTGGGAGGGTAGTTTTAGTATGTTCTTTCTAGTGTTTTCCAGTCTTTGCTCACAAAAGTTGTCCCAATGAACAGAATGGTCAGTGTAGCAATTTAATTAGAATGGAATATTTGTGTTTTTAAGAACTATCAATTAGGAGTTCTCTTGTAGATGGACTCTTTCATGAATCCAAATGTAAATAATCACTGCTGTCGTGATTATAGTAATAATACTAAAATAAAAGAATTTCATCTAACTTTTAAAAAATGGCTAGCTGTAAATTTTTTCCCATCTGAAGTTCTAAGAGTAAAGTTAGGACTAGGTAAATAGAACTAATGTGAGGAATTAAAAAAAAATCCATGGGGAAACTTCTAGGCCAGAGATCTAGGAACAATTTGTCTGAAGTAGCTCATCAGAGCAAGGAGAATTGCATTTTCTAGCATGTTTAGATCTACAAATAAACTAAATTGGTACAAGTCTTTCCCTTTTAAAAAAGAATATCTGAACTGGAAGTACATTTTGTTAGTCTTATCATTTTCATGTGCTTTTTTGGGTTTACAATATGAGTATCTTGAAAAGATGAAGGCAAGCATTAACACAAAAAAACCTAACTACCATAAATAAACTACAGCAAACCACCCCTAAAAAACCCCACACCACAAAAATCAAAAGGTGGAGTATCCTAAGGTGGGATAGTGCAAAGCCCTTCCAGTGCTAGAATTAAAACATTAAGAATGAACAGAATTGTGAAAAATGGTTTGAAGTTCAGTCAAAGTTGTGTGTTGGAAAAATCATGCAATGCAGAAGTAATGTTAAAGTATGCTTTTCATAATGTTCTTGTTTATGTAATGCAGCCAGCAGGCTTCTAGTTAGAAAGAAAAAAAAGCTGGTAATACCTTGTTAAAAAGGTTAATTTGGCATAAAAAATGAGCAACAGATAATTACTTCTGAATGGATAACAGATGTTTATAGCCAAATAATAAAAGGCCACCTACCCCTGAAAAGCTCAAAAGCAAGAAATTTTAATTTTTTGCAAACCACTACCTTAGCCTCATTAAAAACACATGACTGTCCAAACAGCATATCATCGTCAGAGAATGGAGAGTTAATGTAGTTTTTTGTGTTCAGAATAAAATCTGAGCATAGTACAGTAGCAGATTGGAACAGGCTGATAGCCAAATTTTTATAGGCATTTTAATATCTATACTATTTTTTTTCTAAACTGATTGTGCTCAGGGAAACTATCCACTGTCCGTTACTTTTTGAAGGAAACAAAGCTCCAGTACTGACAGAAGGCAGAAGCTATAGGAAAAAGATTATAGTCTAGCCTTATTTCAGAAAAAAGATTGAAGGCCAGTGATGTTTAAAAATGGAATGGGCTGAAATATACTGTTGGCTAATATAAGACAGGCCTTCATAACAAGATCCATGACCTAGTTTATAAAAGTAAACACTCTGCTTACTTTTTCAGCACAAAAGAAAACCTTTGAATAAAGAAAATGTGAATACTTGTCTCCTGTATTGGAAAAAGAACCTCTATGAAGGATAGATAATCACTTACTCTCCCACTTACAGAATGATCTTGGAGTGTTTGAGTTAACGCCTCTTTAGCCTTATAATCAAAACAGTGGGCACAGTTTTTACTTGGTTGTTGAATAGAAAGAACAAGGTAGGTTTTGGCATGAAAGAGGACATGGTTCTCCACACAGCTTATTGTAAATTATTGACTTCCTTACAAGTATTGTTGTCATGGAAGTTCTCCCATGCTTCCCATCCCTTCTTCCCTCACCTCCAGATCAGTGTCTATATTCTACACAGTCTTTAAAGATTTGGGAAAATATTCTTATGCATATAATCCAAAGTGCATGTCAGCTTGTGGATATATGACATACTTAACCATAGATCACCCAAAGAGTGTGAAAAACCACATGAAATGCTTCAGAAAATATGAAGAGTTAAAGGAACATGAGATAAGTCGATCTTTCAAATTTATGACAACGAAGAAAACTAATTTCTTTAATCCATTGTACCTTGGGACCACTGAGCAAATCTGAACAG
Organism: Machaerirhynchus nigripectus; assembly: GCA_013397975.1. Taxonomy (NCBI): domain Eukaryota; kingdom Metazoa; phylum Chordata; class Aves; order Passeriformes; family Dicruridae; genus Machaerirhynchus; species Machaerirhynchus nigripectus. Next base: position 1,320,702 of record VZRQ01000839.1, read on the forward strand.
TTGTCGTGGAGTGTGGCGGTGGTAAGTTGCCGCAGCCTTCCAGAAGCGTCCCCAAGAGGGTGAAGCCCCTTCGGCACGGAGGGCCAAACGAAGGTGCCGGCACACTCACACTCCCAGTGGAGCAGGGGCACACACACACACCAGCACACAGAGATGCAGCGGCGACCGGTGGCAAGGAGGCGGGAAGGGTCCTTTGTATGGGTTCCAGCAGCAAAGTTTATTGGAGATGGAAGGTCCAGGAACAGAGAGCACACACTGGAAGATCCAGGGGCAAGGGACAAAATGGAGGGCAGGGTGCAAGCTTTATGTATGGGGAGGAAGGGGCAGGCAAAGCCCCAGAGCCAATGGGCTGAGGGCCAGGGGGCAGAGTAGGGGAAAGGGGCCAATGGGGAAGCAGAGAAGGGGGGACCAAGGGACGGGAGACAATGGGGGGTACAATAAAAAAGAAATTTGTAGAGGATGTACATACATAGAACAAAGGAATGGAGAACACAGAACCAATCCTAAACAGAGGAAATACATACATTAACCTAACAGGTGCAGGGTCCTCTGGGAACTCGCTCCAAGCTAAGGGGATGTCTTGGCCTGTGGGCCATCCCACCGACGTACCCTCATTGACCCATCAGTGGTAGCCTCACAGGATACAATGAAAAGTAGCTCATTATTAATGCTCCTGTTCAAGAAAAAAAAGCTTTCCTAAGACCTATGAAACACATAGTTCAATCCGGTAAGAAGACGCACTGCCCACTTGGGCCAACTCTTTGGAGGAGATGCAAGGATTCTGTAACATCAGAACATCATGATAACTTTCAAGACATAAAATTTATTTAATATGATATCTTCGAATGGAAACCTTATCAGAAAAAAATATTTATATATTCTTTCTGTAGATCTTTCAGTTAATTTGAGAACACATTTTTATAAACTTAGTTGGAAAATCATTAGTATATTACAAAATACTCTGCATATACTATATATTTCCATATTTCAATATTCTGGTTTAGGGAAAAGGGAGGAGCAGGAACACTCAACAAATAAAGGCTTAAGCTACACATTGAAGAAAGTGTCCAAGTTGGAGACCTGAAGTAAAAAATGAGAAATGAACTGTCTATCTTCCCGAGGGAAAATATACTAATACCTACTTATATTCGTAGCACTCTCGTGCACACTTTTTTAATTGATTAATTTGTATAGCAGAATGATAGACACTTCTCCCACATGCACGCTTTTGTCAGTGACAATGATTGTCTATGAATATCAAATCATATACAGCAGGATGTGATTATGAGTTACCAGGTTTGATTTCTGGAGCACATCACATTTGCATACTCCAAATAATACCTTGAGATATAAATAAAGGGGAAAAAAAGAATTCTTTTTAAAGTATTCATAAGAAATATTTAATAAGTGAAAGACAACTTTCTGTATATTTGTTGTCTTTTTCATTTACTTGGTCTTCATATTTTAAACTCATATTTTAATTCCTTTCGTTCAAAGTGTTAGGTATCTATGCCTACCAGATAATCTTACACAGCCCTGCACAGAGAACAGTAAATGGTTGCAGGAAAGCCCCTTTTATGGCTGAGCATACTTCGTCTTTTGCTTCAAAATCCTAGAAGGACCAGCAGTTTCTGTTCCAGCAACAAAGAACCACATCTTTGTCAATTATTGCTCACTGTGGTAAATGCGAATGGAGTGCAACGTGACAACAAGAAAGTAGGATGAAGATAGAAGGGGTGTTGTCAGCCTGGGTACAGGTGTATGCTTAAAATTTAATTGCTGTGTTTTAAAGGGCTACCCCGGTGCATGGAAAAGATTCATCCCTAAAAGAAAGACATAAAAGGGCTTACTGAACATCAAAATGCATTTGAGGTTTAGGGCTTCTGCTCCCCCTTTTCAGAGATGAAATATTGCACTTTTTTTCTGGAGGACTGCTTTCTATTTTTTGTTGTGCTCTTTCTCTTCTTTTCAGCTCAATATCTGCCATGTGTAGGTGGCTGTCAGTGCATGTGGGAGAACACTTGGTTACATCAGGAATTCTTGCTTCATGAGTGAGAGGAGTGAAGGAAAAACTCCCACCAACACTTATTTTTTCAGCCTATTTAAATAGACTTGGCAATACCAAAGAGAAGATAATAATCTGGACACCTACAAACCGAGGGCCTACTCATGCCTTCCACATCTACACAGAGAGAAAGCAGGAGTCACCCAACTCTGCTGCTGCAACTCCACCATTTCCTCACATTTAGAAAGTCGATTTCTTTCTTCCAAGGGCCATGTGACCTCCTAGGTAAAGGCCTCCACTAGGAGCGGTGCCATTTGGGATCAGCTATGATCACCCATTAGTATCACAGTAATTTGGCAGAAGCTGACACATGCTTATTGAAGACTGTATAAACAAGGACCACCTTGGCTGCCAAGCAGTTTTAAAGTCAAGAACTCTGGCAAAGCTGAACATCTTTTGTGAGCCTCTATAAATGGTTTGTTTGATATCTGCGGTCTGAATCCTTGGTCAGTTTTAAAAGAGAGGAGTAAAATTGTACCTTTCAGGAAAACAAGGGGAAACTGAATATGGGAAACACCCATTCCCTATTCTCATGAAATTTCCCATAAAAAGAAATACGTGGAACCTTGAAGAGAATTTGAATATGAAATGTTGGCATCATGTTTAGTGGCTAGTTACATATTTTTGTGGCTTTTCTGTGACATTTCTTGTGTCCTAAACTGTTGTGTTTTATGATGCCAAAATAGCCATTTCAGAAGAGAGTAAATCTTTTAATATTGTTTTTATGATGTCATTAGGATATGAAAGAATGATGGAAAAACGTCAATGAAAGTCCATAGAGATTTTATTTAGCTGTCCTTATAATGTGTCATAGCATCTCCATCAAAATAGCAGATCTTGTGAGATTATGTTAGGAATTGTTCTGGGGATAGAACAAACTTTTTCTATTGCCTCTTTCATATTCTAGGCAACAGAAGGCAGTTTACAACTAAGCCATTATAGCTGTAGAATCCTGTCAGTTGTATTTTTTATTTTGCTTTGAAAGCAGCAGTGCAAGTGCCAAGGACAGAATCTTGATGGGATATGTTGTTTAAATGATGGCATATCAAAGAGAACAGAAATATGTGCCAAGCTACAAGTATGTGAATAAGCACCTTGTCCAACACATTGACAACTGTGTATTACAATGACAAACATCTAATTTTAATTCAGGTAGGACAGATATCACACTAATTTTAATGATTTCACTTAGCTAAGTGGTGGAATGTATTGCCACAGTTTACAACACCAAAAGTGTACATGCTTTCAACTGGACAATTGTCATGTTCATTGCATAGAAATCTTTGGAGGAGTCTTAGATCAGCCGTTCATTCAGGGTCTTCTGAGCCTCTAACAGGAGTCTGTGGAAGGATACTCAGAACAACTGTAGTTTACAGAACTTTTATTCTGTTCTTCCCCTAAGCATCTACTTCTTCTCATTGCTGAAGATGATTGAGCTGTGTTGACCTTTGGTTTGCCCTAGTACAACTACACATTTGTGTGACATCTAATGTGAAATACTGTAATGTTGCCATAGCAATAACAGTGTTAAGAAACTAGCTCAAACTCTGAAGAAGCTGACTAATTATTTCCTCATCCATTGGTGTTACCATGCTGCCTAGGATCAATCAGATGGATAGTATCTACTAACACCTACTCTCTCAGATTCTCTACAAAGAGAAATAAAGTGAGCCCTCTTGCCAAAAAACTTGCATAGGGGAAAACAGACACTTGGACCCAAACAAAAAAGGTACAAAAATAAAGGCAACAGCAGAAAGTCCAGTATACAATGGTTCTGGTGCTACAACAGCTTAATTACTCTAAAGGTTCTTTTTTAACCATAAAATAAGAAACATTTTGGATCTCCATAATATATTAGCTGGTAGGTGTTTATGAAGACCACATCCCCACATGAGGCTGCATGTAAGGAAGCATGAAAGTTCTTTCAGAGATTAAATCTGACATAAGTGATTGGTCCAATGTAAAAGTCAACATTAAGTATTCAGTAATTAATTAGAACTAGTATGAGGAGATCTGATCGGTCACACATATACCCTTTGAAAATCAAAGGCAAATCAAATTCTCCTTAGCCCTAACCTAATGATGCTGTATGTATACTGAATTATATGTATGATTTAAATTTTTTTCTTTTAATATATCACTTGTTACAAAAATGTAATAGTGTACAAACTGAAATGAATTTGTTTTTGCAAATTCTCTAAAACAAACATTTCAGTAATTATTTTCTAAACTTATACAGGATAAAAGCAGGATATTTCTGCAGGGTACAAAAATTCAAATTAAATTTTTACTTTTTTGAGGTTTTCCTTTCTGCTGCATTATATCCTTTGTTCATTTTTGCTGGAAAAGAAGAAATGTAGTCCATGAGCATATTCAGGAAACTATCTTTCTTATCCTTTATTTTCATTAAATTAATGAAAAGTCCAATTTCAAAAAAATTTTAATAGAACATACAATGGCTCAGAAACTCACTTGCGTTCTCTGTTTCTTTAGGCATATAAAATACTGGTACAAATCCATGAAAAATTAACTTATAATTGTTACTATAATTCTCAATACACTTCATTCAGTGTAACCTGGATTCAGTTTATCTCGTTAAGAATTATTTTGTTATTATTTTTATCTTGACTCACATTTTTGTATTAGTGCCAGAGTCTGTCATTGTATCTCTCAAACTTTTTCAGCATAAGAGAATGAAAATGGATAACAAAGTTCTGTTTGTTATTTGCTGTGCTTTGTTTTTATTACTTTTATAATAGGCCTTTTTTCTCTGTTTATTTTGCTGCAAGATGTTTTGGTAGATTTCACAAGAAATGGTCATTTCCCTCATTTCTTTTTCATATACACTGGATTTTATATAATGAGCTCTCGGGCCTGCCCGTTTTAGCATAGTTAATGAATTGTTATGTAGAGTTCTTACAGAATTCACTTCCGAAAGAATTGTGGTCTCCACAAATTGCATTAGTGCTAATCAGCAATTATGATCTCGCAACACAAGAGATTCATCCATCTAATTGTCCATCAAACACAAAAGGTAAGGGTTTCACAGGCAGGGGAACTGTAACTACCTTCCACGAGTGACTCTTACCTCAGTCTATGAGTAGCCCCCTTCAAAAGCATTTAATGGACCTCATATAATCTGTTTTTTATAATCTAAAGGTTGGATGTCAAGGCTAAATTAAGGCTTCTTCTACATAGTAAGCGAAGGGAGATAACTGTTTCCAATGACAGATTTATCCTCACTGTCGCTGGAAATGTCTCTTTGTGGAATAGAAAAGGACTTAGACAACTGATTTAGACTAGATACCTAATTTTAATGGCTACAGGTTAAATGAAAATATTCCACACAGACTTGTTTATTAAAATGTGTCTTCATTTATTTAAAATAAATTAATTTCCAGACATTTCAGTAAGTTAATTGTTCAATAGGTTCTACATAGCTTCAGTTTTTGGAGATATGTGATCACACAATTAGTCACTCACAATATAGCACTTTCTTTCTCTCACTTTTCAACAGTAACTAATAAAAGGAAATTTTGCAGGCACAAAATTCTAGCAAGGAGAATACACCAGTACATCTTCTAAAAGAAGGTTTCTGAGTTTAGAAACATTTTCATGTAGTTCTCGCATTAAAAGCAGTTCCTTAAAAACATAAGTTCCTGTGTGGGATTCTCAGAACCATAGATTAAATCCTATATATCTGCAAGGACATTTGCAGAAATTAAAATGAACTAAGAAAAGCAAGCCTATGAGTTCTCTTGGCTTTTATTTATATATGTTAGAAAATTTATTAGGGTTATTTTCAATGTTTTACCACATTGTCTTTGATTTTACAAAACAAGAAGATAATTAGCTGAAGCAATATGTACTGTAACTAAAAAAATTAGTGTAACCACCTCCATGCTCTATTGTCTGTTTTGGGGTTTAAGAAGAGGACACTGTAACCCACTGTCTTTTTACTTTCTGAATTTTTTCAAAATTAATTTTATTGAAAACCCTCTAAGCAATTGTCTACAAAACAGACAAAATATAACACTATGACTAGCAGTACTTACATAATGTGGCATTGAATAGACACATGATATATTGAAAGTTGAGGTTGTATTCACTTTGTGGAGGGCAAAATTTGTGTTCACACCAAACACTTAAAATTATGTTCCAGAGCATTTACTAGGGCACATTCAGCTTAACTGATCTTGTTTTTAACTGCAGCAACTTTGAACTATCTACATAATTGTTCAATCTAGCCTATTACTTTGAATAAATGTTTCATTCTGGGTTGTACCATAATAGAATGATTCCAAGTACAAATGGAACTTTTAATACTCTCTGGTTTTTCTTCTTTTCTTTTTGAATCTATTAAGACTTTATAGATTTACTGTAATGGTCATTGCTTCCAACACATAAAACTCAGCTTTATTTGGCTACGTGTATTCAACATATACCAATGTTGAATACAGCTGTTAGGCCCAGCTTAAGTGGGAAGCTGGGCTTCAGATGGAAGATCCACTGTATATTTACTTATCTGTGTTTAGTGAAACAGCTGCCGGAAAAGGCTTTTATAGAGAGCTAGCAGAGAATTCAGCAGTTAAAATCTGTCTCTAAACCAGCTCAGATGGGAGTTTCCACTGAACATTTTCCCTGACTTGAACATGTACTACTCAACAGTAGGTTTGCTTCTTGTTTCCCATCTGCTTTTGGCATATGCTGTACACAAATTGGCTGCACTTCACAGGATCCAGCCACGCTCATGGGTTAAAGAGAGGAACACAGGTTCGAGAAACCTTCTGTCTAGTTAAGGAACTGGGTGTCTCAGCATCTGTGGTGTGAAATAGACAGTTATTGGGTTGACTGGCCACTGTGAAGTAATTTAGAGGACAACCATAGTGCCTGATTACTAATGATGTGGAGATTCATATTAATACCTGAAGATACAAAACAAGTTCTTCCTATCTTCAAACACATCTGCTTTTGTCAAGACACAGCTTTCCTACATTTTTTTCCCGTTACTTATTTAAGTTTCTTTGCTTGATCCTTGTCAATCAGGTGGAGAGAGACCTGACCCAGAATGGCACTTAGAAATACCAGCAAAATGATGGAAAACGTGAGACATCTTATTATTTTGAATACTTTGATAGAGGATTGACTTACAGTCACCTTTTAGTCTTGTTAACCATTGCTTGTGGGCAGGGTGTCAGTCAGCTAAACTGGGTTTTGCTTATTTGAAAGGAAACTTGAGCAAGAACACAATTTACATGTGTGATTCCATATTATAATCATTTTAATCAAATTATAATTTACTCTCTTATGCATTTGTTTTTGTGGGAAGCTATGTAAGCCAGAGATTCAAATTCAAAAATTTTTGCTGTTGGAAGGCCATTACAAAAGGAAAAGCAACAAGACAGAAAGTATCACATAAACTGTGAAGTTATCTAAAATACTTAGGTGATGCCATCTCTGAAACTGGTACAGGAAAGTAAAGTGTTTATGTACTACATGAGAAGAATATTCAAGAGGTCAGAAAGCAGTAGCTTCATTCATTACGATGAAAAAAACCCCAAACATCAGTGATATATGTAAAAAAACTAAAATAGCCAAACATTAACTCAACATTTAATGGAGATTTAAATTATCTTGTTAAGAAGAAGCTTGACAGCACCAGTCTAATACAGGTAGGCAGATTCATGGAGACAAAAGTCAACCAAAATGCTAGATACACACAGGGTACCAACTAAACCTTCAAGTTGAGTAAAGGTCTACAGATTCCACAAACCTGATGTTCAGCTAGAATAACTGGGCTTACTCTGGCCTTTTACTGTCAACTCTACACTGCGGTGTAAAGGTACAGAGGGACATCCACAGGATTTTGCAGTACAATGAAATTCACACCTATATCAGGCAATAATAATTCCTGTTATACAACGCATTCCCAAATCTGCAATTTTCCCATAAAAAATATTATCTCCAGGTTTTAAAATGAGCTGCAAAATATGTGTACAGTACACTGCAGAGTTTACAGTAGAATGCACCTAGGGGCACATTCTGCTTTTGATGATGCATGTAATTACTATACCATAATGATAATGTGGTATCATTACATGTTTATTTTAAACCAAGTTCTTCTGCTGACATCAGTACAAGCTTAATCACACCTTCAGTATAAAAAAAGGGGTCCTTAAAATGAAGAGTAGCGATTTGAAAAGCAAGCTTCAGGTAATATTCTATTATACCAAAACACAAATATTGCTAGTATGATTTACTGAGCTGCTTCACGTTATTAACATTTTTTAGAAATCTGTATGCTGCTCCTATGTAATTAGGAAGAGTTTCTTCTTGTGGTTCAGTTTAATACAGATTTCATCCCCTGCTTTCATATACTGCTCCAGATCTTTTTCAATCCATTTGTAGATCACTTTTTTCACATTAATATCTCTGTTAGCATCAAATATATCTTTGTAAAGATGCACCTGATCAAACTCAAGGCCATGAGTTATGAAGTGGTCAATGACCACAGGCTGCAGTTTCTTCCAGGGCATCTCTACCTGCTCTGGTGTAGGGGCATCCATGGGCTGCAGATGGTTATCTGCTCCAATATGGTCCTCTACAGGTTCAGGGGGACAGTCTGCCTCACCATGGTCTTCTCCATGGACCATCGGTGGATATGTGTTCCAACATGATCTTCTCCATGAGCTGCAGAGGAATACCTGCCCCATCACCTAAGGCACTTCCTCCCTCTCCTTCTTCACTGGCCTTGGCATCTGAAGAGTTGTTTCTCTCACTGTGTCACTTCTCTCTCACAGCTGCTGCACATAATTTCTTACCCTTTCTTAAATACATTGTCACATAGGTGTCAGCAGTGTTGCTGATGGGCTCAGTTTTGGGCACCAGTGGGTCTGGTTTGGAGCTGTAACTGATTCTCTCTGACACAGGGTCAACTCCTGATCTCACAGAATTCAACCTTACAGGACCCCACTGTCTCCCCCAGCTAAAAAAACTTAGTCACTTAAATCCTATGCAGGGATATTCAGTGTCTGCTTTAAGTTTTAAAGGACTGATAAAATATGTTTAGATCGTAAACTGGGCTACCAACATTGACAATTCCCAGTGAAAGACTTTCTCGAAGTTTAGAACTTAATGAACATTTACAGTCTGGACCATAATTTTCTCATCCAAGTGGTCTATCATGCTAAGCATTGCTTTCTAAATGTCACACAAAATGTTTTTCACAGTTCCAAAAACAAAGATAAAATGTAATATATGAATAAACTTCTCTGGTTCCTTTTTTTTTCCTGCTCGAGATAATTCAGTCCCTTTAGCACCTTAGTGCTTGGAAGCGAGTCCTTGCTGTATGAATGATCCATACTTGAAGAAGGCACACCTTCTACTGCCCCTATGGAAAGCCATTTTATCCAGCAAGATAAATGCATGTAATTAATAATGCAATTCCAAGGCGTGCAAGCCTTGGAAAACCATTGGTAATATGTTCTTTGTAGCACTGAACAAGTGATTAAAGGTAACCTCAGTGATGCTCTTGAGTGCCCAGTTCCATGCTTGGAGCATCCTAACTCCATGAACCCTAGGTGGATAAGAGGTGATGTAGCAGACTGAAGTCCAGAACTGATGCTGTGGAAAACATCTAATATCTGTGCAGGAGATAAGAAAAAACGGGGTAAGGAGTATATTCATGGAGGCAACAATAATGGTAAGCAGGAATAGTGGATGGAGACAAGGGAGACTGAATTACAGTGGATTGATTGAGCCTTAAGCTGAAGCCAGAAACCATCCTAATCATGGCTTGGTAAAAACTGATCTTTGAGGGTAGGTGAGAATAATATTGAGTGGTAGGAAAGCATTGGGTGAGATGAGGAAGCAAAGACACAGAAAACAGAGCTTAAGGGAGAGGTGAAACAGCTGTAGGAAATAGGAGCGGGGTCCTGATCTACTGCAGAGTTTTTGTAATAAAATCAATTTGTGTTGTTTTGTAACAACACTAATACCATGACATCAGGATACTCGGTGTCTCCTGTCAGGAGTCAAAGTGACTAAAGGACAAAAAATAAAGTCAGTGCTCTCTAGTTCACTGTGAAACTGTGAAAGTTCCTTTCTTCAACTTTTTTCGTGAAACCTGCTAAAAGGTATTTTTTCCACTTCAAAGTAAAAATTTATCATTTTTCCTAGCTTGAATTTATGCATTATCAGCCCCTTTAGCTCTCTCAGGCCTGTAAAGAGATAATATTCACATATATAGTGACCTATGTATGGTGCTATATGGTGCTATAATGCCTGGTGATGTTTTCTGATAAATGATTTTCCTCTATGGCTGCCTCTAAATGTATCCTATGTATTCTAAAGATTGATCTGATTTTGTTTTATGATGCTCCTAACACTGTCTTCATAATAATTTCTACAACTTCTTCTAAGAAAACACAGGTTAAGGAAGGTGTCACCAGACATGTCAATCACTTCAGTATGTCTAGTGCTTATAACCAGAAAACAGCATTGTATTACTAAAGAGTAAACCTTGTCCTTCTTTCTCTCACTCACAAATGTACATACATAGTGTTATTTGCAATAATTGCTTCACAGACATGGGCTATAAATCATAAAGGATAATAAAATAATTACAGAAATACGGCAAGAGATTACCCTTGACATTTCATCTCCTCTTCACACTTCACACAGCTATGGTACCTCCAGCTTAAGAAGCATTCCCACTCTGATTTTTATATGTAACTACACAGGAGAGCTTCAGACTGACTGCTGGGCCTTTAATGGCAGCACTCAACATGCAGGCAGATTGACTGGCAGATGTGCACAAACACAAAACATACAGAAATATTTTTCTTTTTTTTCTTAATGATTAAAAAAATTATTAGAAAATGGTCATAAAAAAAAGACAGTTAATAATCAGAGACTGCCCCTTCCATACCAGTGAAGATCACAGGTCAGATTGTAACTGAACTGTTTGGAGGGTTGGGAGATGGATGTAAAAGGAATAAGAGGACACTATGAAACCACGAGTCTTCCACATGGGATTGACCACACCAGAAAGGGTATTTTTTCCTGTGTCCTCTCCCTCCTACCATCGCCTTCCCAAAGTTGAAATATCTGAACAGTCTCTGAAAACTTTCTTTCACTAATGTGTGTTAAGCATCTGTGGCACTCTGATGCTATCAACCTGTATACAATAAATCCCTTTTTGAAGGATATAGATTTACAACAGTCCCAGTAGAGAAAGATGCCTTCAAAACAGACCCTGACCTGAGTGCTCCATAGATGAATAGTCCTTATGTAGAGACATGTATCTTCCCTTTCTGAAGGAACTGGAGGCAGATAACATTTTAGTATGTAGGCAAAACTGACACATAGATATGCAAACAAAGTCAGTTTGCAGCAGTAAGTAAAAGTCATACCATGTCTGATTCAAAGCAGCACAATCAATGCCTATCTGGAGGAGGCTGCACTCTCTGAATCATCCTGGACAGTGCCTATTCATATACAGGCACTGTAGGAGCAAATACACTTGACAGGAGGAGGATGCCATTTTTACTGTGCCAAACTCTGCTCACGCATGATAAAAGCAGAGGGAAAGCCTGTATGAGATGGGAAAGATTCAGTCAAATGTGACATTTATTCCTCACTTGCTGAAAGCTGAGGCTGTGTCCTTCCCAGGCTGTTATCATTAAACATCTATGCCTTTTTCACAACTGCTGTCACTAGTATCAGTTGCCTACTTTATCACGTTTTTAGTCACCCCAGTGTGAGATACTGGTGCATTACTTTGTCCTTTTACTCAAAAGACTATCATGTTAAGATGACAAAAAATTACCTCAGGTTGTGCCAGGAGAAATTTAGACTGGATAGAACGAAATATTTCTTCACTGAAAGGGTTGCCAAGCACTGGAACAGGCTGTCCAGGGAAGTGGTTGTGTCACCAATCCTGGAGGTATTTAAAAGATACATAGACATGGCATTTAGCAACATGGTTTACTGATGGACATGGTAGTGTTAGGTTTATGGCTGGATTTGATGATTTTAGAGGTCTTTCCCAACCTAAATGATTCTATGATTCTAAGTTGTCTACCCCTCTGCATGTACTGCTCCCCAGAAAAGTGGCTTAGGTGCTTGGGGTGGCTTGATTAATACCAGGCTCCCTGGCTGGGGGTATGCAGGTGAAACAGTTAAGCCAGTGATCCTGAAAACCATGCTGGAAAATAAAGAATCATGTAGAAGAGGGAAGAAAGAAATTTCATGATGCTACCTGCAAAAGCTTTCTCTGCATGGCTACAGCTCATACTTCAGAGGCAGGCATATTTGACCTGGTACAGCTCGCACCTCATCTTCCCTGTTAGGGCAAATCCAGCTTGATCCCAGCCTTCATTCCCACATCTTTCCCTACTAGGGTTACTTTTTTCCAGGCATTTTCTAAGTATTGATCTCAATTTTGAAAATCTCAATGATTTTCCTTTGATCGACAACTACTTTGATTTTTTTTTCCTTTTTTTTTAATTGGTGTATATATGTAAAAAGAAAAGCTCTAGTGTCTCACTGATATAAACAGCAGAAGAATTTAGATAAACTGGCACTTACGTATTGTTACTGGTTATAAACACAGCAGTGAGATGAAAGTTATTACCACAGAAACTGAAGATGTAAAAGACAGGATTAGAAGATGAAGCTTAGTAGCAGTGGCACCTGTTGAACATTCCTTTTCATTCTGAATATATATGTCATACGCCCACAAAAGCATACATCAACAGGAGTGGGTAAGGTGCTAATTCTAAGATTCATTCTAAGAAAGAAAGATTCATGTATGCCCAATCTAAAACTAGAAAGGGAGTACTTCATTTTTCCACGTGTCCTTTTTTTGCTTACCTCTAACTGTATTCATTTAATATTTGGCCTTATGCCTCTTTTCAAATATACAACTTACAAATTTTCACATTCTGCCAGAAGGATCAAACACAGGCACCCTATGTGCAAAAGCTTTAGAGGAAAATAATAAAAAAACCTCTCTATATATAAATCTTCTTATTTATATGCAAATACAAATGGCAGAAATGCAGAAATGCAGGACTTTATATACAGTAATTTAAAAGCTCAGTACCTTTTAAAATAGCTTATTGTGGCTAAACTTTTGCTGTCCTTTTAATTGAGCAGATGTTCAAGTCAGAGAAGTTTGGGTAAATTCAGCCACAAAACGTGCTTAAGTTGGAAAAACTAATAGCTGGATACATATTTTGTTGCCAAGCGACACTTCAGAAAAGCAAGGCTGCAATCAAGGTTCAAATACTATTCTTGGCAGTAGTGCTGAGAAAAGCATCGTGGCCCAGGACCGTCCTGCAGCATCACAGGCAGTACATTCATCCTTGATGTTCTTCTCAGTCGTAACATAGGCATCCGTTTTGGGAGTATTTAGACATTTTCTTAGTTAGGACAGATGCCATGGTAATAAAGGAGAGATGAGAGTTTGGGGATAACACTTCTAAAACACAGGCAATCAACTGTGGGCAGTGTACCAAATGTTGCAAAGATAACTCTAATGCAGCTTTTCCCTCCAGCTGAAGACAGTGGCTTTTTAAATGATCTTTCTGTAATTTCCAGTTTAATCTTTTCACCAGAATAAAATTCATCCCCACTCAAAGTAGTCCTTGATTTCTACTGCTGAGACTAGTCACTGGCAGACCTCAATAAGAGATTTACCACAAGTTTTTAATCTCAGTTTTAAATGAAACCTCTCCAAGATGAGATGAATGTTACCAGATACTGTTCCTGCTATACCTTACAACAGGAAAATAAGTCACTTGTTTTTCTGACAGACCAGGCAAATGCGGAGACAGCACAAAGAAAAGAATTTTTAGTGAAGAAACTTGGAAGAATTAGGGTTCTAATTCCTTTAGGTTCAACATCCTTTTAGGGGTAGAATAAAGAAGACGCAGTTTTCAGAGCAGAATAAGATAATGGAGCACTCTGGTTCAGTGTATACACTATTTCCCTTGCTAGTCAGTCTCCAGAAGCTTTGAACTAACTGGCCGAACTGACTTTGAACTGACTGAGCACTCATCTCTCCCTAGCTTGCTCTGTATGAACTCATTTTGACTGCTTTCTTTTACTTTCTTTAGCTGTAACAGTAATTTTTGCAAAGCTCGGGGGGTCATCTCTCCCTACTGAGTTTTATGTGCTCTGCTCAATCCATGTTTTAACATACCTTTTTTATGAAGAATAGTAGCAAGAAGTTATTCTGTGCATACCTCCAACATGTACATATTTAAGTATGATGAATACAATGTAGAGGAACATCAGCTTGGCTGACAGCAGAGGACCCCAATGGCAGGGACATAAGACACAGTGTACAGGACAACAAACCTTGGCATGACCAGACAGGATGCACAGGATGGTTCTGGAGACTCCAGGCTGTAACTACTCACCAGTTTTTAGGTAAAGAAATGAAGACTAGCAAACTTGGCCAAGCCAGTTTTAGGTTGCAGTGGGTTGCTCCTGGCTGGATGCTAGGTGCCCACTAAAACCATCCTCTTGTTTCCCTCCTTACCTGGACAGGGGAAAGAAGACAGAATGAAAGGCTCATGGGACAAGATCAGGACAGTGAGGGAAAGAGATCCCTCATCAATTACCATTACAGGCAAAACAGACTCAGCTTGGGGAAATTAACTTACTTAATTGCCAGTTAAAATCAGAGGAGGGTAATGAGAAATAAAACCAAATATTAAAACGTCTTACCCCTACCTCTCCCTTCTTTCTTCCTTGTCTCAGTTTCACTGGCAGTTTCTCCACCTCCTCCCAGACAGCAGAACAGGGGCATGGGGAATGGGTGTTGTGGTCAGTTTATCACATGACTTGTTGTCTCTGCTACTCCTTTCTCCTCACAAGCTGCTCAGAGAACTGGTGGAATCACCATCCTTGCAAGTGTTCAAAACTGTGTGGACATGGCACTTGGAGATGTGGTTTAGTGGTGAGCATGGCAGTGCTGGGTTAACTGTCTTTTCCTATGCTAATGATCTTTTGGTCCTATGAACACCAGGCAGAAAGGAGTATGTGCTGACGAGATCATATGCAGTAAATTTAACTGGTATTTAGTCAGATTGTTCACCTTCCACCTTTCCTCTTCCTTCTTCCTCCTTCCTTTACTCTTTGTTCCTTTTTTCTTTTATCTTTCTTCTTTTTTCTCCTTTCTTTCTTTTTCTGCAACAAATAGATCTGAATGTGTTTTTTATTACTTAAATTTCATTCACAGTAAGAATGATCTTGTTGCATAGAAGTGTTTTTGCCCATAAAAATAAATTTGACTAAAAATAAGGATGACCAAACATGTACTTGGTGATTTCTTGCTATGAAGTGAACTCAGCTGATTAACCACTCCAACTCGCTAACAGCATCTGTTCACACCTTTTTTGGGGTAGAGAGATAATTATCCTAGCTTGATTCACAGTATCTCAGAACATATTGGACCTTCATTGTAATCCCAAACTTTCCATTAACATAGTATCTCTCTGCCACTCCTTTTCTTTTCTTAAAATTTTCTCACATTGGATTTGTCTGTTTCAAAGATTATACCATGTGTCAGGCAGTACATGTTTTCTTTTTAATGGGATTACTGTTTGTGCAAACGAGGTGGTCTCTGGGCTCACAGGAGCTTCCGAGGATCAAAGAAGGTTCTCCAAAGTCATTTAAAGGTCCTGAGAAGTGTCACTGCAGTAAGCTTGAGTAGATTTAAGTCATGTGAACATAAGTCAGTATGAACTATAGATTAAAAATATAAATCAGCCCTCAGCAGCTTTGTATCTACCTGTTTTACATACTTACAGATACAGAGAAAAAATATCCACAGAGATTTTCATTTTCAGGGGATTGGCTATTTTCTGCATTTTTCTGCCTAGAAGTGATGGATGGACTATATTACAAAAACCAGTTCTTGTCAGTACTTCTTACAGCAGAACCATATGCCCTTCAAAGCAGATTACGTTTATTGTAAATGTATTTGGGTTCGTCTAGACATCTGTATCAGAGGAGTTAAAATCAAAAGGGCTAGGATCAAAGAAACACACAAGGGGGTATTAATTGTACTGGATGTAAAGGTTCACTGCTAAGCATTGCTACATGCAGAGTAAGTGTGTAACACTTTCCTGCCTGGATTAGCATGCAGGTCGCTGTCAAGGCCATAAAACAGTAAATTCTAGTCATGTCTTGGTGCACTTTTTCTCTTCAGAGGACTGCAACACAGACATTTAAAATGGTAGGATATTTTGTAATCTGCCAGCACTGCATGGCTGACTGTTATTTTCAGGTTTTATTACACTCATTCCAATGTTGCTTTCAAAGACTCCACTGATGCTAATGTTCCCTGTCTCTAGAAAAAGATACACTACACAACCTATCAAGTCACGAGAACCTCTTTGGTCAAACTACACCCTAAGGAGGCAATGAGGTTCAATCTAATAGCTTTTGCATGATGTATACTGACCCCAATTCCTCCTTGAAGGAGCCATATATATCAATAAATCAATCAGTCATACATTACAATAGACTATTTACACAATTTCAGAGGGCTGCTAAATAATGCATTTTAAATTACCTGTTAAAACTCAGTCATAGGAAATGTAACTAAATGTACCTTAAATAATTTTACTGACAGATTTCAAATGAGTTCAAATTCATTCCAGAAGAGAGGAAGAATGAAAAATAAAACAGAACCAGGACTGAGTCGCTAAGCTTATTTTGAAGGGAGATCATCATACAGAAGATCTTGTCACAAAAAGAGAAAAGACAATCCTGTTAAATTTAAATGGTGGATGATGAAAAGGCTATGAAACCAGTACAAAATATATGAAATAGCTAAAAAATAATTTTAAAGGATTATTAAAAGAAGCACCAAGTCAGGCCTGTTTCAAGAAACCTGAGAAAAGTACAGTGAGCATTCCAGTGCTCAGATGATTAATATGTTCCATTTATAAACATAATTGAAATTGTTTGCAAACAATACCTTTTTTAAAGGAGTAAAACTCCAACAAAGTAGAAGCTCCATAGGAAAACTCCAACAAATGCAATACAAACAGTTTGTGAAGTATAAAACCTGACGGTCTTCCCTTGGACTACTGTGAGACTGATGGATTTCCTCCCCTGAAGTAGCTTTCATTCACTTATTAACATTTTTAACCCTCATTGGGGATCAAGGTTTGATTTATATTGATCCAACCTGTTGTTCATGTTGCCCCTGCTGCTGTTTCACTGCTGCAGCTGCTGGCTGCAGCTCACTTGGCTCTCTGTTCAGTGTGAGTTGCCTCTGCTGATGTTTCTGTGCCATCCCTGGCTCTGCCTCTCTTGCATCTCCTCCCACCACCTCTGCCTGGTGCTGCTCCTCACTCCCTACCTCTCCATCTGATTCCTGCATCTTTGCTAACACTTCTCTTTCAGCTCCTAGAAAAAATGTGTGAAACCTTGCTGAGGGGAAAGTCAGCTCACAGGAAATCCTTTAGCATCTTGTGGCATCTCTAACACCATGGAACGTATATACATAAAGTCTCGTTCTCCTATTTTTTTCCTTTTACTAGATGCTAGCCTTTGCATCCCAATATTGGAAGTAATTGCCTATGTTTAGGGTAAACAAGAACTCTAGAACTATTCATAATGTAAATTAGCCAAGATTTCTGTATGTTGTTACAATAATTTTTAAAGCCTCTCTAAAAAAATCCCCCTCCTCTTTATCTTCTCCAGGTCTTCCCCTCAAGTGTCAAAAGAACACTGCCTCTGTCAGCTGCTCCCTGCTCTAGAGCAGGAGAGAAGCATGTGCTCCTTAGAGCTTAGCTATCAGGGATGATAAGCCAAAAATCCCCAAGAGATTGTTTTGATGAGGTTTGAGTGTGCCGTTTTGAGACAACTCAATACTAAGGGCATTGCATGAAGCAAATGAAGCATTGTGTTTTCATACAGGACAGAAACACACTGACCCTACCAAGCATGGAGGGCCCTTCAGCAGTACAAGATGCATGGTTTCTTTTTTTTTTTTTTTTTAAAGTGCAGGTGATCTCTGGACACTACCCAAACTTGTGTTAAAACAACTGCTGTCAAAAAAGGCTGCCTGTATGCCCATCTGAAAGCAGGAGATGGTGTCTGTTTGAAGGGCAATTAAGCATGTACAGCTGGCAGAAATGTCAGGAGGGTGGCGGGGCACAGTGGCAGAGCCAGGAAAGAGCCTGTGGCAAAAGCTCATCCTCATGGATGCCTAAGAGGAGCTGAGAGTTTACCTGAAACGGGAGGCAAACAAGAAAGCAAGCCCCAAAAGTCACAAAGAGATGTTTTCCCAGAGGTTCAGAAAATACTGGATGGAGTTTGTGCAACCAAATAAGCTGCTGAAAGGGTGCGGAAAAGTAAGACAGGAGGAAGGTACCTGTGTGCCTGCAAGAGGGTGGGGATTTCCTTTGAAAGACAGCAGACAGTTGATGCTCCTTGCAGCACGCAACATCAGCTTCACTTGTCAAGAACAGCACCTTTACCTGTATGCTAAAAATGCCACCATCCCTCCAACTGAAAGTGGGACAGGTTTGTCCAAGTTAGCTCATATCATCGTCTCATGCCTTGTGGTGTTGTTAATTCAATAGCTCTCCTGGAACTGCATCTGGCACTGGTTCTCTTCATGTTCATTCTCACAAATGCTCCAGCAGCGGTTTTTTCCCCCAGTGTATCGTACCTCTTCCTTGGCCTATGTCACTTGCAAGGGTAGTTAGTCCTAATATTAATTAATTCACCATTCCTTTGTAAGAGGCCATGTTCATTTAAATTGTTGGGAAATGTATTCAAAACCATTATTATCAAATTTCTGGCCATGATAAGTTAAAAGAAAATGTTTTTTCTCCTTGAATATTCATGTTTGTTTACTAGGCTGGAAATCAGCTGGAAGCAGTTACAGTCAGTGTGATTGCTATGCCAGGTCCTGACTCCTGCTGTGTTTCAAACTAAGGAAGAAAAGAGAGGGAAAAGAATAACAATGAAAATCAGAATAACTGATCAAAAATTAAAACAGCAAAATAAAATTAGTATGAGACACAAACAGAAAAACTGTAAAAAATAAAAATATTCCTTGTTTGTGAGCTAGTTAAAACACTAAGTAAATTGTACTTCTAACCAGAACGCTATATCTTTTAGGATTTGAAATTTCAGTTGAAAGTTACTGAGTAAATTTCTTTCAGGTTTTCTAGGGGGCTTGCTGAAAAAGTTTGAAACAGTAAAATGTATTTTAAAAACCAATTTATTTTGAAATATATTTTTGTCTAAGTTTTGTAAAGAACAAACCCCAAACTCTCTCTGATTAAGAAAGTTTAATTCCAAACTGAAGTGACAGATTCCATAATTTATACAGAAACCTGATCATTTCTTTAAATCAAAACTTCTATTAGAAAAACCTTTAAAAGCAAACTAGTGCTTAAGGATATGTGAATAGTCAGCTTTATTTCTAAAGAATCAAGATAACTTCTTATTGTGGGGGGCATTTACACAGTGGAAATCTTTGTTTTTCACTTCTGACCCTCCAATCATACAGTTATTGTAACTTTTTGAAATATGTTTAAAGCACAATGTCAAAACCTAGATAGAGACGTAGGCAGGTACAGGTGGCACACAAAGTATATGGGTGTCTGTACTCATCGATAAATGTGCTTGTTCAAATACAGAGAATTTATGGGATCTTAGACCATCCCCATGTTTCTAGTTTACGTAAAAACACCAAAGAGACGACCTCAAGACCTCAGGCTCAGCAGTGCTAATCAGGCTGCTGGGATGCTGTAGTTGCAGTAATTCCTGTGTACAAGGCAATGCCTTGAGTTAGGAGAAGTATCTCACACAGCACTGCACTGTATTGCAGAGACATATGCCTAAGTGCATGCTTTAGGAAATGGTTTGTGTCTGATGTTAATTTCATCTTAACAGGTTCACCTTTTACGTAGATAATGTTTCCTACCTTTTTGATGCCAAATTAAGATAGTTGTACACATAAATATTGTCAGACAAAACCTTCATACAGTTCGCTAGCAAAATCCCTGTCTTTGTAAATGCTAAGTAAGTAGAGTTTTGTTACAAATTTTGTACAAAAATGTTAAAGAGGGAAAAAATGAAGGCCTTGTTTATTCATTGGGCAGTGTAAAAGGCAGACATGCAATTTGTAAACAGAACCTCTTTCTTGGGCAGTCTACTCTGTTCTAGGATCAGAAATTAGTCTGTTGAGACTGCCACATTTCTATCTTAAAAAGACACTCTCAGCTTCTCTCAAATTATCACTGTTGGTTTTGTGATGATTAGTATGGATGAGATCTACAACTCCAAATGTTTTAAACTCCAGATCCTGTGGTTAAATAAGTGTTAGTCAGGAAAATGAGCAGCAAATCTTATCTCTGCTAAGTATTGCAGCCCCAGAGGATCTGTGGTACTTTGAAACGCAGAAGCAGAGGCAGAGCCCCATGCCTAAATACACTGTAGTTCTGCATAACTGCTCTTGAATATTTACTAATATTTTCCACCACATTCAGCCAGCTAATGACATAGAAAGTGTGTAGTCTATAAATGAATGGATTTAAATAAAGCCACATTTTGGAAATTTGCTTGAAGGTCTTAACAAAGGTATTGGACAAAAAATGTGGTTGGAGTCACATAGGTTGAAATTATGCTAGTGTCTGGAATATTGGGTGTTTGTTAATTTCTTAAAAAGGACAAAAAAATCCATTTTTTTCTGGCAATGTTTATTCACTTTAGCAAGACAGAATGAACACTAACCTAAAGGTCTTGCTTACAGGTCAAAGTAAAATGATCTTAATCTAGCATCTGTGATAAAAAGCCCCCAGATTAAGAGTAGGATTAAGTGAACAGAATAAATATTCAAATATTTCAGAGGATTTATATCAAAATGAGATACACATAGCATTTCAATCTAAATTTATTTAGCTTTAGAAAGGAAGTTGTAGAGAGGGTTAATGTGAAAGCATAATACTTCAAAGTGCTTTTCAATTTGAAGTTTCGATTTTGAAATTTGAAGAAGAATGCTGTCACTGTGGAGTGATAGACTGTGACAATTATAACTAACATACTGTCCCTGCTTGAGACCATCACCTCAAGACACATACATATAAATGGTGTGGTCAGAGAAAAGAAGATTAATGTGAAACTTATCTATACCTTAAATCAATCTTTATCCTAATACAAAGCCTTCTCTTAAACTGTAAAACTATTCCTGAATTTTAAGTGCTCTGGATAAGTTTTTCCTTCACTGTAGTATGTCCTTATTTAAGTAGGGCTGAAACAGATGTGAAGGGTAAGCATATCTAAATCAGCATTTCATGGTAAACCTTATTTATCTCCAAAGGCTATTCTTTTTTTCTGGTCAGTCACTGTAGATGGATAATCAACGACTGCCAGAGATAGCAACTGAGAGGCAGTAGAAACAATTGCAAGGTAAACAGTTGACTTCAGGATAGAATCTGGGAGGATGACAGAAAAGCAGTTAGTCTTTTTCTGGCGCAATGAAAAGAAAGTAAACATCTCAGTCTATTACCTCCAGCTAAAAAATATTGTCGGAGGAAAAGGCAAAAACAAACAAAAAAAAACCTGCAAAAAAAAAAAATCTCAGAACCTCTTCTACTATGAGGGTAACAGCAAAGGGATTTCTATGAATCCTTCTTCGCTCTCTCTGGTAGTTTTTTATTACCAGTCCAGTGGATTTGGGGCAATCCAAGGAAGCCTGTTCCAGAGATTACATATTATTATAAGAAGGCTGCTCCATGCATCTCAGACTGTAATTCAAAGTTCCAGTATTAATGAAGAGAAGAAGTTAAAATGGACTTTAAAAGATTAAGTCTCCATGTTTACTCTGGAAAAGTATTTTTGTGGCTCTCCTACTAGTGAAATAACATCATGTATTTTTCCCTTGAATGTGTAACTTGCCTTTTGAATGTGTATATTGTCCTTTGAGTTTTAGTAGTGAAAAGTGTTTTCTTGGGTCCCAATTTCCCAGTTTCCTGTGTCTTATGTTCTGAAAGTTTATTTTCAAATATTGGAAATATCCTAGCTTTACTTCCCACCATTCCAAATAGCTCAGATTTCTATAAGTACAAAAGACTTTTTCAGAGCATATAGTTATTCTATGGAACTGAAAATATAAGTGAGCCACCGATCTAAGCTTGCATTAGAGAACAATTTTCACTAAGACCAGCAATTGTAGTCATAATGAAGGCTCCATCAGATCTTGAAGCCTTCAGTTGGCAGGATTTTAGCTTTCTGTAAGTTATGTGCACACATCTGAAAAAGGGAAAGTGGAGGAGAGATTGTTACAACTGGAAAAGATGTTCTGGATCACACTACTGAATCAAGAAGGCATTCAGGTTAATGAAATTTCCAAGGATCAAGTTCTAACAAAAAGAGAAGTATGCAAAGAACTTTAAATAAGGGAATACTAGAAGATGTGAAATGAAAGAGTGGTCTTACAATATCACCAGGGATGTGTGAGTTGAAGATTTCCCATAGTGAACCAGACTCTTTGTGGAAGACATTTTAATAAGGATTTTCAGCTCACTAAGCCTGTCTTCGTAATGCCAATTTTGTGAGAATAAAATACATTGAACACTAAAGTTTAAGGGAAAATAAAATAGTCCTCATTAATTTCATGACTAAATGCCAGTTTTCATAGAAGATTTTAAGATACACATGGGCAGGTGACACTGTCTGGCCTACCTCTTGGACTGAATTGAAATAAGAAATGCTAGTGGCAATTTCAATTTTTTTCTAAATATCTGATCTATGCAGTGGTCACCAATACTATGAATAAAGAAAAGTCATTGGAGATGCTTCTGAAATCTCACCAAACATGTTGACTATGTTCTTGTGGCTTAAATGGGGGTCAGATTAATGCTTGCAGTGCATGGTGCCATGTTCTGGATGAAATATTGCACAGTTTAGCCAAAATTCAGAATAATATATTTTAGCTGCAAAGCAACCACTGCAGTCTGCAATGGAAAGACAAGGCTGAGGATATGAAAGTATGTGCTAGTAAGCACTTTGCATGTCATTCTTATGTCAAGCACAAGACCTTTTATGGAGAGATGAGGGGTAAAATAATGTCAGTTCCAGGGTTTCATGAAATGAAGAAAACATCACTAATCAAGGAGGTTTTTCAAGGATGCAACAAAAGAATGCCTGTTTGGGTACAATTTACTGACAAATAGTCAGACTCTTGGCCTCAAAATGCTGTGCAATAAAGCACCATAGACTTTACCTCGAGGGCATGAGATGAACTGTATTGTATTACCAAGTACTGATGTACTTGGTAAACTGAGCACACAACAGAAGCACATTAGGAAGTTTGTGTCAAAAGGAAACCACAGACCCGTCCTTATCCACCCTTTTCTTTTTACTCACCTCAGCTTCCTCTTGTAACCCTCCTTTATTTGATTGCAAGGATTCACCACGCCAAGAAAAATTACAGAATTCCAGTGCATTTAAACAAAAAAGAACATCTCATTCTACCACTGCGGTGGGGTCTCTAAAAGTTTCCAGATCCATTGGAATAAGTGAATATATCTTCATTTAATTCGTGTTTACGTCTTGGTAAAGTAGCCCAGACAATTTTTAGAGAGGAGAACTTCTGTCATCCCTCAAAACTGGCCTTGCTCTCTTCAGTCTGGCACGAGTCATAAAAATCCTATTGACTACCACCAAGATTTTGTTCCAAGTGTTCTGGAAAATTCACTTTAAAGTTACAAAGATGAATGATAAGATAGCTGCCTGAGATACAGCATGGACTCACCATCTGCTACAATAAACTTAGTAACTAAGAACAAACACGATGTAGAAGAGGCAGCTTGTGACAGAGAATCACAGACTACTAGTGTAGCCTACCTGTACACACATAAAATACTCTTACCTCAGCCCCCAGGAGTGCTATGCAGACAGACATCCCTCACTATCAGCTCTTTACTCTTTTTCTGTGTCTTGCTGACCAAAATTGCCACATCTTTCAGTAGAAGTATGATGGTAGGAGAAAAGCAGAGATATAAAGTAAATGCATGTATTTGAATTATTTTGAAGATTTCTTTTTCTGGCCAGAAATCCTTGAAATGATGGACTTTCAAAATTTCTAAAAAATACGATGGTTTTTTTTCTTTGAGGATTGTTTTCTCAAGTAACTGAGTAATGGAGAGAAAACTTATTTACTGACTTAACTACAGTTTAATGAAGTTTTAATCTACCTATTGATTTAGCTTGATGTAAAAAGATTATATTGGAATCTACTGATTGCTACTTTTAATTAACAAGTAATTGTAATGAAAGACAGTACTAAATCCATGTCTGTGAATATGCAATTTAACTGACAAACTTCCTTAAGTCTTGAATGATTTTAATGCTTTTGCAAACTTTAAACTTCAATAACACAATTCAAGTTTCTATTTGGACAGAACGCTGATTGCAAACATGGTAATTAGTTTCAAAATTATGCATCCTCAGGCTGCTGTGGAACAAAAATGAGCATTGCATTGTTACAAAGAAAGGTTTTCACGTCTTGAAAAATACTGCTCTTTCAATACCGCTACATCTAACAAACCAATACTATGGTACATGTGCCACAGGGGATCCCAGAGCAAATTATATTTCTTGTCAATTTGAAGCACCTTCAAAATCTAGTTCTCAGATATTGTCTGCCCTTTGGTCTTTCTTAAATTCAATTGCTTCATTTTACATCATGAAGACAACCTCATTTATGTTATTAGTTACAAGTCATTTAAGTAACACATTGCTCTGCATAACAGGAATAGCTCTAAGACAATATTCTCAGTAAAAGTATTGTTAAGAGTTGGAATTTACTTTCTTTTTGAATGTTTCAATTTTCTGTAGAAATGCTTAATTTTGGGCGGCATAGGATAACTTAAAACTGTAGAGACAGTGCTGAGCAAGCACTGCCATGCAACAGATTCAAGCAGCACACAGAAGCATTAATGATAATCATGTTTATGCATTTCTTTTGTAATTTTGTAAAGGAACTGTATGCACTGATACTGTTTAAAAAAGGAAATGGGCTTTGATTAGTGACATAAAAAAGGATGTTCAATTGAATTCCAATAAAAAATATATATGTTTTTTGTCCACATCAGGGGAAAATTCAAGGCATTATAAAAGGACAATTTAAAAAGATAGAAGAAAGAGCAAGGGAAAATTCATATAGAAAGCAGAGATCCAGAGACTTTTGCAACACTTGAGTGAAGTAGGTATAACTTTTAATTTCATTTTAAATTTCCTACTCAGAGTAAAATTCCCACCTATGGAAAAAAAATCCACATATTGTGGATTTTGAGTTCTGAATGAACTAGAACTTTATTTAATTCTGGTTGCTAAATTCCTAAAAAATAAAATTTTGTATCCTGTGGTTCATACATCACTCTATTTGAGTACTTTAAGGTAGAAGACTGAGGGAAGAACAGCGGTAGAATTTTTTTTCCCTGCAAGATTTTGTGTTTAATGAAGCCAGGTTCTTTTCATATAATAGGGATTTTTTTCAAATACTTTGGCTATCAGACCACACTCCCATTGGTTAGAGGAGCAGCAATGTAATGAAAGAACATGGAAGAAATGCTAGACTGTAAATCAGTGGTTGGAGTGTTTCCTTTCTGGAGTGCAGTTTTCTGTAGATAGTCCCCTTAGCACGAATATCTGAATAAGAAATTAAAAAAACTCTTTCCTGGAAGATGCGGATGAAATTCTCACAGACAGGAATTGCTAGCATTCAAAGCTTAAGAAAGTACTTCATTGTTTGTTTTGGGCTTTTTCCTCTGTTACACAGGTCTTGAGCAACAGGTGTCAAATGATGGAGCTGAAATTCAACACCTAAGCTTAGGATCACAAGGCACTTTTTCCAAGAATATAGCCAAAATGCCAGAACAGGGGCCTCACAACACTTGAAAATGGTTTTAAGACCTGAAGATATGAATGCATTGTGAGGCCATAGCAGTGTCTTCTAGAGTAATCCACTGCTCCATCCTCTCACACTTAACTGCATTTTCATTCCCATGGGAATGCAACCATGCAACCATGCAACCATTTTTTATGCGACCATGACATTTTTCATGCAATTTTTAGGCATACGTCCTTAATATAAACAATTGACTAACTGGGATAAGGCATTTGCAGTTAATAAGGCAGTCAAACGATGCAATGTAGGGAAAGAAAAGCACTAATCTTGAATTTCAGTGAGTTGAATTCACAGTGAGTTGAATTCACAGTGAGTGTATCCCACCAACGTGATATTGTTGGATCTTTCAATCTCCGAGTGGCTTGGATCATCTTCTGAGCTGACCTGTGATACACAACTTCTACCTGTTGTTGCTGGTGAACGTCTGCAGTGAGGTTGATTATAGATATTTTGTTATTTCTGTTTTGTCTAAGTCTGGATGATGCAATTTCTTTATTCTTCTGGACAGAAAACACCTACATTTGGTGCACCCCACATTGTTCCCAGTACAAACCCACTGACTGTCATGCCATGTCTGTCATCTGCAAATATAGTGTCAGGACATAACCAGCTGCCAAGTAAGGTATGGGTCTGAAAGTGGTTATCTGAGGAGCCTGCTGCCTTGCTTAGTGTGCTCCATTGATGAAGAACAGTCAGTTATGCATCAGCTGGGGAGCAAGGTCCACATGATGAATCCAGAGGTTCTCATACAGACAATTAATCATACGAATGTCAGCCAGAAAGAGTTATGCAATTTTCAGAAGTCTATGAAATCACATACCTATGCATTTCTTCAGAAGTGAATGATAATCTAATTGTAAAAACAAATATTTAAAAGTTTAAAATGTCCATAAATAGTAGCCTCAGTAAGCAAATCAGCCCCTTCTCTACATGTATTGGGCTACCATGCATCCTTTTAACTTGAAATATCAATGTTGAATTTATGTTGGTTTTCATAATTCTTCCATCCTATATTTGATTTCCTACATTGTAGTCTGTTGATATTCAAGAGAAACAAAAAAACATTTTGAGCTCAGTTTCCAACCTTCTGTTTGATAAATGAGTGTGTATTCTGTAATCCTGTGAACAATTATTTCTTTTCTCAACTAGCTGCGTTGCTGAGCAGTAATTGAGTTTCTTTTCATGCATTTAAATAGATCTTCATGCTAATACATTTTATGTTTATTTTCAATGTTTAATCATCCAGAACTATCATACATATCGCAGTGATGAATTCAAGAATGACACGACAATGTAAACCAATGTGATCTATCACTGGGAACTTTGAGTTCCTTGCTGTGATTTTATTTCTTACTCATAAATGGCATCTTCATAATCTAATATTGGAACTGTAGTTATAGCTGTGACATTATCTGTTCTGCAGCATTTGGGGTAAGACAAAACATGGCACAAGACAGGAAAACAAGTTCTATAATTTATTTTACCTTATGCAGTATTTACATTATCAGCATTTTTATTGACAATTCCTCCAGAATGAGCTTCTGCATATTGTAATGGCAATTCAAGTAAGTTATGTAAATTTCAAAGAGGCAAATTCTCACCTTCCTTAGTTATACAATTTTGCACAACCAAATTGCAGCCTTTTGAGACACAGCATGGTGGTTTGTCTACCATGGGCCCTGGCAACTTTAGAGCCTTCAGTAGAACTCCTGCTTGGAGCTGTTCATGCGTTTAAGAATTTTACTTAGCTGTGCAAATTTACCATTCTACTTTATATTGCCTCTTCCTGTAAATAAAATAGTACAACACAAAGAACTGGCATTTCAGTTAATAGTCTTTTATTAGTAGTGAAGTTACCAATGATTGTAATTTAATATCATCCTCACAAAAGAACATCACATGTCCAATATAGACATGAAGCCAATTAACTGAATATGTATATACTAAATCTTTTATGGAGTCATTGAGACCTCTTTACGAATGAAGACACATGCAAGACAGATGAAAGTACTACTATCAGATTTTTATGCTTAGTAACACAGTATTTAAATGATAGAAAATAATAAATTTTCATAGTAGGATATTGGCCAATCAACATTGCATGCTTAATTATGTCCATATATATCACCACAAATTCAGTCAGGCCTTTGTGCACTGTAGAAGGGTGTCAACAGAGAATTAATTGCAGAAGACATTGCTTCTTTACAACAGCCAAGAGAAAATGGGGCAGTCTTGGAGATGGAGAGAAACCATGGCTTCACATCCCTGGAGAAGGAATTGAACAAGCAAGTTCTCGGTGCACACAGAAGCACTCTGACCTGTTAGAAAAATGTGAACACTCTCACCACGGCAGTCCCTTTCTGCCAAAATGAAAACACTTAGCAAGAAAGAGTTGATTTAAAAATAATTTGGAACAATTTAAATGATGTTTCTCAGAATATTTTAATTTTGTTAAAAATCACATGCAATATCCTTAATGAAATCTACCTGAATGATCATTTTAACATATTTTTTCCTATAGACTAAATAGTATAACACCCAAAGGCACTATTATAGGAAGAATTATATAGGACATCCTGTTGTACTGTGGAGTGCAGTGTAGTTTTTCTTCTGCAAGTTACACTTCATGTAAAGTTCAATTTATTAAAATTCAACAGTTTTCAGAGGCAACAGTACAGACTCTTTCCTTTCAACTACAGTTTTTCATATTCAGTGGCCAAGATCCTTGCATAAAGGAGCCCCAGTGATTTAACATTGGAGTGTTTAATAGTCATGGGAACTTTTAGACTCAGTTGAAATGTTGACTTTAAACAGAGCTTTCTATCTCATTAAATTATCAATACACTTCACTTTAACTAACATGATATTCTATTAAGAATAGCTTTAGTCTGGGTTTGTCCACCTCAGACTTTCCCACACAGGTTCGTAAATGGATTTAATTACTGAATGGCATGATTATGGTTATTTCTGTTGTCCCAAAATTAGTAGCTGTTTAGTGCTTTGCATCAATAGAGAATCAAGACCATCAAAATAATCTGAAATTTTATCAGTTCCACAGATATGACACTTAAGAGGAAGATAATGCCATCTCCAGCCTCATCCTTTCAGTAAGCATTAAAATTATTAAATTATGCTTTACCATATATAATATTTTAAATGCTTTCTTA
Organism: Machaerirhynchus nigripectus; assembly: GCA_013397975.1. Lineage (NCBI taxonomy): Eukaryota > Metazoa > Chordata > Aves > Passeriformes > Dicruridae > Machaerirhynchus > Machaerirhynchus nigripectus. The sequence continues at coordinate 1,349,890 of VZRQ01000839.1, forward strand.
TTTTATTCAGCCCATAATGTAATGAATGGGTCCCTAAGCAAGGAATGAAAATGTACTGCTTCTGCTGCACTCACTGAAGCTGAAGGAATTAACTACATTTGTCTGCTCATCCCTAATTAAGTAATGTGCTAAAATACTACATTCCCATTAATGAAAATGTATTATACTGTACTTATGGCAAAAGCACTTTCAACATGGTTCTATTTAATGAATGCACATTCATTGTCTTGATGAAGATCCCTGGATTTGGACCCAAAAGACTGGCTTGGCATCCATTATGTTCTGCAGTCATTAGAAGGGGGAAGCAATTATGAAACTAACAAGATTGTTTGTGGGTAGAACATTTCTGTTGTGAACAGCCCCAGGCAGAAAATGGTTGTATTTATCACACAGAACAATGGTGCATGTTCTAGGTAGCAACTGTGGCCCGGATGATGACTCAATACATTTAGAGATTGTTTCTCCCAGAAACTGTGAAGGTGAGCAATAAAACTACATGGAATTCAGCAAGAAGCTCTGGGTGATTTTTAAAGGAGATTGCATCTAAATAAGTAGCTTCAACAAGCTGGGCTAAATTTTCATTTTTCAAAGGTTTTTCTTTGGGTTTTTTGTTGTTTTGTTGTTTTGTTTTGTTTTGTTTTTTTAATATCCATTTTATTTCCTTAGCCATTCACATAAATCTTACACATATTCTGCGTACCTTTTTCTTATCAAAGCCAAGAGCAATCTAGTAAAAATTTCAGGAACATTTCTAATGTGTATTTGATTCACTCGTTTGACTTCTCAGAGAGATGTGAGAAGTTCAGTTTCAACTAACTTTTAACAGGAAAGAGGGGTTTAGGGAAGTAACACAGTGAGGGGGAAAGTGAGGGAAGAAAGAAAAGTGTAGGAAAAATGCATGTATAATGTCTTTCACAGAGAGACAGAGAAAAAGAAGAAAAGAGAGGGTATAGTCTGTGAAAGGATTTAGTTTCACCTTACAAGAGAACAAGAAAAACATGCTTTACACAGGTGAATGGGCTGATAACATGATTTCTCTCTGAGTTTAGTGAGTGTCATGAAAGTCACGCTTTATAAGAAGGAAATGGTGTAAATCATGCATTACTAATGAAGGTATTACTTTAGACAGAGGACGATGAATTTTACAGAATGTGGGTTTCATATGGGTTTTGATTCTATAAAAGTTTTATATATGTACTTATCTACAGTTGTCTACATATGTGCTCTTGTGGTTCATTGAAATAATGGCTTTATTCACTGCAAAAAAGATTTAAAACAGCTGTAAATACTGGCTACATCAGAGGTTTTAAATACACAAAAAAAGCAGATGTAAATTTCAGCTTGCTTGACTAAAATGTAACAATCAAAACCAAAACATGCAAAAAAGGCACAAAAAACCAAAGAAAAACCTCCAGTTTCACTACGAAAGCTATTGATCTTCCCTCCTTACTGCATGTTGAAACAATTTTGGCCAAGTTTTGCATAACATCACTGAGCTACTCTAGAGAGAATGTGATTCAGACTATCAATGTTTGCAATTAGCACATACTGAACAGCAAAAAATTAAGTCAAACTGCATGTTTTTCTCATTCAGAAGGAACGTACAGTAAAGGTTTGATAACATCACGCAAGGGTACTATTTAAGTCCTTCCAAGAAAAAACTTATTCCTGCAGTGCCCGTAATTGGCAGTCCTAAGTCTTTATTTTGTTTTTATATGATGACGCAGAACAATAAATGTGACTGTGCTGTCTGAAAAATCAGCTGTGGTTCTTTCATTATGAACACTATATTAAAAGAGAGTAAAATCTAGTAGAAGCAAAAAGAATCCCATCCATTCCATGGTTCTAAAGACAGTGAATCATTTTTGAACTAAAAGGTTAAAAAAGGGGAAAGACTAATTTTTGAAAATTTCTAACATTTTATCAAGCACCCTAAAAATTAATACAATTTCTCCATAATTGTATTCTTCATTTACACCAATTTCCTGACCAAACGTATGTTCACTAGAGTTTATTGAAGTTCGTTGTGAGATATGCTTTTAAGTTATGGAGTATTTCTTAACACAGTGATATTTCCAAATATAATTCCAGGAGTTTCTCAAGAAGTTTAAATGAGTATATCCCTGTTTTCAGCATATTTAGCTACACTCTTAACATCTCTAGTGATCTTTCTGAAGCAAATAAGCAACATATTTTCCACTTATTCTAATGGACACTCTGCCTGAGTTTTTCAAACAACTTTGAAAATCTAAACCTTTGCAGCTGATATTTTATTTTCTGGAAAGTGTTTATTGCTGAAGAAGTCTTGTGAATAACTGATGTTATTAAAAAATGCTTGAGAAATATCAGTATACAGCATTTTGCCTTTTCAGAGATTAAATCCAAAATATCTTTAAAAACTTCAAGAGTCACTTTGATTATTTGCAGAACACTGAGTTTGAAGTGACAGCTGATTCAATTCTTGACAGACTAAAATGAGAACTGTAACTTATGCGTGCCATATCTTCACATATAAAGGAAAAAAATTTCATCTCAAATTTACATTTTAATATGTAAAGTGCTGTGTAAATAATGTTCTGTTGTGATCTTTGGGGCTGATCATAGGCTGTGACTATCTGTGGCTTTTTGCACCATCAAAGGTAGATTCCCATCCTAAATTAGGAGTTTTTCCCTTCAATGGCCTACTTACAGAACTGCATTTTCCAAACACTTATTTCCAATATATCTGGATTATGGAGCAACTCCAGCAATGCAGATGGGAAAATCAGGCTGTGTTTCATGTCCAGTTCAGGCATGGTACAAACTGCCTTATTGCAGTACCAGCCTGGGATGCTGTAGTTAAGTTATTAGCAATTATTATCTACATGTGTTGGTAAGAGAACTGTGAGCCAAAGATTGTAACATTTACTCAAGTTCAAAACACTGGATGTATTAAAACATGGGTATTACTGAACACACTGGTAATTTTTCACATACACTTCTTTGAAAGAAATTTAGTAAGGTAGTTACACATTGTCTTTAGCTGATGGAGAAAGAGAGTGATCAACCATAGTATTATCACTTCAGCCAAATCTTTCAGACTCAAAATTACAGGGCACAGCAAAAAAGTTGTAACATTTATTGCTTTTCAGGATTTCTTGAAATATTCTTATTTAAAGTACAGAAGAGGCATTTTTACACATATTTAACTGAAAGGAAAATTTATTTTAATTTAACCTTTAAAGATAATTTGAAAATATATGTAGCCTATCTTTTCTCTTTAATGGGAAAGTTCATTTTGGAAATAAATCAAATACATGTTTACACCAATATCTTACACTGTATATTGTTTAAGGAGTGGTTCTTGCTACTTATTGTAAAAATACTGACTCTCACTCAAATAATTTTTGCCCTCTCCCGTTCAATGTAGCCTTGTTTAACTACTGTAAACCTTGTAGCTCTTTTAAAGAAGTCTGTCTTAAGAAATTTTGTGGTGTCTTTCAAAAACAAAGTTCTGGCAAGCAAGTCCTAAAGATAATTTACAAGGTAAATGCAATTTTAAAAAATTTTCTCATTACATTCTGGCAACCTGAGGAAGGAAGCAGAGACACATCTATCATCCCAGAGGCAAATTTACTTTTCCCAGACCTATCCTGTATCTTGACCAGACCCATCAGCTCAGACAACTAGACACAATCTCCTCACTAGAGGGTCAGCCACTGTCAAAGAGGGAAAATTTCTCCTCAGGGTAGGTAACACTCTAGAAATCTCTTTAATCTATTCTACTGAGGAGGAAGCTTGGACTCTGTGGCAACTGCAAATGCCCTTATTTCCTTGCACAGGGCTATTCATGTAAGGCAGGGTGATATCCACGTCGTGCATTGAGTTCACGGAAGGGGAAAATGAATTCTTTGAAGAGAAAGAGACAAGATTTTGTGAACAAAGTCCTGTAAACAAATGTCCATGCCTACGCATTTAGCAGCCCTCACATGATCTGGCACTGGCTGAAGTCGATTGAAATGTTTAGTCTGCAGCTGTTGGGAATATAAGCAGGATCATGCATGATTGCGAAAGTGTTTCAACTGGCATCCCTTAAAGGTGGAGTACGTTACCACAACCCACGAGCCCACAGCAGGATTTCAGGTGTTTAAAAACATCTTGCTTGTCAGAGCAGCACGTGCTACAAAGAGTTACTAGCTAAAAGGCATTAGCTCTAGGATTAAAATTGTATGTTAAAGACTCTGTTTCCATATGCAGTCCTACCTGTTTCAGTGAATTTTTAATTAATAATTAAATGGAGGAACAAATTATTGTTTTTCCATCCAAAACAATTCTGTAATTGAGTTTGAAGTGGAACAAAATTATTTTATTAGCATATTTAATAAGAATTTAGTCAGGGTATGTTAGAATAATTGTTATAATAATTCCTTTCCTTCAAAAGGCCAGCTTTTTCACTAGAACTCTATGGCCTTTAAGTTAAAAAAATGAGAAAAGGGGTTTTCTTGGGTTTGATGCTCAGTTTATTCATTCTTTTTACTAATTCAGGACAAATTCACTTTGACAGCTGGTCACACACAAAACAACACTTGTAGTACTAAGTAAACGATGTGAAGAACCATGAAATATGCATTGACCTAAGCATTGTCTGAGTGAAGACCTTTCAAAAACAGTACACAAATGTCTTGAAAAAATTTATTTAAACTTAAAAAAAAATATATAATAAATGTCAACTTTTAATTGCTGTGGATAGGCAGGAGCACTAATTTATATGCAGAGAGGAATGTAGAAGGTTTGAGAAAAATTGTGTATTATTAAGATTAGTGCTATTATAATGAAAATCTTTTCCAAAAGGATTTTTAGTTTACTCAAAGATATCTAAACATACCATCAGCTTTTTTCCCTTAAAAAGAGTGGAACATAAGGAATGCCTCTGTTTCCTGCTTGCTAAGCCATAGAGAATCTAAAAATGTTGCATGTTAAAAGAGGCACTTACCAGACAGACTCAAAGAGGTTCTCTTTCCCTGAGCATGCCAATCACCAAGTGTATTTATCGAAAGTTGCACTGAAAGACTATAATTTCACCTTTAAGCCTCAGAGAACTTCTTTAAATGGTTTCTCTATCCATTTTCTGGACAGACTGAATACTTAAAATGATCATAGTGCATTGATTTAATTACTTTTTTTTTTTTTCCATAAAACCCCAAACACAACTTACTCAAGTCTTGCAGAATAATTGCATTACTGGAGTGGGAAGGAGGGTGGCATGAAACCAAGGCTCCTGCTTCTCAAAATTATTTCAAGATTTAATGCAGTTTAACTACAACAGTTTTTGTTTATACAGACGCATTCTGCCTGAAACTTGTTTAGTAATACATGGGATATTGCCTTGTGGTGAGTTGTCCCTGACTGGGTGCCAGGTACCCACCAAAGCTGTTTTATCATCGTCAACTGGATGGGGGAGAGAAAATATAAGAAAAGGTTCATGAGCTGAGATAAAGCCTGGGAGACATCACTCACCAGTTTCCATCGCATCTGTGCAAAACGGACTCAACTTGGCAAAATAATTGAGCTTATTACCAAGCAAAATTAGAGCAGGATAATGAGAAGTAAAACAAATCTTAAAACCACCTTCTCTCCACCCTTCCCTCTTTGGGCTCTACCTCCTGCCCCCAAGCACAGGAAGACAGGAATGGAGGTTGCTGTCACTTCATCACTTGTTCTTTCTGACACTGCTTCCTCCTCATAGAGAGGAGTCCTTACCCTGATGCAGCGTGGCTTCCCTGCCACAGGAGACAGTTCCCCACAAACTTCTTCCTGAGTCCTTCCCACTGCCTAAGTCATTCACTGCTCCAGTGTATGTCCCTTTCATGGAATGCAGTCCTTCAGGAGCAGACTGCTCCAGTGGGAGTCCTCTGCAGTCACAAGCCTTGCCAGCAAACCTGCTCCAGCACGGGCTCCTCTCTCCATGGGTCCAGAAGTCCTGCCTCTCTCCATGGGTCCAGAGGCTCCTCTCTCCACAAGTCCAGTGTGGACTTCCCATGGGGTCCCAGCCTTCTTTCAGGCATCCACCTGCTCTGGTGTTGGGTCCTCCAGGGGCTGCAGGTGGATCTCTGCTCTCCCGTGCACCTCCATGGGCTGCAGGGGCACAGCCGCCTCACCATGGTCTGAATCATGGGCTGCAGGGGAATCACAGCTCTGGTGCCTGTGATGCCATGATGATTTTTGTCTTTTCTTTTATACCCCTGTTATACCTTTTTGCAACTTCTGTATTCTTGGTGCTTTTTGCCTACATTCTTGGACTTGTTTGTTAAGCTAAGAGACTAAACATTTTAGAGGCTTTGTAGTTAGGGTGCCAGTGTGCCCAGACCCCAAGGTCCTCTCCAGAACACATTGTGTAAACTAAGATAGAACCATCCAGGGGAGGGTTCCTTGGAGAGGGGGGCTCATTCGAGCCTCTCATTGGGGAGTTTTGGATAGATATGCTAATTAGTAAGACCTAGAATGTAAAACCAGATATAGAGGAGGGGATTGAGGTGGCCATTGCGGGGGTGCATGGAGGTGTATTCGACTTGGTCGTGGTGCACCTAAGGATCCTTACAATAAATACCAAGGTAATACCCTTTTCCCCTTCTAACCATGTTCGCCTCTTGATTTTAAGACCAAGAAAAGGCATCACCTGGAGCATCTCCTCCCTCCCCATCTTCCTTCACTGACTTTGGGGTCTGCAGGGCAGTTTCTTTCATATATTCTCGCTCCTCTCTTTTCTGGGCCCAATCACTTCTGTGGAATAACTTTTTACCTTCTTAAATATGTTATCACAGAGACACACCTCTGATTAGCTCAGCCTTGGCCAGCAGTGGGGGCATCTGGCTGGTTGGCATTGGCTCTGTGGTATATGGGAAGTTTCCAGCAGCTTCTCAAAGAAGCCACCCCTATAGTTTCCCTGCTAGCAGAACCTTGCCATTCAAACCCAAAACACACCTATAGTTTAGCTGTGTCCCAGGGCAGCCAAGGCTCCTGTGTGAGGCTTAGAGATACTAAATTGAAGAGTGTGTTGCAGAAGAAGAACATAGACCTGTTTTCACTATCAGGGATAAGAATTAATATGTATTTTTTTAAATGTATCTTAAGCTAATATATCAAGATAAACTGAAATTAAAATAAAATTCAAAATAAACCTTTCTGGAAGCAGAATTTATGCTCCAAAGTAGCTTTGGGTGAATCTTTGACTGCAAAGGCCTAATTACAAGACTACAGATTCTTTGACCTGTGCATGCATTTTACAATAAATCAGAATTGGTGCTGGAAACAAAGCATGACAAGCATCCTCTAGTTGCTGTACTTTTCTTAAGTACCAGGTTACTGGATGAATGCAATTCAGCTGCTGCATGAAACCAGCCTTCTACTGCAAAACAACATCGGGATCATACCAAGGCATATGATTTAATACTTTTCTTTGAGAAAAAAAAAAAATAAGATATTCAGTATTTTAAAGAAATATTAAGAGTGCAAAATGAACATGGGAAAAGCCAGAAAAATAACATGTTTTCTCTCCTACAACATCTTTCAGTTCTTACCATTATCTTTTCTCCAGAGTTCCTTGTCCTGCATGAGCAAATGTACATAGTCATGAAACAGGAGCCTTGTGGGGAAAACCAACCATAATCACATTGACATTGACAATGCATATGGAGCACAGATATGCTCCAGGCAACCTGTAACACACACAGGTACAAGATTTCCAGGTGGATGCTTGGTTAATGCTCAAACTCCTTGGCCATGATGAAAAACCCAAACCAAGCTCCTCGTTTACCTTGACTAGAATGCCTGAATTTGATCTAGGTAGCTCCCTGAGAAGTTCTACTTTGTACTGAAGTGCAGAAATGCCTGCACTAGACATTCAAGATACAAGTTAGTAAAATATCATTTTGGCACTCCCTGATTCATTAATGTTAAAGCTGCACAGTGGCTACATTTAACAGAAATGTAGCTACTTGTCATTCAAAAACATGACTGCACCTTGTTTGGACTTATCAAACCAAGCTTTACATCATTGTGATTAAATATGGCATGAAAGCAGTAATAGAAGAATGTACTTCAGCAAAAGCTAACTTCTAAATATGTTTTTGACTTTTGGACCAAGTTTTCTATGCCACCCCTTGCTATGCATCCACAGATTGTTTGTTACTGGCTTTAGAGAAAGCTGCTTCAAAGACATTGTCAGCCCAAACTTTCAAGGTGTATTCTGAATTTTGTGAATTAAAAAAACAAGGTTTCACAGCCTATCATTAAAAAAATAAATATATGAGGTGATAAATTTTATGAGATGGTCCTTGAGCTGCAGTGTCAGATCTTAATAGGTATTTTATGTCATCTGAAAACTCCTAAACACAATACCAATGTGAGAAGAATGCAATTTTGCAGAGTGTTAGGAAAATGTTCAAAGGTACTTCTCATTGCATGTCAGTTTTAGACTTTATCAAAGGTGAGGGCTAAGTTTTAATAGTGATCGCTAATACTGCACTCGCATCTCTTGGTTGGCCTCTTATCTTTAAAGGGATTGGCAGCCTTTTTTCATGTAGTTGTATGTGGAATGCATTTGTAGGGATTCCTCCCTGCAGTACAATCAATCACCATATGCTACAGATACTCAACACGTGCTCAGATAATACAAATGTGAGAGCCGAGTTTGTTGTTTTCAAAATCAATGGCAAAGACAACTGGTGACAAACAAAAGAAATTGCCAGCCCACCAGCCCACCACCCCTCCTGCCTTGAATGGTGCTAATCTCAGAAACATGGAAACTTTTAGTAGTTTCATAATGACAGAAATAAGCATTTTATGCTTCTGCCTTTGGTTAGCAGAACCACCCATTTCATGTCTGTAATGTGACCTGGTAATTACCTTTAAAGTTTCCAGTTGTGATCTAAAACACTTGTGGATAGCAAGTTTTAAAAATTAAATCTACAGCAAATGTCACACACTGGAAAGGCAAAGGCAGCTAAATTTAAATCACATTTGTTCAGATGTTTCTGCTGATGTGTGATTGTAATGAACCCCACAAATCTGTGTGAAGAGGGTGTTGCATTAAGGAAGATTTTTTTCTTATATGCAGAAAGTAACATTAGTCTATACCCACACCTCTAATTTCTATTGGTTATCATAGTAAACAGCATTAATAAAAAGTCATTTTTTCCTTCCACTTGGCTTTATTCGGACAATATATCTACTCATCCCAATGGGAATTTTTCCCAAGTCCCAAATTCAGGACACAGATCTGAGGAGAAAGGTCTGGGTTTAGCTCCAGATCCAACACAGACTTCCTGTGTGACCCTAAGCAAGCTATTTAGTCTTTCTTCAATCACTGCTATTATGCCTGTTTCATGAATATATTCATTTCGTGATCTATAAATAAGGATAAGACCACTCTTCTTTGTCCCCTGTTGTTGCAATACATTAAAAATTGCAAGGTATATGGTAATGGAGTCAACACCTATAGAAACATTTCTTTAAGGTTCGTTGGTTTTATACTGCATAAGAATAGGATTAAAACTGCGAAAGATGATAACTAAGTTTAAGACGGAGATCTTCTACATATATATAAGTTATCTATAATAACAGAAGCTGCATAGTAGCACGCAAATTTACACGACTTTACAAACACTGGTTATTGCCCATATTCTTTTGAAAAGTAAAACCTGTAGCTGATTCAGATGTCTGTGAAATAAACAGAAGGAGTTTCAGAATGGCATTGCTCCAGTTAGGCTGCTAAAACCATCTAAACCCTGAGCAAACCATTCTTGACTCCTTATTATCAGTGAAGGGAAAGTGTTTAAAGACCAAGCAGTCTGGTCCTAATGTAGATGTTTAAGATAGGACAGATGAATTTCCCAGTTGGAGGTTGATTTCTTTCAACTTACATGACTCATTTTTGGACATAAAAAACCAGGTAAGTTTAACTGACTCCTACAGGTCTTCAGTGGTATTATTACCTATTTGTGTTCAAAGGCCCCAGTCAGGATATACACCCATGAGCATGTGCAAAACTCACAGTTTAAAAAATATTCAGATGCTTTTTTTTTTCTGTTTTATTTAGCCACAGTTGCAAACCAAGTTGGCAAATGCACAAAGAGCTAGATGAGTTACACAAGGGCTGAAGTCCTTTTCTTCCAGCTGTTGCACTGTATGATCTTTGCAGAGATATCCTGGATCTGTAGAAATAACAGACCAGAAGCAGTTTTGAAAAACAATAGCTGTGTCAGTTTGCTGGTTTTGCCCCTGCTTTGTACATAGTTTGGCACATCTCTAAGCTAAAAATCTTCCTAAAGCAAAGTATCTATTCAACATTTCTTCTACGCTGATGTGTGTAATGGAAAAAGAACTGGAAGGCAAGAAAAAAACACTCACTCGGCTATTTAGTACAAGGATGTCAATGAATTAAAGAAATTCTTTAATGACATTACACAGTTTATTAATTGACATGTATCTGGGAAGTCAATGACCTCTGAATACCTTTGAAGTAATAACTCCACCCTGACCAGTTGATCAAATCTCTTCCTGAGTAGATCACCTGGGCTAGCACTCATCAGGTTCCAATTGTGGCAAAATTAGACTGTAACTCATTTATCAGATATTTTTTTCGTATGGGAAACAGTTTATGTCAAGTTATCTACGGACATCAAAACATCAGATAACAAAGGCATGGCATTTCATTTAATCTCAGATTATTTTTTATTTTTATTTTTCTTTAAGTTTATGTAATGTTCTTTAAGAAATCAATTTCTTCTGATCTACAGCAGGTCATTTGCAATGTTGACCTGAAACTATTGCTTGGTTTTCTGAGCTATGGTGTTTATGATGACATTTTCAATTTGTTTTATTGACATAGGAGACACATATGGGTTTTTTTAATATTATCATGGGCCAGAGCTATGAGCAAGAAGGTGAAAAGGAGAAAGAAAAGAGAAACAAAAAGATACATTATTTTTCAAGTAAAAAGAGATTGTTGAAACTTAGAAAAATATATTTTTTTTTAGGAATTAATGATGAGGGATTATTGAGGTAGATTTACACTTGATTTCTCACCATGCTGTAACTTGGCAGTCTTGCATCTTCAATTGAAAAAACAAAGATATAAGTACATCCATTCACAATTATGTTTATTATAACTACCATGGGGGATTGAGGTCATTTATACTTGGAATTTGCATAAGGATTCAAGGGTAGCTGCCAACAGAAAAATATTGAATTAACCAGAGAAAATGCCAACACACATATTTATCCACTTTTGTGTATACTGATTAACAAGAGTCAATTTGTAACCATCTTCACACACTATTTTTAGAAACATTCTTCCAGTGATTCACCATCTGCATGAGTTTTTTAAAAATTTTTCTTCCTTTGGTAAATATTTCTGAGAAATATTTAGAGTGGTAAGAGCTTAAGAAACTCTGCTTGGAATACATAATCATCCCCCACTCCTTCTAAGAAAGTCTAGATATCTAAATCGAGGCAAACATAATTAATGTGCATGTGGATTTTAGCAATAAGAAGGGAAAGGGAAACTGCTGAATTAATTGAAACAAATAAATCTTTGTGAGACCTGTCTCAGGAAAAGTCTGACTCAGCATGTAATGTTTTGTGTTGGGCATAAACAGGACATTATGCAAGATAGGAGAAAGGGATTTTTTTTTTTTTAAATGTGTATGTAACAAAAATATAAATGAAGGAGGTTTGTTTTCATGTTGTCCTCTAGCACAAGACTATCCTAATATTTTTAGTCTTTATTCTGTAAGGTGTTCTACTGGAATACTTGGAGCACATAAGTCTCCGGGCAGAATTTTATTGTTTTCTCGCAGAAGCAGATGCTGAATGCAGTGTTTTAACTTTGTGGCTCAAGTTTCTTTGCTACAGTTTTGAATCCACATAGGTAGTGCATTCCTAAAGACAAAGAGTATTTTGTCCTATGTTTGCATTCACAAACTGTCATGGGATGACCTTCACCTTTACACATAATTTTTGGAAGAAGTTCCATAAGTGAAGTATGTTCTAACAGTTCTCAAATTTAAAAACATTTGAATTCCATCCCTTATTTGAACATGTAAACCAAGGTAAATCAAAATTCATTAGAGATTAAGACTTTTATATGGCAAATTTGAACTTCCCCAAAGGTTTTGTTTGTTTGTTTTCTTGGTTGATTGTTTGAGATTTTTGCTTTTTTGTTTCATTTTTTTTCCTCTGAATTATGTTTCATGGATCTATTTTCACCTATAAGCTTTCAGGGATACAGAACAGAAAGCAGTATTTAGATTATTCATCATTGGGTTAAAGTATGGTTCTGCTATGTTTCTTTTTAAAATAGGTAACTATCAACTGAAAAATCTTCTCCAGAAAATAGCAATAATTTTAAGAGAGAGTACTAGTAACACCATAGTTAAAAATACAGCCAAAATGTAGATATTTAGCAAGAGATTGCTTCTGATCTGCAAAAAGCAAAGATGCAAATAAAAATAGTGTAATTTCTTAAGAAAAATTAGTTTGTAGTGGACATTGATACTCAAATGCATTAAACACCTCATTTGATTTGAGTGGGGACTCATAAATATTCAAATATGAACACTCTGATGAAGGGACAGGTAAGTTGGTTGAATTCCAAGAATGACAAATAAAATTGTATAACAGCATCATGAATGTTGGTAAAAAATTACCTAGATTACTGATATTCTTATGTTTTACTTCTTTAGAGGTTTTTCAGAATGTGTTAAATAGTCATGTAGAAAATACATTTGATTCTGCCCTTGAGCAGGGTCAGAGTGATATGTTTTCTTAGAGGTCTCACCATGCCACTTTGTTTTCTTTATTTGCAAGATTTATACCAAACTTTACATGTCCGAGGAGCTTCAGTGGACTCTAACTCACATAGATTGAGTTGAACATACAAATAATTGTTTGCAAATGAACTAGGAAAAGTTTGTATGGAATTATTTAAACAGAGAGAGTGAGAGACAGGTGAATGAAGACATAATTATTCCTCTGCTTCTTCTCTATGGTTCTTAAAAGGAAGATAAATATAAAAAAAGAGGTCTTTGGGCTGAAACAAAATGTGAGTATCTTCAAAATAAATAGCAACATTCCTGAGCGTTATGAGGAACTGGATGAAAGGCCCACTGAGATGGTCTCAGCATTCATAGTTCTTAGTGCCTTCTATATTTCTGATGGCTCCCTTGCCTGTCTATTTCTTGAAATAAAACCCTCTCTTATGAGCCATTTGAACAATACTGAAAACCACAGCAAAGCAGTTCTGGGAAGTGCTGTAAACATAAGCTCTATTTTATTTTATTTTTTTTTCTTACAAACATTATAAATATTCTTTCTATGTGTAGAGAACATCTTAAATGCTGCATGAAAGATCAGACCTGCTAAGAAGAGCTATTCCAGTACATAGAAAGGAAGTTTAAATACAGACATATAGACATATTAGACAAACACTACATTATACATACTTGTTGTAAAATACTTCTTTTAGACTTCTTGTGGTGAGTCAGTTGCTTTATACTTGGGTGTTTTTGTGTGTGCACACATATGTGGAAAAGATCTTTCTTTTCCATGTGTGTGTGCGCACTAAAAAAAACCACTTACTTGGAAGCTGAAAAATTTGCAAGTAGCTATGACCTGTATTCTGTAAAAATTTTATTTAATGTTCATTGTAACATCAGGACCTCTAAAGCTTTCATAAATGGAATGCACCTACTGAACTACATGGAATGCACTGCAGACCTGAGGTAAAAAGTCTCTCCCCATCCTTCTTATATACTGAAAGTCTGCAATGAGGTTTCCCCAGAGCCACCTTCTCCAGACTGAACAACCCCAACTCTCTTGATCTTTCCTCATAGAACAGATGTTCCAATGAAATCAAATAACCTCAACTGGATTTAACCTAAGAGTCTGCTGAAGAACTGCACTGTCCTTACACTTCTAGTCTTGGCAGACTTGGCTTTCACCTTTTATTTAACTGAAACGTAGAGAAAAATATGGTGTTATTAATGGGAGTGCAACTATAAAGAACCTTGGGAATTTTCAATTCATTCATGTGATCAGTTCTTGACCTCAAATCTGTTGGGGAATCCACAAACAAAAAATTATAAAATTAATAAATGTAGTTAATTTTTTCATTCATGGGCTACATGGAAAATGTGACATAATTCGTATGACTGAGAAATTTGTTCCTCTAGCACTAGTATCTGCACTTTTCTTAAGAAAACTGAATCCACTCACATAAATTTGCAATTTAGTGGGGTTTTTTCTTTAATTTTAAATGTTCCCTCAATTTCTTCCTTTGTTTTTGTTGATGCAGTACTACTTAAATTAAAGTAGAAAAAAAATCAATGAGGAAAATCTTTTTTTAATACCAGCTGATAAGAGTCAATGAAACTTGAAGTGGATGATGGCATGCAGACCTTACCTAGTTGTATCCTAAATTCCCCAAAAGGTTCAGGCAGGCAGATGCAAGAGGTTTAGACAATACCACTAACATCCCACAAAAATGAGGAATAACTTGCTGAGACTAGTATTTTCAGATTTCAGAGCCTAAAGCTATTGGAACACATTAGTGAAACAAAACAAAAAAAAAAGCCTCTGTAACCTTCAGCATCCAGGACATTTGAAGAATGCTGAACACTAAAAACTGAATGTTGAAGTATATTGTGGAAATATGAAGGTTTGCTATTCCTTCTTTTACATAGTTTCAAAGAATTCTCTTCTGAAATATTTTTCCAAATACCAAGGGAGAAAAAATCTTCAAGGAAATGATAATAAATGAGCTAAAATTTAATGAAGTTTTTTATTCAGATTTTGAAATTCTTTTCTGAAAAGAAACATGATTTTTCAGTCACACATGCTATTTTAGTGTATCTCATTAGGCATACAAGTTTGAAATGCTTTGTCATCAAGTTCAGGAGGTGAATTATCTCCAAAGGAGCTCCTCTTTCACGTCACTGAAATGCTTGTGCTCTTGTTTTGATTCCCTTGGATTTAACTTTGTTTGTTTATCCTTCTTTCTGCAAAGGACATGCAGTCTAATGAGCACAGGAAATGCAACAGCTTTGAGAAGAATACATATTTCATATATTTCCACAGTAATGATTTCTTTTTGTCTTTTTGCATGTCCCTTTGCACATTTCAAAAGCAATCCCTGACAAGAAAAATCCTACCAAAAAATTCTCTGGGGAGCTTTCAAAGTGAAAGCACAAGACATCTTTGTATGTGCACTCAGAGCCAAGGTGGCCTTGCAAGGGCCCAGGAGACAAGCTGCCAGATCACTGACTCTATTATTACACTAAGATGTACTTTTTGGCCAGGGCAGCGTGTGGTACACATTTGGCTCGAGGTTTTCTGACCCTGTGACAGAAGCATGCCTTTGTTACTTATTCTGCACAAAAAATCATCTCGCGTCTAGCTGAGGCAAAAAGGGAGGAAAAGAGTTGGGTAACTTGTAAGTACTGTCAAAGGGGCAGCTCTAAAGCTGGGCAAACTCAAAGGCGATGCTATTTCAAACATTATTCTATTTTAAGCATCATTCTCTGGCAGAGAAATCCTGCAGCATGTCTTGTGTTTGCACGCACACTTGCACTGACAAATTGAATAATTGGTATGAGTGCATACATGTTTGATTAATCATAATTAGGATTCAGGAATAAAGGCACAAAGGCAAAAGTTCTACATAAAGTTAACAGAAGTGGTGAAAAGATATAAGGCATCTGAAATTACCACTTTCTATCCAAATTCCAAATAGACAGAAAAGTAATATATTGAAGAAGATACTTTTCCGCCAATGACAGCATCCAGCCTTCCTCAAAATTTCCTCAAAATGAAAGGATTTCATTACAACATTTCAAAAATAGGACTGGAAAAGGAATGGAGGGGTACATCAAGTATTAGTGTGTTAGTTACACGACATAATTGTTCTTACAGCATGAAGTTGTGTCTGTTGCTCATGGCTGGGTGATATAACAGTGTACAAATCCTGTCATCCTAGCTCAGGTGATGAGATGTGGGTTCACATGCTAGTTTCCAAGAGACCAAAATTACCTAAAGTTTTTCATGCTTTTCATCCCTTTCTACTTGTTTGTACTGTGCACATGAATTCTTGTTTAATTTCATGGTTTCTCTGGATCATTGCTTCAACTTGCAGACCAAACTTAAGAAAAAAGAGATTTAGGAAATCCCCCATATAAGAGGCTAATTTTTTGTCAATCTTTGTGTATTTCAGAAATATTGATTAATCTAAGACGTTCTATGACTAACTATTCTTTACATTCTCTCAAGAAAATTAAGCCCAGGACTATTAGAAGTAAAAAGGCTTATGGAAACCAAAGCTATAAACTTAACTTCAAAGAAAATCTCGAGGGACAACACTATCATGTAGAGGAACATCAATTAATAAAGCAGTAAGCAAAGTAATGCAGTAAAATATGTAATAGTCACTTGAAACTATTAGAAGACATGGTGGAGAACAGACTGTTAGTTATTGTATATCACCTAAGAACACAGCCTTAATATTATCAGCATCACATATATATCGGTGTGATGCAAATATAGTCAATCAGGAGCGGAGTCACATGCTGCACCCATATAGATGGCTGCTGGCCTTATAGAATTTTTAGGATTGGAATCATCTGTTTCTCTTTCAAAGGACTGCCACAGCAACCTGTTTAAAGCCCCAGCACAAACATTGCTCGTTATCGCACAGTAAATTGCTTCAGTGGATCACAAACAAAGAGCAGTGAGAGAGATGGTTAATGAAGTAGAAGGAAGGAGATTGATAATGGGGAGCAAAATATTCACTTCCAGCATCTAAGTGGATAGTTAATAACCCTTTCTCAGAAGGATTTTGTATTGTCATACCAAAACTATACAAATGAGACATGCTGAGTGCAATTCCTTGCTAAAGTAGTGCCCATTTGTAATTTTTTGTTTGCTTTTGTAGCATGCATACAGTTCCAAATCATGCAGATGAGTCATTAATTGTTTCTGATAACACAGAAGTGCTCAACTTTTCCAGACATTTTCCAAATACCTGACATGGCAGATTCCCAGAACCTAAGAGCTTCAAATGGACAAAAGAGATTATAATAGGGAAATAGGATGGAAGACAGTCACTGACAGACCAGGTGGAAAGGCAGGCAGGCATCTTGTTATTTTCAATTATTTCTTCTACCCTGCAGTTTGTTTCATGAATCTAAATTGACTCAATTTTTACAGTAAAGTAATAAAACAATCTCTCTTCCCTAATAAGTTTCCAGCAAATTTGTATTATAACAGGGTTAGATATACAGAAAAAACCCCAGATATACAAAAAAAACCCAGAACACAGCTTCCTAGTTCAATGATTATTGTATGTTTGTTTGGGTTGATGTGGAGCATGTTCTTCTGCTTTATGTATAACTTTCTGCAGAGAGGATATGCACAAAGACAGGTTTCTGCATTTCTAGAGATGAAACGAGTTTAAAGTAAAGAGAGAAAATATGATTGTTCAGGCTGGTTTTTGATAAAGGAGTAGTGGAGATAATAGACAGTCACTAGGGGATGCAGTATAACTAGATACTCATAAATGTTTTCTGTAGCACATTGCAAGCTGCAACACACTTCATATAGTCAGTGAGAGCCATTGTTACGTTGAAAGTGTTCTGAGACTAAGGCCACCTGGCCAGGAAGTTACCAGTCAAGAAACAAAAACAGCTGAGTTGGAACAAGGGCTGCTTTACCTGCGAACGATACCAAGAGTCAAAACAGAGGTATTCTGAGTCAAGACTATTACAGCTGGAAGAAAATAAAAAATGGAGACCAACTGTTCATGGAAGATGCTATAAAACCCCTACCAGATGGAAGAAATTAATTTTGCATAGCAGAGGTGGGTCATAGTAGTCTGTATTGAGTAAGGCCAGAGAGTAGGGAGGAACCAACAGAAACAACCTTGTGGTCCTGGCCAAGGCACACTCTTGTGAGGCACTGGGGGCCTGTGAAACAATCAGGTTTCAGGCTACTCCACAGCGAATCTTAGTCTCACATAGCACTAGCTCTGTCCATTTGTAGTGACTAAATATTGAGGTAATTTAATTAATCCTTTAACTGAGAAAATAGTATGTTTTTATATTTGTGTTTTGAAGCACCAGTTTAAGCCTAATTAGTTTACTCACACTGGGCTTGCTTTGTTTAAGAACCAGCTGGCAAACAGACTGAACGC
Organism: Machaerirhynchus nigripectus; assembly: GCA_013397975.1. Taxonomy (NCBI): domain Eukaryota; kingdom Metazoa; phylum Chordata; class Aves; order Passeriformes; family Dicruridae; genus Machaerirhynchus; species Machaerirhynchus nigripectus. The sequence continues at coordinate 1,368,110 of VZRQ01000839.1, forward strand.
CTGGGTTGTGGCAGAGTTCACTGATGAGCAGCAGCTTCCCTGGCCAGTCAGCCTCACCTCTGTGCAAGATGAGTTCATGAAGTAGAATTTCCTGGAAGATGTGGCAAAATATATGGAAGACAGGGAGCTGAACAGAGAGAGACATATGGCTTCATCACCTGATTGACTTAGTGGCCTTTTACGGTGAAGCAACTACATCAGTGGACAAGGGAAGGTTTATGGATGTCATCTGTCTAAACTTCTGTAAGGCCTTTGATGAGCCTTCCCCAATGCTTACCTCTAAATTGTGAAGATACCGGTTTGCCATTAGATGGAGGTCTTAGATGGGTTAGGAATTGGCTGGATGGCATGCCCAAAAAGTTACAGTCAATGGCTCAGATTCAAGTTGAACCCAGTAATGGATGGTGTCCCTCAAGGTTTCATAGTGGGGCTAGTATTAATTAATGTCTTCATCAATGACAGACACAGTAGGACCTATCCTATGACTAAGAGCAGCATTATCTGTATAGGAAAAAAAAAGGCCATAGTGTGATTTTGTAGGTCTTCTTGAGCCTTGGGAGCTCAGAGATTCGGCCAGTAGGAACAGTAACCACCTTGGTATGCAGGTGGTCCTAGGAAAGGGTGGTGAGTTGTCCTTGGCTTGTCCAGCTGTTACTTCACAGTCAAGGTCAGTAACTGCCCATCAGTCACCCATGCCAGCACAACACCAAAATTAAAAGTGATGACAGTCCATGGAAATGTCACTCCTAAGGGCAATCTTTCAAAGCATGAAATTTAGTTGGCTAGAATGGAATGTCCAATCTAGAATGCTTCCCCGAATTAACGTAGCAGAAGAAAATTTATGGAAAAGAAATTTTCGCTATGTTAGTTCTATATTAATCTTCTTTTAATGAAACAGTAAAAATAGATACTGGGAAGTTTAAAAAGAAAAGTGTTTGAAGATGTGTTTGAAGATTGCCTGAAACCAAAAAATTGTTTCCAGATTTTCTACTTGGTTAGAAAATAGATATTAACTTTCAACCATGATGTAAGATCATGCAGTTAAGGAAATTAACAGACCTCTGCTTTATTCTAAGCACTGGGGAAAATTGTTGGATTTTTTTGTTTAGTTGCTTCTGTTTTTCTTTTTCTCTGTTTTAAACTCAAATCCATCTTCCAGCTAGAATATGTCTTTGTTATTCAGTTCTTCCTGACTCAGTTGTCCTAAAAAACAGAATTCCTAAGAAGTTGTTTTTTGCTTTAGCATTGACTTGTGCTGTCTCACCCCAGCAAAGACAGCCTGGCAGGACTGGTAGAAGGACCTGAAAATTACTTGGCAGCTTAAAGAAAGTCCTCTGTAAGTCACACTTGGCTATCAGTTGTATGTCTGACTGGTGGTACAGGTCTAGACAAGGTTATTACGTGCTGACATTCTGAATCTGAGGTCATAACATCTCTGTTCCTTATACTGGATGTATTATTGCTTATTGCTCAGTAAGACTAGTCTAAAACTGATTCTTAAACAAGCCTCTGTGTTAATGCCATGAAATCTTGCTTTAAGACTGTGAGAATGACCATACAATGGAAAATACACCTTTACAATGTTATTTGTATTTTTATAAAGTGAGACGGACTAATCACTGCTTTTAAAACTGTGAATCATTGTACAGAATTCTAAGACAAACTCAGTGTGCCACGCTGAAAATGTTGAGTTTGTATTCACTGTGGAGAGAAATGAGCTGAATCTCTCCTGCCTGGGAGAAAATCTGTTTGGCAAAGTTGCATATAATATCCTTTATGTGACATATTTCAAGATGATAAATCTAACTTCCTTAACATCATTCACAATCTACCTAAAATCTAGACTGTGGGTGACCAACATATCTGTGTTGCAGTAGTGGCCAGAAAAAACTGACTTTTTTGAAAATGTCCACAGGACTTGAACCATTTTCATCTCTTACAGCAGAGTCCAAGACATTACAGCATCTGATTTGATATTACAGTGGAATCTCAGGATGGGTTAGCTTCCTAACCCAAAGCACAGCTATCTTTGATTCTTTTCCACTTCAGTACAAAGTAAACTAACTTAAGTTGTTAACATCACACCTGTTGGAAGTTGCCAAATTTCTTTTCCAGTTCTCTGTCATACTACGGACACCCTAGAGGCTGAGTTACATCCTCACAGGAGTCCGCATTACAGGGATAGTTAGTTAAAAACTTTTAGTTAAAATTCATTCAGTTTGATTTCAAACAGATTAGCTAAAAGTTAGGCCAGTGTACTTTTATGGTTTTCTGACTTTGCATATTACATATCTTTTAATAACATGTATATAATTTGATTTTTATTTCGTCAGAAGTGCTTGACAGATATCTCTCTGCATAGCCTTTGCAAACATCAAGTTAATCAAAACTGAAAACATCTTCTGTTCATATAATTCTCCCTTTCAAGGCATTGAAACAATCAAGCTACTAGTGTATTCTAACAAAACCAGTTACATTTTTGACTACAGAAAGGTGTGAGGATTTAAATGTTCTACTGACTTAAGTAGGGCTAATGTAGCTAAATTCATATCTTGTGTTTTAAATATGTATCCTTTTTATCTTAAGGAAACGTATACACTGAATTCACAACGGTGGCATAAGGGTGTAATAACAAACAGCATTAAAACCTCCTAGAATTTTCCAAGGCACTTATGAGTACCCTTCATATTACTTTTTTTCATAGTTCAGGGGAGAAGCCTGAAGTAGCTGTAAGAGAATCAAATTCCTCTTTTACAATGAAAAGTAGGGAGGAATTTATTTGTTGTAATTTGAGATGCAACAAATGTTTGTCTAAACAAATAAATACATCAACACACATCATGCTGATTTGAGGTAGCAAAGGGGTTTATGACACTTCATTTATCCATTTCCCCAGTGAATGTCTAGTCCTTTCATTTATTATCTGTCAAACTCTGCTTTTGATGGGATTTAGAGACCTTAAAATGTGCTAGAATAATTCCTGCACAGAGAAAAATATTCTGGCAAAGGCAGTTGCCATCACTTAGCAAGTTTTGGTAGTCTGCAGCTTAGGTACTGAAACAAATTTGTGAAGAGTACATCTGTAAATTCACATCCATGATGAAAAAGCATTTGGAAAAATAAAATTAAAAAAACCCAAGGTTTGCACATCTGGATATCAATGCTGAAAGCTGCTAAAAGGGAAAGTGAGGAGACTTTCTGAACATCTGCAAATTGCCTTCATCCAGCTACAAAGTGCTCCAGAACAGAATCTATCTGAAGACACAAACATGTGCATCTCAGTTTAGCATTTCATCTGGCTATGTTTATTTATTTCATATGCAATGGTGTGCTCAGATGGAAGCATCTTGCATTAAACTGAGGCCCCTGAAGAACTGAGTGTAAGGTTTTGGGAAAAGGTACGTTTAAGGTGGCAGGAAAATGGAGCAGACAGCCTTAATTATAAAGTCTAGAGCAGCTGGGCTGTGATGTCTTGTTTCTGGGAAGAAATCATAAATGTACAACCTGAGGCCAGGAAATTTATTGGACAGGCACAGAACAGGGAGGGAGGGATGGCTCAGAGTACCTGGCTCAGCAGACTTGGAAGCAACACAGCAATCTAGTGGATGATGTGCAGAGGGAGTGCAAACGGGCTCACAAAGCTCCTCTTTCATTTTCCTTCTGGCTTGGCAAAGTTTTATCCCTAGCTCTATGTTACCAAAAAAAGATTGGCCTAGTTATTCATCATTAAAACTCAGCTGAGTATTGGTTAGATGACTTTGGAAGCTTCAGAGCTCATTATTTCTGAATACTTGGTGGCCTTTCAACATTAATACATTTCATGTTATTAAGAGAAGGAAATCTAAATTAGGCATTTGAGTAAGCATGTAAGTCCTTAATATCTCTATGATCATAATAGAAATGCAATTTTTTTTTTCTATTTGTCTTGTGGTACTGAACAGCAAAGAATAAATGTATTTTAGCAACCAGAATTATGCCCTCCCCTCATCTTCACTTTCTCACTCATTCAAAAAAAAAAAATTACTCTTACTTAATATTAAAGAACTTTTCTCAGTGATGATGATACTGTAGGCAAATACTTCCTTTGTTGGCTGAATGCATGACAATATATAAAATATATATAAATTATATTTATTACAAGATATGTAATATATAATGGATGAATATATATGTAATATGTTCAAAATAGAAATTTGCAAAGTTAGCAAAAGGCAAGTAATTTTCAGTCATAATAAGAGTAATATTTATGATAAGATGATAAGATTCAGTCATAATAAGATTAATATTTGCATTTTGCATATTGTTTTTAATGCTCTGCTAGCTGATATTAGAGTACTATTTTGCCACTTCACTGGAGTTAGTGTTTTGTCAATATTCCAGTGTAAAACTATCTTTTCACTGTTTTCTAGCTCTGACATAAAAATTGGTTATGGGATGAAACTTGGTATCCTAGGTCTATTTATAGTAGGAACAAATAGATTTTCACTACATTTCATTTAAACGTTTTATTTTGAAGATATAGAAAAGGTATAACAAAATGTGTTTGTGAAAAGATACAACAAGATGTGTTTGTGGCTTAAAAGTTTTACTTCATAGGAAATAGAAATTGCAGTATTTAAGAAAAAGATTCCTTAACAGAAAATAATTATTTCCCCTGGAATCCTAACAGTTGCTGCTAATCGTTTACTTGTTTTTTAAAAACTCTCCTAAATATTTAATTGTTAATAGTTCTGACTTTTAAATAGTCCTCTTTGTCACACAAATTACTTCCTTGCCTACTTCTTCCCAAAATGCAAGCATTAAGAACCACGAATGCTACAGTGTAAGTAGACAAAGTATATGATAGAAAAATGTTTCTTTTCCCTGGTTTTGTTTTGTGCTTTCCTGTCTGTGAAATGGTTCCTCCCACTGAAGACAGCCTAAAGTCTTTATTGCTATTTCCTGAATGGCACTCCCTCTTCATCATCTTTGCTTGTTCACAAACAATAAAAAAACCAAACTATAAACAAAGGACACTGTCTTCTTGGTATGAAGCTCTGAAGGAACATACATAATTTATGCTTTTCTTGCCAGCAGTCACAGAAGAATCAGAATCTCTTGCATTGGTATAGCTAGAAGAACACAGAGAAAATTCAGTTTTAAACTGGACATTAAAACATGTCTGTGACTTTACCATGAGGACTCAGTGTCATCTTCCTAGAGCTTTCTGTTATTACATTTCTGTAACTATAATGTTTCACTGGAGAACTGAGGCAAAAAATAGCTGCGAGGGTTTTTTTTTTTNAGAGTGTCTATAGCTTTCTGTTATTACATTTCTGTAAATATAATGTTTCACTGGAGAACTGAGGCAAAAAATAGCTGCAAGGGGTTTTTTTTTGGAGTTGGTTCTTTTTTTGGTTTTTTGGTGGGGTTTTTTTTGGGTGTTGCTTTTTTGGGGTTTTTTTTGGTGTTTTTTTTGGGTTTTTTTGGTTTTTTTTTGGTTTTTTTTTTTTGGGTTTTTTTTTGTTGTTGTTGTTGTTGTTAGTTTGTTTGGGTTTTTTTGGTTTTTTGTTTTGGTTTTTTTTTTTTTAAATCTCCAGTTTTCTAAGGGACATCTGACCACAGGACATTTATTTTAGATAGTGAGGTCAGACTCACAAGCTGGTTCATGCAATACGGGTATATACATACCTACTTCTGTGAAAGAATGATCTTTGTTTCTAGAAAAAAACATTATTTATCTGTCAATTACATTTTTGCTGTTCAATCAACACAATTTTACTCTTTACTGCAGGCTATGCAAGCATGTTCTTAACAGTCTTTCATCCAGACAGTGATTTTTTTCCTGTTTCATGACAGTATTGCAAGCTCCGACTTCAAGATTGTCACAAGACATAAATTACTGGTGAGAAATAGAGTTTGTACCATTAAAGCTCTTAAGTCCTTTGAAAAGGAGTTCCTCCATCACAGGCTTATAGAACTGTTTCTCTGACAGTGTGGCTGTTAGCAGCTGGTGCTGATTACTGCTGGCAAGCCCACAGGCAGGCACGCCTGGCCGGGGCACCAGCACATGGCAGAAGGGAAATGGCTGCAGACACATCTGCACATTAGCAGGGAGCAGCAATGGTCCATCGAGAGAGAGGCAGGAGGTGGAAAAGCCCTGGAACTGCCAGGACTGATTCGTTCATGGAGCCTGAAGCTTTTAGCTTTGTTCCTGCCTTGTGAGCAAGCCAAATGCGCTCATGAGGAGAAGAGTAGCAGCTAGGCCTTGGTTTTGGAAACCCATAAGCACCACTAATATTGTTTCATATGGGTCTTCTGAAGCGATTGTTTTAGCAGGCCTGTTGCTCTGATGAAGAAATCTATTGAAAGTGCAATAATTTTGATTTCTATTGATTAATCCAGTACATTTATAGACTTTTTCCCCAGTCCTGCTATTATGAGTTGACTCTAGAATAAGATTTAGTTCACAAAATCATTCAGCTATCACAAATTGTTTGCTTTTGCTCACTTACAAATGCTTTTGGACCTTTTTTTTTTCCCCACAGAAAGTTATATACTGAAGGCACAAGATCTCATGGCTCATTATGGTTTTGCCAGCAAAATGGGTTATTCTGTCAGTTCACTCTGAGGCTGAGTTAAGTCTGCTACACCAATTCTCATCTTTGAATTTGATTTTGCTGACCATCTTTTTTTTTTCCAAGGCCTTAAATTTGGGCTGTATAAAAAGTTGCCTAATCCTAATTGACCAGTTGTAATAAAAAAAACCCTTCATCATTATTGAATACTGGCTGTCCTAAACAAAAATTAAATTTATTAATTTTATTGAACTGATAGGTTACTGAGATTCTCAAATACAGTGAAGCTTTGCATTTCAAGCAGGTTTTTGTTTTTTAACCCATATCCCTATACCTCTAACTAATACATATTTATTTAAATCAAGGATATGCCACAAATATTCCTTATATTACACAAAGTTGTCAGGAATTCACATTACAGCTAATGTTGTTATTTCTATACAAAGTTACAGCTGTACAGCATAAAAATTTCCTTCCCCTAGGTCATTAGTTCTCCTCTATTAAAAATGCTAATTACCTGAAATATTATAAAGAGAGAATTTCTCTGCTCTCAATCTCCATTTTTTCTTGGAATAGTATCCAGTTTGTTTTCTAATTCACAACAATTAGGTAAAATCACACCCTCCTCATTCAGTGCAAAATTATTGCAACATCAAGGTTTTAACAACCAATTTAGAACACATGAATATTAATATGGTGGAACTCACTTTGACGATAACCACTGCAATGCAATATCTAATGAACCAGGATGTCAGTGCAGACTTGAAATCTGAATAGTTGTTTTTACTTGCCTTTACCAAAAAAAAAAAGAAAAAAAAATGACATTTCTAAAATAAATATTATTTGATTAGTGTCACTGAAAACTCAGAGAAATGTGTTACTGCAGAAATGCCTATATTAAAATGCATAGGCAGTAAGAAAAAACCCCTTCAATCTAATAAAAAAACATTAACGCAAACATTTTATTGTGAATTGCTTTGATGTTTTGCAATTGCTTCAAATCTTTAATACACTGCTTCTGAAGTTTACAGGGAAATTTGCCCTTCTTTCCTTCTTTGTGTTTGTGTATCTGTACAACTTTAAAATATAGCAGAAATGGGAACTAACCAGTCTCTTAAAATGCAATTCTACCATACTTCATCTTCCCTTAACTACAAATTCCAAAGATTCAGCTAAAATGCTGACAGAACATCTGTGTTTTTTTCCACCACATGGATGTCACCAGCACAGGAGAATCTGAAAGTAACATCTGGATCCATCTTGTTAGTTAATGGATCTTTTCCTTGAGGAATAATCTGAGCATGATAGAAGTGCAAAGGTTTGCTCTATCCTGCAGAATGTCCATTATCAGGGAAGTAGCATTAGGGAAGAAAAGTAATTGGCAAACTAAGCAGATTCAATATGGGATTTATTCAGAATATGGATCTCACCTGCTATTTCACTGTTTCTGTTTAGGGTAAATAGCATAGCATTTGTAAATCCTGAATATTCTTACGTTTGATGTGTGGTATAAACTAAGATCCTGCATTCTTTCTTTTTGAGTCTAATGTGTTTAACAAGGTTTCCTAATGAGGCCACAGTTCTCCAGAACATTTGTCACTGAGGCTTCTGAGCAACATTTTTGCCCTCATACTTTATGCAAACATCAGTAGAAGTTTTGCCTATGGTTTTGATAGGCAAAATTTAGGAAAATGAAAATAATAAAACCAAACTTACACTTTTTTAAAACTGTTTTAGAAGTTGGTTACCTTTTAAATAGTAAGTTATTCTATAATATATGTGGGGGCCTTGCAGAAGGTCTTTTGTTTATCATTTTGTTCTACATCCAGGTGTATCTATCTACATCCAGGAGTATCTATGAGCACTTTCCTGGACACAGGTTTCTGTTTGTCACAGTAGAGAGCTAACTGGAAGTAGAGGTTGGCTGACACGCTTAGATGATCATTTCTAGACTGATGATTCTGCAGGTGAGTGACAGCAAGAAGGGGTCTCTTTCGCAATTTAATATACACACTCTTTTAGGGTTTGAAATTGCTTGGTTTGCTAATCACCCATTTGTCTTTGACTTTCCTTCTTTCCAGTTCTAGAGCTGTGCTATATTTTGCAGGAGTAAGGAGACATTCATAGTTATTTGCACTGGTCTTCATTTTCCTCTTAGTATATTCGACACTGCAAAAGAGGTTACTGGTGTATTCACTCCATCCCTTGGCAGAGGTGTTGTGCCTGAGCACCATTAGTGTCACAGAGATCCATTTGATTCCTCACGAAAGAATAATACAGGTCTTAGAATTCCTAGGGTTCAAGTAATGGTGCATGGCAATCAAAAGCCAAGCTTTTAATTTAGGAGGATTTCCTCCTTGGTTGCTTTATTTCCTACTGGTAATTCTAATGACTGATTAGAATCCCAAATCTAAAAATTGTGGTGAATACAAGTGAAAATGTCCATAATACTTTGGCTGAGAATGTAATTATTTAATATAAAAGTCTCTAAGTCATATTATTTTTGGAGAACAGGAAAGTCTTTCTTTCCATATTCTATTCATTTCTTGAAAAATTGGACAGACAATCTTCCCAAAAATTAAATACATAAAAAGAGTCTTACTGCTCTATTCCACAACATGATTAAAAAAACAAGAAAGATCTTTCAAAGCATCTGGTAAACATAATTTTGTGGTTTTAATATATTTTTTGTAGAAGAGTTCCAAAGAAATGTGAGGCTTCAAAAGGCTCTCCGGTCTCACATAAGGCTACTGGAAGCAATTTTCCATCCATTACAAGTAACAGGCAGTAAAACACCACAAAAAATGGACTCTTTAAATTTAAAATAACAAATTATTTTAACAAAGATTTTGCTTGTCCAGGCTGTAAAAGGAAAACTCTTAAATATTTTTATTAAACTCTGAGGAGATAAAAATTACCTATATAAATAAAGTAGCAATAATCAAAACCAAAGACACGACAAAGATAAAAATGACATTTTAATTTTAGGTATACACCTAATTTATGAGTCTTCATGAAATCAAATCAGACACCCCTACAATGAAACATAGGAATATGTGGAATGATCACAAAGGTTTTCAGCCTATTTCTTTCAGCTCTGTATCTTCCCTGGAAATTAACAATCAAACAACCTAGAACACAGGGGCAAGGTATTTCCAAATAACACAGCAAATGTTTTTGTAAATAGTGTAATGTCACTGCGTGAAATGGGTTTTTCTGCTTCGGTTTGGATTTTTTTTGCAAGAACATGTAAGTCTTTAGTACTTCACATTTTTCTACAGAAAATGTAGAAGAGGTCCTTCTTCCCCCACCTTTTACATGTTTAAGGCGACATTTTACACAAAAGATGAAACTTTAATATCATGCATATCTGTACCTAGTTCCTAGAGGATCATAAAAAGCTTCATACTTGAAATTTAATACCAGTAAATATGTTTTATAATCTCTGAAATACATCTGAGAAAAAAAAATTCCATAAAAATTGGTATTTACTGACCTTTTGACAGAGAGCACCATCTCTAGATATTAACAGTAGGAATTATGTGGAGTTGCAGAGGTCTCAGCAATTGCGTTATCTTGTCTCAATCCTCACCGAATTAATGAATTTATCTGTGTTATGACCACCACAGCTCAGAATTAGAAACAGTAACAGAAACAGAATTAGAATGTGACAGTTCAAGGTAAAGTAAAACTCACAAGGTACCAAGGAAGCTTGTGCTTTATGCATAAAACCTACCAGTTGTAGATCATATATACTTTGTGTACATTGATTCTACTTTTCTCCTCAAAGATAGACTGCTGAGTAGGAACAATCATCTGACAAATCAAAACTTCAGCCAAATCTGAAAACATACTTTTAAAATTCTTTTTTTCATGGAGTTATTTCACTGTGTGATGAAATGAATATTGCACATTCTGTTAAAACACCACAAAACAAAACAACACAAAAGACCCCTGCCACAAGAAAAATAGTGTTTTCCTAATAATTCTAGAGGATTATGTTGCTAACTCTTGAAATAACCCGACCTAAGAGTTCAAGCTTTCAGTCTAATCTAACAATAAAGGAAAAGCCATACATTTATGATTTTGTAATGCATGGTGTGCTCCAGTGATGCTTTTTCTTTTATGTGGATGCTCTGCAAATCCATCTTTTTCCCCATAGCTGTAGTCTGGCACCAGCAGAATTATCTCTGAAAAGAATGTAAATTCCATAACGCAGCTGCAAGCACAAAGGCACATGACTACTGTCAGGAAAAATGAAAAATGTTCACATTTTATGGTCTTAATTTCTGCATTAAGTAGTTCTTACCTTTCGTTTTTCTGGCCTGAAGAATGGCAGTGATTGTCTATCATTTCAAACCTTCAAGATTTAGATATTTGAGTGAGAATGAAATATTGAAGTTGCATGTCTTTCTTTTGCATGCAGGCACAGACATTGACACACTTTTTGTTGGTTTTGGTTTTCTGGGGGTTTTTTTTTGCTTTGTAGCATAGATTGTCTATGTTAATTTGGCTGTGGGAAACTCCTTTCCATGAGGAGGGCTGATACCATCATCGTAAAAAACCAAATGTAAATATTAACTTATTTAATTTTTTTTATGTTATACAAGATGAAAGCAATATTTCAAAATATGTACTGCTCATCGACAGAAAAATCAAGATCTCACTAATTAGAGTTCCTGTTGGGTTGGGAGGTATATAGGAAATTGCTATTTCTGTTCAAAATACTTAGTTTTTCCATATGCAGATGGAAAAATTTTGAGCCACTCCTACAATCTTTTTAATCATATATAAGCACCTGAGTACAGCACAGTCTCTAGCCTATTTAATGGAAAACTCTTTCAGAAGAATGGGAACTCCATGTCCATGTACATAACCTATAACAGCGAGAGGAAGATGCTGAGCTATGCCTCCAGCACTTAGGTGAGTGTCTTTATAAGTAAGGTCTGAGACACAACATGACTAACACACACAGCTGTGCCTCCCACGACTGTGAAACAAGAAGGGAAAGGCAGTCAAAGCACCTTCAAGTCAGTCTTTAACGACTTCATTCAGTTGCCTAAAGGCAAGTATCTACTGGCATCTGAAAAGCCCTGCAGTCCCTGAAACACCCAGGTGGAGCGGACCACTCTGATGCAGGACTTATGGGACATCTGTGGCACAAGGAACAGGCATTTGAAGAACAGAGAGGATATCCTGGGGCAAATTAAATGGCATTAGATGCCTGCCCCTAGGCAACTGAATCACACCAGGCTAATAGCCTGAAACCCTTTTGAGAAAATGCAAGTCACCTATCCTAGCTCTTCACAAGCGATTAAGGTATAACATTAGCTCAAATTTTAAAGCAGGAGTTAGTGTGTTCAGAGAAAATCTCTCAGTTATCTGCACTGACTGTACACTGATTGAATGGCAGAGCAGATTTTGAGAGTGCTACCTGGATCCTGTGTGAGGAAATTAAGACAAATGACACATTTCTGGAGTGCAGCCTGATGCAACCCAACTGCTAATGAGCATCCTGTCTGTGGAATCAGAGTAGATCTTAGCCTAAGCAAGAAATCCTGAAACACATAAGATTGGATGTTGGGACCTTATCACCACCGATTTCACTGTGCAAATATAATTGCTTTGAATTATACTGTTTGCTAATATAGATATAATCAGCCCATAGCCTGTTTCCAGTGGCTATATAGAGACAATATACCTTCTGCATACCAGCTGAACCAGCCTGTTTCTATCAAAGTGATGTAAGAATTTCCAGAAGTGATGCCCCACCTCAGCTACTGAAACCATCCTCCCTGCAATCAGTACCAAAGAGCTCTGAGTGGAACAGGATCTTAACTAAAAAAACCCAAACATGGGAATCCAGATGCTACCACAGCTCATATATCAGATTGAATATATGTTCATCTATAACACTCCTAAAAAGTGTCCATTTCCTTTCTCAACCTCCTCATGCTCTACAGATTATCCAGGCTTCTGAGGATGAGTAATCTGACTGCTGTCCGGCCATCATTTCTCACTTCTACTTCTCCAACAGTCAGTAGCTACGGGGGGTCTTTAAATGAATTTAACTAAAGCATTAAGAAACCTTCAAAGGAATTGAAGCTGATTTGACCTAGAATATACTAACAGAAATAAACAAGCTGTGAAGAGTATATAATCTAGTTCTCTTCCATATTCTGTATGTGCCCTAATTAAGGACATTCTAGAAAATATAGGCAGCAAGTACATAATAAAACTTTTTTCAAGGTAATTAGGCAGACTACAGACAATGTTGTACTTCAAACATTGCATCATTGTGTCATTGCAAAGGTATACTAGAGATAGGGATAATATATCTGTGCATTTTTAAGCACCTAAATTTAGGCATTTAGGAAAATTTCTGGAAAGTCTTTGAGACTTTAGCAAACGTGAAATCAAGTCAGTCTATATTGTTGTGGGATACTTTGTGGATTATAAACTTTTGTGGGATTTAGGAGGAGTAGATCTGGCCTAGGAGATTACTACCATAAGATTTTTTTGACTAGACCTTGCTAATATTTATTAGAAAAACTTATTGTGAAGACATTTCCCTCTTTGATAGATTTCTGTGTAATTTTTATCAGTTTTGCTAAAAAGCCACAAACAGCAATGAATGTAACAGACATGCATGAAAAAAGCTTTGAGAGCTAAAGAAATAGATGTCGTTCATGGGCATTCTGAGAAATGCTTTCAGTACATGTTGATCTTGAACCGTATTAGTGTCAATGACAGCCTGCCACAGCCTGGATGCAGGGCACTGGTAGACTACTGCATATAGAAAAATATGATAATTTTACACAGCTCCAGAAGTGGTTTAGAAGAATGAGGTGATTATGTCTATAACCTTTGAACCCAAGTATCCAAAGCACAAAGAATAATTTCATTGACATGTGTAATTGCTCTCTTCAACTATCCTAATGTCTTTTTTATCCCAGACTCCAGTGCCATGCTGTTCTTTTGCATCTCTGCTGTGGGAGAGTCTTAAATGGCAGGCTGTGAATCATATTCCATTAAGCTCTGAATGGAGCTGCATCTACTTGGAAAGGTTTACAGCTGCTGTTTGATCCAACCCCAAAACTTATATTTGTGTGACACTGCATTTATTCACCAAATTAAATTCTCTTATAAAAAAAGATCATTATTGTATTATGAATGCCACATTTCCAATTATTTCAAACCACAGATGTCACTGTTCTAAATGTATGCCTAAGTCTTAATGACATATTAAAGTAATGAGAAATTGCAAGCAACTCAGGAACTTCTTTTTTTTTCTCATCCAGAGTTTATTACAGATTTCAAGGGTTTGGCACATAATTTTACAAAATGTTGCATGAATGTATTGCAATATTGATACAAATTTAATGTTTGGACACTCTCTTGTTTTGTGCTCCACAGATATTGCTTTTCCAAAGTATACTATTCATTAATTTTGAATATTTTTTAATGTATTTTGACCCCTAGAAACTGAAGAGATAAAATATTTAGAGTCCCCAGAATGCTGATACTGTAATTTCTGTCCAAACACCTCTGAGAGGTATTATAACTTTTTGACATTTAAGATGAAATAAAACTGAGGAGATAAAAGGCTAAGATATGCAAATGAAACTGATGTATCAACCTTCACCTATGACTAGAACTGAAATTATGAGGGTTTTTAAGCAAACATTTTAAAATGCATGTTGAGCATGGCACCCCTGATTTCCACTCTGTAGGAAACAGATTCTGTTAAAGGTTTAGCACCCACTTCTGCTTGTTTTGGGAAGGTTTCAAACCTCAGTGTGACTATGGGGAAGTATGTAAGTAGCTGAGATAGATACTGTAAGCACCTCTAAAGCTGTGCTGAGAACGTGTTCCATTTGTAAACCCACACAATGAACAGCCCAGAGAAACTTTCCTTCAGAGAAACCTGGCACAGAAATCACTAAAGGTCCTAGAACAAAACAGGTTCCATTAATCTCTTGAGGATGCCTTAAACTAGAATAAATCAGATCAACCTTTGCTGCTGCAAGTTATGTGAATCTGCAGCTGATGTTTTTCTCAGCACCTTTTTGACTGACATTTCTTGTTCATGCTTCCCTGTGTGTGTGCACTGGGTGCCAGTGCCCAGACGCTGCCATGGGCTCTGGGGTGAGCTCTGTGATGAGGGGCCAGGGCTGACCCAGACCAAACACACCCGATCCCAGTTGGCTCCAGACAGTTCCAGAACAGACCTACTGCAGGACATGACTGAGGTCCTCAGCCAAGGTGATGACATTGGTAAGAAAGTGTGTTTAAAAAAGGGTGAAAAATGTTGCATGGCAGTTGAGAAAGGCAAGTGATGAAAAAATGTGATCAGCAGACCTGCAGACATGAAGGTGAAAGAAGGAGGTGGAGGAGTCAAGCTGGACCTGGGAAGCAGGGTGGGGGAGGTGTTCTCATTTTTTATTTCATTTATCCCTATCCAAATCTGTTTTAATCAACAATAAATTAATCTTTTTTCCCCCAAATTGAGCCTGTTGTGGTCATAACAGTAACTTGATAAGTAATCTCCCTGTGCTTATCTCACCCCATGAGCCTTTTGATCATATTTCCTCCCCTGTCCTCTAAATGAGGGGGATAAGAGCATGGCTGAGGGGGGCAGCTGGGAGCCAGGCGAGGTCAGCCTACCACAATGTACATTGAACCATGAATATTCAAGTCCTAGATTTTGCAACTGTTTTCCCAACAATTTTATCATAATTCATCTTTACTAATCAGAGGGTAAACATTGTTTAGTTATAGCAACATGTTAGGGATGGATTCCTGCAAACAATGAGGGAAGTACAGACACGGACAATGGTTATTCTCAGTGGTGGTCTGCCTAATGCTGACAGATGAGGGCAAATCTTAAAAGCTCAGACGGTAGTCTCTGTGTTAAACTTGCCATAACTCTCTTCTACTCTTTGATATCTACAGCTGGTTATGACTTACTCTTTTTTTTTTTTTTAAGAAAAGAAGGGGAAATGCAAATAAATTTAAAAGGTAAACAGGGTGTTATGTATTCTGTTGTGCTAGCAATGTCATATTACAAAAACAGGTACTCTAATGCTACTCTACCTGTCAGTAAATCCCTCATTCCATTACATCTGGTTATACATGCTTGCAAACTCTCAGCATTTCAAAAATGTAAATTCCAACACTGTGGTTCCTATTTATGTCTAATAGAAACCAAAGAAAACTACATGAGTGGATATAAAAAAAAGTTGTTCCCATCTCCAAGAAGCAAGCTAGTTTACTACTGGTCTAAAGGCTAAACCTAAAATATTTAGAAAGAGTGAGAGTAGTATGGTAGCATTATAGCATAAAAATGTACATTAGAAGTCTTTTATGAGAGGTGAAAACTTGTATTGCCTTTAGCTGTACCCTGGAAATTATTCAGAAAATAAAAGATTTCATGGAAAGAAAATTAATAAATGTAGAACAGCTGCAAACATTGATTCATTTGTCTATCAACAGATGTCTATAATTTTGTATATTTTATAACTGCCTCAAAATGTCTTTCTTCATTTAAAAAAAGACCAAACATATCTATAGTTATATATGTGTATAACATATATGCTGGTCCATAGTTCCATGGGCTAAATTGAACAGCTGGTCCTGAAGAGTGTCTATTGCACTATTGATTAGTGTCCTGAAGCAGTCTCATAAATTGCTGAATATAGACAAGAAAGCAAATTGCACTTTAGCTTGCACAAACACAACTCAATGATTCTAAATCAGTGTTGAACTAATTTGCCTTGCACATGATGTATGTGTTTGAGAATGTCTCTTAGTCTCACTGGTGTGAAAAAAAATGTATCAAAATAGCATTATGAATATATCAGCTGATTCTAACAAACAAATGAGCTCGACTTATTGACTACTCTATCTGGTTTTATGCAAAAAAAAAACCAAAAACAAAACAAACAAACAAACAAACAAAAAAAAACGTACCTAGAGAAAAATCTCTGAGTCCTCCAGGCTGCAGTGCTTGGAACAATAGCTGATTAGAATAAGTGGTTTTGATGTGTTTTTCTGCTGGGTCTATGAGTCCCTCCATGCCAGCCTGTATTGCCCATGTCACAACAGCTAGGTTAGGCATCTGCTCAGGTGTAGGTGCTATGGGGGCAAATTGTCTCAGGCCAAGTTTGGCTAAGAACTTTGCACTTTCTGACAGACTGGAATGGTTTTGGAGGTAGACGAGGGAGCTCTGTGAGTGATACAGACATCTTAAAAGTTCACAGAAGAGATCAAAAGCTATTGAAGATTTTCAAATATCTACAAGATCAATCTGTTTTTTAAAGAGCTTTCTTTACTGTCCATTCAGGATCCACTCTCTGATTTACAATCACTCCATCCAAGACTTTAACTCTTGGTCCTTTATAGTGGGAGGCTCCAGTGAGTAAACGGGTGTTGTGCTTGACTCCCTACACAACCCACCCTCACACAATCAGACCAGGTTTCCCTCCTGGTTCAGCCCCAGGTTTCCCACAGCAGAGTCCCAGAGTCTCTCATGCAGTTCCCTCAAGTAATGGAATCATGGTGCAGCAATAAAACAACTCAAGCTGATGCCTCCACGGAGGAAACCAAGAAAAGTGATCTCTAGGCTTTTATACCCTTACAGTCTGTGTGCACACTCTTCATGTGCCTCTTGGTCCAGTTGTGCATTTTGGTCTGGGTTCTTCTCATTTTCATTTGGGTCCCGCAGAGTCTCTGGTGACCAGCCCCCTGTCTGGCCAGTGATGCAGCTCTGTTTGCCCTTTGTTAGGCCAAATGTCAGCACCAATTCACAGCTCATTTCAGGGTCTTCAGCCATTTCTCACCACTGAGGGCACAAAGTGGAGCTTGGATACAGAGCTACCTGCCCTGGTGATATTCCTCAACACGACAAAAGGTACATGGCTATAATGAAGACATATACGAGTAATATATTTGTCTAAAGTCCTTTCATACCATCTGTCACTTTTGCAATGTAATTTATCTCATCTTGGGAGATACCTAAAACAGTCCAGTCAGGCCCTAAAAATGTCTCCTTTTCCCCACTGACAATGAGAAAAGCTTAAAATCACCAACTTGGACATTGTCCTCAAGTACAGGAATCAGCTCTTAACTGAAACACCAAATACATTAAGCTATCCTATGGGGCATTCACTTGTTCCATAAAGGCATGGACCTCCCATACATCCTGTTTCAAATCTCCAAACCCCATGTAGATGTCTCTTATATCCTAGGATATTTCCAAAGTCACTAGCCATTTATATGAGAAGCTGAATGATCCTTACTTGTCGTCAGCCAAATAGTTCTCCATGCTTCAGATTTCCTCATTGACTCATAGACTTCCTTTGACCATAATTATAGACTAAAACCAGCTCACAGGCTGACACTAACATATAGATGCATGCAGTGCAGTGTTAATATGCACACTAACCATAGGGTATCCACATTTTGGGCTTGATCTAGCTACCTGAACACAAGCAGCCAATGCTATTTGAGATACAGGCTGTCCAAAACAGCCTCATTGGTCTGATGCTCTGACATTAGGAAAAACCTATGTCCCCCTCATGTGGTGGATAGAGGCCTGGTAGAATACCATGGCACAACAAATAACATTAGATGCCCATCTTTTAGGAAATTAGGGTAGTATTCATTTGTTTAAACATAAGGTTCTAGCTCCATGTTAGCTAGTGAGAGGTCTCCTAGTTGGCTTTCATCCAATGATTTGGAGACTGCAAATCACCCATAAGATCTGAACAAAATGCAGCATCTGCACATTATTCTACATGTAAGTGTGTTCTGTATGCCCTACAATATCATTCTTGATTTCCCTACACTATTCCAGAAAGGTATAAGTGTCCCTCTAGTACTGCATGGGTGCCTTGGATACCTCAGGGCTCTTCAGATGACACTAAACACACATGAACCAGCAACCAAACACTGATGGTAGAGTTATGGAAGGATTGGAGTTTTATAAGGAAGAATCCAGCCTTCCTTTCCACCAAGGCTCAGATACGAACTAATGCTGCAAACTTCAGATTCTTCTGTGCCTCTGTGAAATGCAGTATCAAGTGCTGAAGAAATTAAAGGAGGATACCACAGTAAAAGACAACTGAGCAAGAACTTTTAGAACCATTATTGTGATTTTAACAATTCATGCACATTTTCTGCATCATTTTAGGCTGAATTGCCCTTTAGTGTGCATTACCTTCAGAACCAAACCATATTGAAGTCCTTAGTTTTTATTTTTAATTAAAATTAGGTTGTCCTAAATTGTCTTAAATTAAACTAAATTAACTTAAATTGTGGGTAGGAGGAAATTTGAGGCATACAGAAAAATCATCCTATTTCTAAAAAGATATTTTAATATTTAGTCCTAAAAAAATTAACAAAGTGATTTCTTAATTTCCCGCTTTTGCATATAAATAATAATATAGGTAAGTTAATGGTGAAAGTTTCAAATAATGCATAAGTAGTTGCAAGTCCCTATAATTTTTAGTGTCATCTCAGGTTTTTTTTTTCCTTCTTAAACCTATGTTCTATTTCATCTTAAGAAAATAAAAAATTGTGCAGAAGAATCTAAACTTTACATATAAGAAGCATATCTAATGTGAGTGCTGTAGGATTATAATCATTACAGTTTCCATTTGAATCCCTCATTGTTGGACATACTAATATGAGTCTATATATGTTGACACACTTGGATACTGAAAGCTATTATTTTCTGCAGAATGCCTTGCAAATGCCCCAATTTTGAGAATTTTTTAGGAAAACTGTAATATTGAAGGGGAAAGCTGATAATTTTATTTATGCAATTAACTGGATAAGGCTGTTGCCATCATAGCAAATCAGCACTGCAAATCCCAGTTTTCACCAGGCCATCAAATTGATCTCGGCTTGGATCTCTTAATTCCTTTTGATGGAATGCTTTAACACTATTCAACTAAATACCAGGGTCATCCTGATCTCAAATTATGTGGTTATTTCCAAAGTACAAGCTGTTTCAAGGAAAGCCTAGCCTGTTTATTTACTGATGCATGTCCAGATGTGCTTTTCAGACTTTAAAGAACTGAATCAGAAGCAATTCACAGAAGTTCGACATGAATAATTTATCTAGTTCTTACACATTTTTAAGAGGAGAAGGGACTATAGGTTAGCATTTCGCCAGTGCAATAAAAAACATTGCTAACTGGGACTTGTGTGATAAGTGTTTTGGTTACTGGGTTTGTCATGCTTGCACAATAGGTGTTTCATTATTCAAAGGTATTCCAGATTGTCAAAACTCACTGAGGAGGCCAGAAAATCTGGATGCCTGCTGATTTGTGAGTGCCTTCAGTAATTTTCTTTGCCAGCTACTGCTGGCTTTGGAGAAAGTCTAACATTTTAATACAGATGAAAATGCTCCAAATAGTGACTGCTCTGTTGTGAGATAACACATTTACAAGATAACTTATTCCTTTTGTGAGCTCATATACTGAACATGTAAATATTGGTGCATCCAAATTCAGAGTTTGGGACAGGCCCTAAGGCTCCACATACTCAAGCACTCCCCACTCCCTTGTGAGCACAGCACACAAGGCTAAGCGAGGAGGCAAGACAGGGGAGCCAAAATCTGATTAGTTTCACCAGTATTATGCAATGTCTGTATGAAACTGTAAGCCACTGCTCAAGGAGGAAGAGATTGTCTGAGAAGGCAGCATATGTCATCCTGTACTACTAAAATCTTTCTGGGAGCACAGACTAGCACCAAATCCTGGCCTCATGTTCAGGAAAATTGAATGGGGCAGGTACTGAAATAAGCTGCTAGCATGTAGAAGGGAATGGAGAACATTTCTCCTGAGGGGGGCATATAAGAGTTCACTTTATTTAGCCTAACAAAACAAAAAACAAATGTAACATCACCGCTGCCTATAAAGGCACCAAGAAGGTAAACTCCTGGGAGGAACAAAAGTCACTTAAGTTTAAGCATTAAGGTGGCACAAAAACAGAGCACAAAACCCATTAAAAATTTAGGCTACAAATTAAGAAAAGGTTTCTAACAATTAAAGCACAGATGTTCAGCATTAACAGCCTTTTAATAAGAGCATTAGCACCTTTTCAAGTAGAACCTGATAAACTTACATACCCTGACAAATTCATGATGTGCCCAAGTAGGGATTAATGAACCAAAAATTTGACCACTAGCTATAGCTCTTGTTCTGACCATGTATATACAGAAAAGGATACTTCTTATGGGATTATTCAAATTATAAAGAACCTCAGGAAGTCTTACATCCAGTTGAGTCTTGAAGACCCTTAAAGAGGAAAAGAGACTACATCATCTCTCTGAGTAACTTCTTCAAATGTTTGGCTGTATTCTTGAGAAAAAAGTTTCTCCTTACATCCATCTGGAACTCCCTTGTTTCAATTTATGTGTCATTCTCTCACTACATAATTTTGGGCAGGCTTCACTAACTGACTCTGCTTCAGCAGAGATGTTGGACTATCTAATTGAGGTGTATCTCTTCCAGTTTAATGATTTTCACATTCTCTGATTCTATGCACTTCTGGAAAACTTGGCTCCATCTTTTTAATAGCCTTCCCACAGGCATTTAGTGATGTGGCTCTGTTCCCTCAAAGTCATCTGTTCTTCAGGGTGGACAACCCCTCTCAGCCTCTCTTCACAGGGCAAGTGCACTAGGCCTGAGCCATCATGGTGGCCATGAGCTGAACTGACTCCAGATACTGATGACTATCTTGTATTGGAGGGACTAAAACTGATGAGAACTAAGCAAAGGGGCTAATCCCTCCTTTTTATGTACTGTTTTTGATCCTGTTAATGCAGTCCAAGAGGCTGTTGTGCCAGGGCACTGCTGGCTCATGCTCACCTGGCTGTCCAGCAGACCATAAATTCCCTTTCCACGGAGCTGCTCACCAGCTCTCTATCCTTAGCCTGTATCGTCTTCCTCCCCAGGTGCAGGAATTTGCATGTGTCCTCTAGGAATTTCATGAGATTCCTGTCAGTCCATTTCTCCAGCCTATCTAGGTCCCTTGGAGAGTGCTCCTGCACTTGAGCATCTTGATTGGCCCTCCACAGTTTGGTGTCATCTGCAGACTTAATAAAAGCACACACTGATGCTTCCTCCAGGTCATTCATAAAGACCACAGTGGACTCTTGAGATCCCCCACTTGTTACCAAACTCCAGGTAGATAATCACCCATTAACCGCTGTCCTTTGAGCCCAGTCATGGAAGGAGTTTTTTACCTGCGTGGTTGTCCACACATCAATACCGTAACATCGGAACTTGATATAATGTCCTGACTTGATTTATGGCTCTACCTTCCTAGTCCTCATTTCAGTTCTCTTGTTCCACACTTATAACTTGTAATTTATTGAGATTTCTAAGAATTATTTTAAGTAATGATGGGTCTAGGGATTAGAGCTAGTTCCAATTTCAGAACTAAAATGGAAAGACAACCTTACTGCTAAGGTAGTTTGACTAGGAAAGAGTCCCAAGGTATGAGTTTCTCTCACCTCGTACTAGGTGTTTAAGGAGCAACCAGGCATCCTGGACTCCTGTGATAGTCAATGGAGAGAAATAGGTTCCACTAGAGAGTGATAAGTTTGATCTGTTTCAGACAGGAAGAAATGAATTATTGGCTCTATACCCTTATTTGTCTCCAGAGGCCACAGAGTGAGTTCTCTAAATGCCTAAATTAGGACGGACCAATATACTTTCCTGTTTCCTATATAATCCAGGTATTCCTAATAGATGATTCCACTATTCTATACCTCGCTCATGATTTATATGTGTGCATAATGTGTATAAAAAGCCCAAGCCATGGTAGAGAGCAATAATGTAACTGCGATAAATAGAATTTAAAGCTGGAAATTTTATAAACTGGTTGTAACAGTTAAGATGCAAGAGTGGGAATAGAAATAAAGTGAACCATATTCATAATTGTTCTATATTTATCTGCCTGTTATAATGACAAGTTACCAAGGTGCACTTTTTCCCTGGTGCATATGGTATGTTCATCTGAAGTTTCCACAGAGTAATTTATTAAGATACTCTGCTTCATTATTAATTTTTACTAAGATTCCTGTTAGCAATTCTTTGATCAAAATAAATGCTTGTCCTTCCTGTAGTCTCCTAGATGATGCTGGTTTAGATTAATTGCTTATTTTGTTAAAAAGGATTTACTAATTAAGAAACGCAGTAGAAAAAAGTTGCTGACTTCATTAAAATATTCTGCAATGTTTATGTAGCAAGGAGAATGGTATCAAAATTACTGTCATATAAAGATCAGTGTAATCTATACATTGATTTCTGAACTTACAACCTTCTTGGACTGTTGTGAAGTGCTAAGATTTTTGTTTGTCTTGAACTTTGCTTAAAAATTTATTCCTTCTTGATGATTTTTCTTAGGATTTTCACATTTTTTTCAGTATGTTTCATTTGTACCTTGCTTTGACTTTGGTTTCAGCCAGAAGTAAAGCTACTGTTACCTTACAAAATTAATCCCATTAACTTTTCATGAACAAAATTCAAGATACATAATGTAACTTCTGTACATGAAGGCAAATTCTTTCAGTGTACAGGGGGATAATAGCAAAACATTAGCATATCAGACCTAATGTCTAAATGCATACTACTTTGCTGGATTTTAATATGTTATATTGCATAGAGCTTTTGAAAAAATATTTGAGTAGAAATATGTTGCACATCTGTCTAACAGGGTCGAAATTGGGAATGAAAAACCTTCCAGCATAAAGAAATTGCCAGGTACTGGTAGTAACCATTGGGAATACATCTGAGGCACATCTTGCAAAGAGAAAGTTGTTTATGTCTCTTTATCAGTGATGCCCCACAATACCCACTTTTCTTCTATGAGAACCTCAATATATAACAGAAAAATTACACAAATCTAAATTTTTATATTTTCTCGGTTATTTCTTCCTACTGAACTGGCATGGCCCCACCTGGACATGCATCTTTTTCTGACTATGAGAACAAAATTCTTCAGCTGTGACACCAAACGCAGTGGGAGAGAGTCTATTATCAGTACAGATTATACCACATGAAATCTTCAGGGAGCCATATGAACTTCATATAAACCCTTTTTAATATCTCACAGTAACGCCATTTGAGTTAGCATTTCTTTAATGACAAAGTTTGTACATGCAGTGAAATATACTCAGAAAGTTTTGGAAGCCATAGCTACCTCTTGAAGTGTTGTGTTTATTAGCTTGGTGATTCAACCAGAAGGAAACAGCACAAATTTCCAGCATTTTTATTTCAGAAAATGTTATGAAATATAGAAGAAAAGTTTCCTACAGAAAGTATGGATAAACCTAATTATTATAATTATTATTAATCAGTGGCAAGAATGTAATTTTAGAGACTGCCACTGAAGATCATAAGCTAAATAAAAATGTACATTAAGATCTTTTTGTAGTCCTCATCTCCTCATTATGGCTAAGCACTGGAGGCTCTTTCCTATCCTCTTGGGCAACTAAACACGTCAAATTCTGTTCCTGATTTTGTGGCTTGATTACTCTGTCACTGGTGCATGCAATCTTACCATGCACACAGCCATTCATGAAGCAGCTATCAAAAACATTCCTACAGCCATCAGCTTAGACTGAACATCTGATGCAAATCCTTCACAGCTTCTCTGCTGCATTGAAGAAAGGGTACTTGTTTCCACTCTTTGTAATGTTTCCTGTTGTTGCTACCATTCATTCATTTTGTGGGAGTCCGCCATCATTTTTCTTGTTTGAACTTTCTTCCGTACTCCCTGTAAGTTTCCACGAATATTTTTTTACTGTTTTCCCTCTTTAATACTCTCTATAACTGTAATACATATAAAAACCCTATAGTTGCTAAACTCCAAAAGTGCCAAGGACAAGACCGGATCACTGTTTTTTCTGCTTCTCTGTTAACCTGTATTTCCATTTTTCTGCTATAGGTATTAGGCTGTAAAGGTAGGGACCCTGAAAGGGCTATAGAGACCATTTATCTGCTCCGTATTTCTGCTCTGACAAACACCATAGGGTCATAATGTGCCTCGGGTTCTGAACAGTGTCATCGTAAAAAATTATAGCCAGCAACATGATTAGGAATTAAATGAAAGCAATCTCAGTTTAGGTAGCTTTAAACCTAAAAACAAACAAATCAAGGAGATAGGAAAATAGCCCCTAATCTATCCCTTCTGATTTTGTTTGCCTATAAATCTAGGGGAATTTTATCTATCTCAGAAAATTTTGCCTCTCAGGCAAAATATCCATACAATATAATATTTCCATTTAATAGAAAGGATTGTGAGAGTTATCTGTTTTGGATTGTTTAAAAACATCATTTTCTATGTGTTCTTGAAAGAATAAAGGGGAAAACCCCAGAGCATGATCAGGATACCAAGAAATAAGAATAAGCAGAGAATTCAGTGAAGAACAATTTCTGAGTACATTGGGGAGGTGTGTCTAATTGCCCAAACAGGATAAAAGTGTTTCCTTCTATACATTTTTTAATTATACGTTATAATATTTATAGCAGCCTTTTTTTACATTCCTGATTGCAGACTTCCAGAAATAGTCATTCAACAAGGAATATTATTAAACATCTAATTTTTTCTTTTTCACTTCCACAATAATATTCTTCCCACCGAGGGAATTCTCTTTCTTCTCTGATACAGTGTTGTTAATCATTATTTGCTTTCCTTTTCAGAGCTGCAGATTCATTATAAAAATGTGAATAGCTAGCACTTAGACTTCTAACTGAAAGCCACTTATAGGCATTAGATCTATGAACCCTGAACACCTGTGCACTCTTACCATTGTTAATCTACAAAGAAACTGTCTTATGATGTTGGTAAGGATATCCACAAAGCTTCTTTGTGCCACTACAGAACCCATTTTATACATAATTACATGTTATGAGAGACAGAGAACATGAAGTGCTTGTAGAGAACAGGGTATCCAATATTTGTAAATTCTAAAAGAGCAAGCGACAAAATTTTGCCCAGTAAACTCTAGTGGCTTAAATGCCAATAATAATAAGTGCTCCTTCTTGTAGTCAGTAAAGATTTACAGCAAGAATAAACAAAACCAATACACAAGTGAAAGAAAGGAAAATTGTCACCATGAATTATATTGGTGAAGTTGAGAGTAAACCTGTTAATGTCTAGGTGGTTAGGCAAAAAAGAAAAGAATTAACCAAGTGAAACCGGGGGACAAGAATTTTATAGGGCATTGTGCCAGGATACTGGTTGTTTCTGCAGAATTTACAGTATTTTGGCAGAGAAGAAGATATTAAGTGGGCAGTGTAAGGACCCAGCCTTTAAGCAACTAAACCAAATTAAAACCGATATAGGATTTTTAATTGCGATTTCCTTTCCATTTAGAGGAAGTAAATAAAATCTGTCTTGTATTCAAGTGTAACAGATAAAATCACTGGTTTTTACAAGCATTTTATTCTGTCAAGTGCATGCAATTATTTCTCTCTCTGATACTCTGGATAAGACACTCATAATGACTCCCTAGAATATTTCAGCCAAATTATCATCTAGCGATTACATGAAACGACATGTTATCCAGGTTAAGTTAATGCATTGCACTGGATAGAAATATACCATGGATAATATGATGCTCATGGAAGAATTTTATTTTAAGCAATTACAAGTAGGCCAGACAGAAATGCTTTTTGCATTCTGGAAGAACTGAGCAAAAGATCTCACGATGAACAGATTGAAGTAAAGAGTCATTGCAGTGCTGATGATCACTCAAAGGATTCTTCTTGGGTGGATCCCTCACCTGTTACAAACTTGTACTTTTCTGTTGAAGGGCAGGTACCAAAAGGTTCATGCACCCATCTCTCAGAGCATGGTCAGAGAGCATGGACTCCCTCCCACTTCCATCTGTCATTGCAGCGGAGGAGGTGTAGTTGCCCTAAATGATTTCAAAGGGAAAAAAAGTTACCTTGTCATTTATGAATTCATTAATTTTATATTCAATAATTAATAGACCTCCTTCCATAACATTTATGGTTTTCTGCCCTCCAAAAAAAAAAAAAAAAAACAACTAACCAAAAGCAAACCCTATGATCATTCCTGGCTATTCTGACAAAAAAAATAATTTAAATACTTTGTGGAAATCAACGAAAGTTTATAATCCTAAAATCTCACTATTGCATCTCCACAAGATACTTTTGGCCTATTCATTGTTAGCACTCCACGCAGCTCAATCTTTCCCTGGCCAATGCAATGGTGAGTGCACGTGTAATGGCTGTGCTCCTGAAGCCCGTCCATTAGAATTTATCTGAGCAGTCCGAAGAAATGCAGAGCAGAGAACATTTTTCTGCTGAGCTACACAGGAACACTGCAGCTCCACTTAGTTCTTCCTGCTGATTACTGCATAAATGCTAACCAGCTGGAGAGCAAACTACACTCCTCAAGGACAGACAGCAGAGACCTGCACCTAGGGTGTGTCGATGTCTGCAATAAAAGATCACTCTTGCAAGCACTCTTTTGAACACAGTGCCCTGCTGCTTAGGGAAAGGAGTATGCTGGTTCCTGACTTTTCCTCAGTAAAGGAACAGTTCAGCACAGGATTGGGTTTTTTGTCCAAAGATTTTCAGAGTTCTCCAATCCCAGTGCAAACACGTAGTCTCTTCTGGTTCCCAGACTGGCTCGGGTCACAGAGATGCAGTATCTATTAATAATAAGACAGACAAAATTTTACAGAGGAAGGTACAAAATTAGGGTTTTGAACCCACGCATTAGGATAAGATTGGCTCCTTACCCACCACCACCTCAAGAGCTGATTTGTGCATATGCACTTGTAGAATAAATGGTTAATACTTCTGCAGATGGTTCTAAAATCAGAGTGGTAAACACGAAAGGAAGTCAAACCAAACTGATGGTGACTCGAGATGTGAAAGCAATCAGTTAATCAGAGGATGAACACAGTATAGAGCCAGAAAGTAAACTAGATGGAGCAAAAGCTGGATCAGACAGCATAGAGAGAAAATAAATAATATAAATTAGCAGTCTGACCCAGTGGATAGAAAAGTTACAAAGAATTGTGACTATGCTAGTGAATGGTCATGCAATTTTAAGGCTGCTTTGTAATACAAAAGTGCACAGGGATACAATTCAAGTAGTGACACTCTTCTGTTTCAGAAATTACATTTTTTAATTTTCATGGTTTTTTAATGTGGCAGGATTTCTTTGGAGATTTTGTATATAATTTATATGAATCTCAGTAACTTATCAATTTATAATCTTGGTGCAGAGAGATCAGAATAATAAAATGCAAATAATTTTCAAACTAGTGCCACTTGTATTCAGCCATTTTTCTTCCAAATCCCTCCTCAAACATCACTTCTCACATTAAAATTATATATTCTAACTTATTCAACTCTTACTTTTAAATAATGATTTGTCTACCTCTAATAGAATGAGTGCTTTATGACCCTACTGTTCTTTGTCTTGAAAATGGCAATATGCACTCATGAAATGCTTTAAAATTTGATGTAAATATATCTGCAATTGTTATTCCATCAGATGAAATTTTAACAGAGTATTAATCTGGATCTTGGCTAGCTGATTTTAACAGCTGTGTATTTTCAGATCCATTCATGATGAGCTGTAACTTCAAAATAATCTGTTATCATATATCTTAAAAACTTTTAATGATAGTACCTGAGCCTGGAAAATTCATCTGGAAATATTAGCAAAGAAAACAATCCAGTATATCCTGGTGTCTTCCTGGTACATTTTATTCTATGCAGGTCCAAGGATGTACAAAAGTACAGCAATGACATTTTAATTCCTAGATGAAGGATCGTATAATAAGGTCCCGGAATAATAAGGAATTAAAAAATAAAGCAACCCCCAAAAAACTGCTACAAACATAAAATGTTAGAGTTTATGTTTAAGGTTGGAACATTTGAGTGATGTCT
Source organism: Machaerirhynchus nigripectus (assembly GCA_013397975.1). Taxonomy (NCBI): domain Eukaryota; kingdom Metazoa; phylum Chordata; class Aves; order Passeriformes; family Dicruridae; genus Machaerirhynchus; species Machaerirhynchus nigripectus. The sequence goes on from VZRQ01000839.1 coordinate 1,396,620, forward strand.
TGGCTTCCATCAGTTTCCCTGTTTCAACTTGGAAACATTACTTAAGAGTTGAACAAGCAATAACTCTTATGAGGGGAAATGTAGGCATAACATCAGTTGCAAGCATGACTTCAAGACTCAGAAAATTCCCCTTCTCACATGATGCTGCACCCTTGCAGCAAGCCATAGAGTTTAGATGGTAATCCTCAGCTCTTAGCAATATTTTTTCACAACAATTTTTCACAACAAAAAAAATTTAGCATTGAGTCAGAAAGTGTCTATTTTAGATTAAAAAAGAACAAGAACACAAGCTTAGTTGTGTTTCTCTCTCCTGGAAGGATGTCCTGATAATAAAATTGAATCAAAATCCTGCAGACATTATTAAGTCTTAATATTAAATGGATGATCCTCTAGTGATCTCTGAACACTGTAGCAACAAAATACTAAAATGTAGATTCAGAAAACAATAGGGTCTAATAGAGATGACTCTAGAATGTAGTCAAATTTTCTCTCCTTTCTTGCAGGGAGTGTCAGGAATTAAAAAAATTTAAAAAAAAACTTACACTGACCAATTCTCTTAAAATATATAACGGCAATTAGTGGAAGGATTATAATTAAGATTTTTTATTGCAATACCTTTGTGTCATCACTATTATAGAGTAACATGAGAGACATTTTTGAATACTTAAATCATAACACATTAATATGACAATCCTATCATTATAGTAAAGATTTTGTTTGCAATAATATAACTTGCAGAAGCACTATCACGTGGCTACTTTCTTTAATTTCTTTTATCTGTGTTTTAACACTGTTTTTATTCATAGTGAAAGGGACCATATAATTTGCAGAGTCCTTGACATGCTCATAGAAACAGAAAGATGTGTTCAGAAGCAGTCTCACTGATTGACTGGCCACTCGAGACTGAAATAATTAGCCAATTGAAATATATTTTACAATTTTATCTAGAGGGGATATTTCTTCTGTATTAGCATTTGCTTGGCTTCTCTTACAAAGACGAGAACTAGCCAGAGAGAACTGAATTGAGGAAACCAAACATGATCCACAATGAAGAAGAGAGAAAGCAAATCATAAGGTAGCTTTGTATATTTCTATTCTTTCAGCTATTATGCTGATCAGCAGGACTATTTGAATTCCCTCTCTGATAAGGGGCCAGTTTTACAATATGCTGTTAACAATCCTCATTACTGGATTTCTCAAATGGATGCTATCAGGCTTAACATAAAATTATGCATAATATTATAAATATTACGTACCTCCCCTTATGTAAACAGGAACTTGGGGGTACTTAAAATATATTCTCAAAGTTTTAGCAAAGTAACACAGATCTTCTGTATTCACTAGACAATCATTGACAAAGCCCTCTAATATTTTTATCAAGTTTAACTATTCTTAACTATTCTGCAGCATGGAAAACTGATAAATTTCAAAAGACTTCAAATATAATTAAGCAATACAGCACCCCCTGAGTAAAGGAATGTATCTCTCTCTTTCATAAATCAGAAAGATCAGATGGATTGATTAAGAAGAAATCCTACAAGAAAATAACAGGTTGGTTTCTATTATCTTGGTACATAGTAAAACAAGAGAGGAGGCTGTTACAGAGATACTTTAAGAAATGAAGGAAGATGAAAACACACTGTAAAAGTCATACATAATATTCATAGCAGAAGTAGGACAAAATTTTTTTAAAAAAGGGCTTTCTTTTCCTAGTGTTGGGGTTAATAAGTCAGCTTCTATTTAGCAACACACTTTGGAAAATGCTAATCTTTAGAATAAAAGATATGTGTGGTAATAACATACCAATCTGGTAGGTAAATATATTACTTAAACTGCAACATTTAAAAAAAGTAGAAAACTCCAAATATAAATGCCAAATCTAGTGCTGCAAAGAGAGAACCACAAAAGTCAAAGACAAAATGAGAAAAAAATATTTTCAAACTTCAACACCACCTAACACCTGAAAAAACCAAAGTCACTAGTCCTCCAAGTATATCTGTATACGTACATATACATTTATGCATGTTCCTCCAAATATATGTTTTATCTTCACTGTGGTAAAACTAATGACTAAAATGTCACACCTTGTAGCACAACAACATGGATTTTGGATATGATAAAAGACTATAGCAGTCTTTTCCATTGCTTCACACTGTGTGCAGTAAACTATCCACAGTGATATCGACTATGGATAAAAACAAATGTACCCAACAGTTTTCAGATATGCAGTGGAGTAATTAAGTCAGTGTGTAGTAAGTGGAAAGCAATGCCAAAGAGCAGTGCAGAGCTTGTGTTTCCCTCATCTCCTACTTCCCCTTCCCTTTAACAGTGGCTGAGATTCACTTCTTCTATGTCAGCTCTGCACAGCCCTTGGGTGCTGTACTGATCCTTGTAAATTCTCTCATAATTTGGAGCCTTGAATAAATATGTGGAACAGCCTTTGGCATATAGTTATTTTTATTTGCTTGTTTGTTTATTTATTTATTGGTAATAATATCAAGAACCTCATTTCAGCCACCATGCAGACTCAGTGAAGCACAACCAATGTTTCATTTATAATCTGTGGGAGAATATCAGTGAAAATAGGTGACTAACGTATGAATAAAGGAGAAAAAAGGAAAATGTGAGAGGGGGAAAGCTGCATTACAGTGATGTAGGTGTCTCTGTTACATTGCAGTCTTTGTATAGAAGCATTTCTACTCAGTCACACACTGTTTTAAGAATCTACTACATTAACGGTATCATTTCCTTTCCCTTCAGTTTTTAGAAGTTTCCTAAATGTCTTTACTTATGATTCTTTTCCTTTTGACTCCAGAGTTTTATTGTGAATTTCACAGGGGATCCTTAGTCAGGAATAATAATTATTTTAATATATATTTACTAAGATATCACGTTTGATCCTTTATAACTTCAGTCCAAAGCACTTCCATGCTGCAAATTGTGTGAATGTTCTGTTGCTATTGCTAGTTGTTATAATAGCTCTTCCACATAAATGCATGCCAGTGATTTCTTCCCCTGCTCAAAGAGTCAACAAATGTTCTCTCATCTTGTTTCCCCATTCCTGAGGCAAAATTCTGAGGAGGTTCATTCTGCAGTTAACTTTGTCAAATCACCTCTAACAAGACTGGGCACAACTTCCTACTCATTAGTACAGATGGAACTAATCATAAATTTTACCATTGAATTTGAAGCAAATGTACCCTTATTTCTAAAAATAATAATGAATTTCAAAGGTTGGTATTACAGAAAGAGTACAGTCAGTTAAAAAACACAATCATAACTTACTCGAGAATTTTCATGCTTAACGACCTACTGAGATGTGCATGTTGTGTTTCCTTCTATTCATACATGTGGTCATGAACAAAAGGCACTGCCTTCACGTCAGTGTAGTTTTTTCACATTCCTTCAGAGGAATTTCTGTCTGGTGTACTGTATTTCTATTTTCTTTTTTCATACCTGTCAAGTAGTATATTCTACAGTGTCACCACAGAACTAATAAGAGCTTTGTAGCATGAACTCACAGACACCATTTGAAAATGTCTAGTCCCAGACTAGACAGATATTGATTGAATCCCATTAGTTCAAAATTGAGAAAACTTTAAAAAACCCTTACAAGTAAAATCAAGCAACCTTCTCAAACCTGTCTATAAATCAGCCAATCTCCTAACATTCAGGAGGAAACGATGGGCTGAGAGAAAAATAGACCCTAGAGTTTTCACAGGCAGAAACTGACCACCTTGCCACCAAAAGATTTTGAAGTGAGATCTCTAAAGAGTTGTATTTCTAGTGGAGTGTCTATCCTGGAAGCTGTACAGTGAAGAGGCTCTTATAGCTTACAATTTACTTTTATTCTTGTCCTCCCAGTTGCTGCTACTAACACAGACTGGAGAAAATTTTTTTGTCTACAGTAATTTCATAATAACTGTTTTTTAGGAGGCACAGGCTTGTATCAAGATTTACACCATATTTTGTATTCTTTTTAAACTATTTTGTCAGTTCCATCCAAACTTGTCCTAGGTTACAATGTAATATGTAACCAAAGCATGTATTCTATTATCGTCTTCACAAGCTGTTAAAGCAGGTGGGGCTGTGCTCGTTATCTCCTACCATGACTCACCCCTGATAACTCCCTCCCAAAGCTATCCATGTCTAATGGGCTCTCAAGGACCCACCCCATGACTCATAAATTACATCAGCCCACTGTGAGATGCTCTGCCCAGGGGGGAGGAGCCAAGCATTCCCACCTGGATATAAACTGGAGTTTGGAACAGCACAAGTAGCTCTAACCTACTGGATTCCCAGAGGACAAGAGCTACCAGTGGACCTTCAGGTGAAGACCAGACCCTTCTCCATGATCACTGCTTCAACAGGACCACTTCACCTGGACTGCTACCACCACCCTGACTAACAGGGTGTCAGGTTGTATCCTGACTGTCAGTGTTCTTGTGCTATTGCATTTATTTTAATTTTCCTATTAAATTATAAATTTGACTTGCGATCTCACCCTGGTTTGTTTTCGAAGTAGTACAGAATTCCACCTCTTTCTTCCTATATTTCTCTCCCCATGCATTCCTATGTGGCACACATTTAATATAAAGAATAGTGGAACACTGATGTACATGTGAGCATGAAGCAACAGTGGATAATATTCTGAACAGTATGTATTTTCGGTTAACAGTTTGAGAACTAAACATAAAGTTCTCTAAATTCAGCAGCTCTTTATAGCACATAGAGTTAAAGGCTCTGTGCATCTGCAATATCAGTGATGAACTAGGACCCGTGAATGGTTTCTTTGTGCTGGTAATAAATCTGGTACATAAGCTGCTGCAAAGCTCAATTAAGACAAAATATTATTTTAAAACCTGAAACTTGTCCATCCTTCCTCTCTCCCAATTTTAATGTGTCAAGAAACTCATAAATTTTATAATATACATCTCAGATCATTGAGTGATTACTGCCACCTAGTTAATTCTCAATGCAATGAATTACATACAATTAGTATAAATGAAGGGCTAAGCCCTCAGCTGATGTATCTGACAGGAGATAATAAAAAATGCTTAGAAAATTCAGTCAGTTTTCCCATAGGAAAAAAAAATTCTTTCTGACATACATTTTTTTTTTGTGTTTATCTAGTCTTCTTTTACAGGCTCTAGAAGGCATATTGACAGGGAGGGTTTTCCCGCAAATCTACCTACTCTTCTGCCTAGGATGTGCTCATATGTATGCTGAGCTTTCCCTCTGTATTGCAGCACTTTACAAAGCATTTGGCTCCATGTTATATGCACAGTCTCTGAATTCATGAAGAAAAGAAAGGAAAAAGCCCTCTGTTGCATGCTGAGGATAGGGACAGATTGTACCAGCATGGTGCACTTGCCAAAGGAAACTGTAAGGGGTAAGACAAGGATATCTCATGATTACAGTGTGGTTGCTCTGTGACCTTATCCTCTTGATTAGAGTAAAAGCAAAACTGTGTCATTAGTGTCACATCCCACCACTCATAATTTACTTTTAATAATCACATGTTTCTTTCTGCCCCAATTTTTAACAATTCCAGTGCACACCTGCTTCTGAGAAGCCACAGTAGTAAGAGAAGAGAGCAAGCCTGTGGTGCCTCTCTCAGCTTTGTGAGGTCTCCAATGGCAGTAAGCTGAAACTCCATTAAAAGAGATCAGTCCATGAATTTTGCTTCTCTCTGTCTCAGCAGTATAGCCCAAGGTGTCTGAAAGAGACCAAGTATTATTTGGCCAAGGCCCTAAACTTCTAAAGAGTATTTTGAACACAGAGCATAACTGGGGAGGAACAAGCTCTTTCCTGCCAGAATTCAGCTTGTTTGGAGCAGTGCCTCCTTTATCCTATTAAAAATAAACTATGCAGACTATCTGCCTTGCCCCCAGATCTTTTAGTCATGCCGAGAACTGCTTGTGTGCAACCAGCTCTACTTTGTCAGTCCCAGAAAGGAGAGAAAGCTCTCAGGAGTGGTGAGAACTCTGTATGCTAATTGCCTTTCTGATTGGAGAAAAATGTAGCAAAAAAATTATTATAGAGGAGAACAATGAAAAATTAGTTGCTTTGTCTAAATGCTTCCAGTTGTTGATAAATGCTCACTGTTTAGACTCACCAATTTTTTTTTAGCCTGCAGCTGCAGAGCCAGTGTTCCTCATTCCTTGCCATGACTGTCGATCTGACTGTCTGCCAGATAATCACCAATTCCTGCTCTGCTGTCTGCTTCAGTTATTTTTTAAGAGCATTTTTTCTCCTTTTCTTGAACCTGATGATCTCATACCGGAAATTCAGCTTTTTTTTTCCCAAAGAAGAGGGTCTTTTGTAATGGCAACAGAGCACTCTTACAATCAGCTGGGAGTTTTCCTTACTAAGGCAAGAAAAAAAATAAGGTCAAGAATTGACAGAGTTCCAGCAGTGCTTAAACTCTAGCAGCACAAAAAAGCTATTTAAGGAGCAACAAAAAACTAAAGACGCATTTACTCTGAGGTAATGGTGACATAATTTTTTGGAGAATAATTCCCAGTTATTTTAACCTATTTTTTCTTGCTGTATTCAGGACCAAAATGTGAATAGGATATAGATCTAAACTTTACATGGAGACAGTGTGTCTCACAAATCAGTGTAGAAATGTTCAGCACAAAAATGTCTCTTTACCTTGACAATAAAGGCCAGTTTGATAGTTTATTTTCTTTATTCCTACAATGAGCCCATTGAAAAACCTTCATAATTTTTATTCTGCTTCAATGCCTTACAGTTTTCTATCCCTTGTAAAGGAAATAAAGTTACTGAAGGCAATTTGGAGACTCTGAATGAGATCTTGTTTTGAAGTTTCATAAAGATTTCATTAATTTATTTTGTACTGCAAATTACAGTCCTTGATTGCTAACATGAGACTTTCAGGTTTTTATTAGCATGTCTGTGGCTAAGAGACTGGTCAAATTTACTTTAGCCTTGATTCAGGTTTCAGCAGTGCCCTTACTTTATAAGTAAAAGATCCCTTTGTGATCAGAGTATCTTTACCTTGCTAATCTAATTCTGTACTCCCATTTTTCATTTCCCAGTTGACTGCTCCATGTCCTCCTGCACAGATATTCTTGGAGAGGAGCTAATGCATATACTATTATGGGAAAGCAAACGTGCCTTTCACCACCATTTTGCCCTTTAGAAAGTCTTTTCAATGCAGTTCCTAGAAACCAAGTGTTGCATAAAGCAGTGGAAATGGTCCAGTTTCTTCAGTCTGGCACTCCCTGTGCTGTTGTATGCCTGAAAGAGTATGTGACCCTTTTCCCAGATGTTGCAGACTAAAGGTAAACCAGGGCTTCCAAACTGCTGTAACAGAATTTCTCAATTATCATTTTGACCCATTTGTTTTTAGAGTCATCTCAAATTATCCTATGTAGCAGGCAGAATATGCCATCAGGTATCTTTAACTTTTGGAAAACTTTCTGTATCATCTAATTCACCTATAGAGATGATAAAGATACAAGGTGGAGGAGTGGGAAAGAGGGAGAGGGAGATGGAGATGGATAGAGTTGGATATAGATGAATATCTGTGGAGATAGAGATCTTCTACACTCAGTGGAGCAGAGCTGCTCACGTCATGAGAATATTTCACTGTATTTGAACACCTGCTTTCAAATGGGATGAATGGTCCCTTGCTGGCATCTGTATCTTTAGGGATCATAGTGTCAGACAGAATGATTCAATTTAATTGTCTGACCTATGGACAGAGGAAGTTGGATGACAGGTATCACAACACCCTGCATGTGGACAGTCGTCACAGAGCAAAGATACTGGGGTTAATTTGCTGTTGTGTGAGAAAAACAGCTTTTGTCAGCCCATCACCTGTGCAAGATTTGCAGTCCCTGCCAGGACCTGTTCTGCAAGTGAGGACAAAAGGAAGGGAGCCTTAGGGGAGCTGGAGGCAGGAACGTTCTAGCAGGTTTGTTGCAATACAAATGGTAAAGAAACACCAGTTGAACACAGCTTTAGATGGATTAGAGCTCTTACAACACTATTAAAAACTTCCCTCTATTGGAGATCCTGGGAAGCTCAGTTCTTCAATGGTGAAGCAATTTAAATTTTAAAGAGAGGTTTGTCAATAATGAAACTCCCCTCCTCAGGTCAGCTGCTGATTATACATGTCAGATTCTACTACTTATTCCTGAATTTGTTCTTTTGGGTCTTCCTGCCCTGTTTCCACCTTTGAAGGATATGGTGTACATGAACAGAAATGTCTCTCTTCCACTCTTCTTCTTTCCTTCTTTTCACATGAAACTAAATGAAGCCTTGAATGGAGAAGTATCTGCATTACTCTTCAAAAACATCAAAAATGTCCAACAGATTTTCAGTGAATGTAGTACTTTATGACAATTGTCATAATTGGCAGCATCTCTGCCTCTTTTAAAGGAACACAATGACTCCAGGCATTCTCAGTTACAGCAGGCACTGATTTGAATTGCAACAATTGCAAGCATCCACTGGGTAGATCATCTTGTCCCTTTTGCTAATACATTATTGTTCCCTCTGATGTTTTCCTTGGTGTTTCATCCAGTCTAACTTTGCTGCTCTTCTAGACAGAATATTTCATTACCAAATAGGACTATTGTTAGTAAATATGACATTTACTCAGTCCCTGTTTCCCTGTGTTCTGTGGAATCCCGCTTTTTTTCAAAAGCAGTTCTATTTCTCAGTACCACCTTCATTAAGTGTTCCTTCCTCCTCAGGAAACCAACAGCATTTTGCATGTTTTTTAGAACTTGAGACAAATAATTGTCGGTTTGGCAAATTTGGGCTGGAACTGTCATGCAATGTTCTTGTAAAGGTTCAGGCTTGAATACCATCCCCTCATTATGTCAAATATCATCGCTCATTATTTCAGCACATTTAGTCTTGAGATAAATTCCAGACGTTCAAGAAAGAATGAAAATTAAAGAACTGAAGAAAATATTTGATCCATAATTTGGCAAAATTTCACATTTATTTTTAAATTAATAAGCAGAAAACTGAGATGAAAGTTCTTGGTTACTTAATGGTACAATTAGGACATTGGCTCTAAAAAATAACATTATTTAGTTCTCTCCTTTTTTTTCTTCAATAATCATGAGTTAATTACACTTCCGTGTTTTGTATAATCTAGCAGCTGGATTTGAATCACCCCAGATATTTGTCTGAAAAACCAAAACCACACTGATCTCCCAGTGCACGAATAAGATGAAAACAAAGTCTTCCATGAGAACAATAATCACCACCCATTTATGATTCCCATTTGAAAAATGAAACTAAGAAAAAATTGTGAAAATGCAAAAATAAACCAAGATCTGCTACATTTATTTTCTGCTTTTTTTTTCCTAAAGAAACAATCTTGATGTGATTTGTGTTGTTTGTGCAGACATCTGTCCAATTGTCTGCAATGACTTTGGAACCCACTGGACAATTTTAGTCAAGTTTGACATAGGGATAAAGGTAAGAAAGTCACACTTCAACAAATTTTGTGGAAATTGTTGGCTAAATAAGCAAAATAAGGGCCAATTTCAGCTCTTACTGAGAAAAGGTAAAGTAAGCTTGCTTATCACAAATTTTGTTTGCCACCAACCAGCTGTTTAATCAGCTAATGCACAGCTTAGATGAGCCTGGAGAGAAGAGGAGCTAAGGAAGGATAACATAGGAACATAATAGGATTTTGAGTAGTTCAGTACAGAAATTTAAAGCATATAGGTCAATGGGAAACCACAGTTCTTTAGGTTGACTTATTACAGAATAATTTCTCCCTAAATCAGCAAGTCACTTAATCTTTTGTTGCTCCTGCTTCTTTTCTCTTTCATTTACAAATGTATTTCACTAATAAAGCAGAGAGAAGTGGACATCAGAGTCCAGAAACCTACCTAATAAATACCTAAAACTTCTACGAATGTGATCTTTGATCTAGCCAGCTGATAACTGCCCTTAGCATGGTTTGATTCTTTTTTCAGTGCTTCAAATACTTAAGAATCGAGGTTTGAACATTAAGCAGATAAATAGTTCTTTTTTACATTTAGAGTAAGTGGCAAATAGGCAAAAATGCATGCATGATTTGCTAATGGTAATCCTACAGATGCTAATTTAATTTGCATCCTGCTAGTTTATTTTAATCATTTTATGCTATTCTTATGATGGACAATATGAGAAGAAGTCTGTAAGAAAAAAGACTGGCTATCTTATTCCTGGCTTGTGCCACTGGTTTGTTTTGTAATCAACTTGTTTTACCTTTGTTTCCCATTCTGGTCTTTGTCAATCTTGTTTGCTGATGGAAATTGCTAAATAGAGAAATGTTCCACTAAACATTTGGATTCCATATAACGGAAAGAATAAGGCTTTTGTTTCTGTTGTAATGCTCTTTATGGTATCTTTGTTGCTATTGTTACAGAATTAATGCAATTACTGTAAAGAATCTCCTACAGCTCTATTTTGCTAACTTGGCAATGTATATACAGGTAATTCCCTTCTGATGAAAAATTACCATTGACTTCTACCTCTCTTGTCTTTTATATTACAGGAATAGAGTGACAAAATTTGGTGTCTTTTTATATAGATGAAAGACCGTTTAATTTTAGATTTTTTTTTATGTCAGGGGAAACTTGCTCTTCTTGACAAAGCTATCCAAGATTGAATATCTGTGATTAGACTTATATAGGATCTAAGTAACTCTAAAAATCATATGAACTACTGAAACATGTAAGTTCTGATTTGTAACTGATACAACTGATTATAACTTGCAAAATAATTAATTGTAAAAATTTGTTAAAAATCTGTTGTCCCAATCACTGGTCTTGAATCCCTTACAATTTAATTGTAACTTTTTTAACAATTTGGCTCCATCAATAATTTTATTAAAGATATAATTATACCCAGTAGCTGAAAATATCAAAGCTGTCTAAGACATTAAACACAAATGTTCCTTTAAAGCAAAACTCTTCATAATTTTGAATTAATGTCACTGTTGCACAAAGAATGTAGATAAGCATATTGAACTGGTTGGTAAATAATCTTCAACTAAGGTGTTTGTTTGTTTGCTTGTTTTATTATGTGGGTTTCAAAGATCCAAACTAAACCTAAGTACAGTGTTGCTGAAGTGAGTTAGGCACTTTGCAGGATTTTCTAAAACCTTTGAGACGTGATCCACAAAGGGACTTTGCGCACCCTGCTAGGACTTCAGAGCATAACCCCAGATTTTGAATCCACAGACCACTGGTCAGGTGCTGTTAAACTTGGAAGGCATTTAATTTTTACAGCTGTTTAAATGCCAGGTGTTGTCTCATTCCCATTCTGCCTGGGCTCCAGATATAGGCCAAGTGCTACCAAACTCTTTCCTGTCCACAAAAAAAGTAAGAGAACTAGCATCTTTCCAAACTGAGCAGACAGTGGACTTGCAGTGACCTGACAGAAGTTCATCCACCCTTCACCTATGCTACACCATGTCCAAGCATGGAGTTTAGACACAGGTGTTCTTGTTAACATGGCTACCTCCAAAGATATAAATTCTTGAAAAATCACACTGCTCTTTATGGTAAGTGGATACACCAAGGTGCCTTCAAAAGTCCTGCCCTGTGAGCTCACTCTCTCTCACCCTCTTCTCTTTCTTGTTATCTCAGTTATGATACTTCTTTTCTACTTTTTTTTCCCTTTGTTGCAGCCATTTGGCAATTTTCTTTCCCTTATTTCAGAGGCCTTTCTCAATCTTCCAACTCATCCTTTAGCTAAGGAGCCAAACAATATTCATACATCCATTGCCATCAAAGATGAAGTGAAGTACTCACTTAGTGGTGTTCTTCTGGGCTTCACTATTACTGAAGGTAATTAGTCCTTGATCTAAAATGGCATGATACCATTGACTTCAATGAAGTTTTATATCTTTACACCAGCTGAAAACATACTTCACATTTCAATGGCTCGTTACAAGGACCCATATGCACAAAGGCATATTTTAGGTTTTAAAATTCACACTTTTTTTTTAAGGCAGCTGATCAATGATTTGCAACAATGGCATTAATTGGTCTCTTGCTTTTCACTTATGTAAGTACCAAACAATTTGTATTATTGATCCAGGAAGTGTTACGGTGACTTCTTCAGTGATTTGTTAGATTTCGTGCTCCAGTGGCTGTCCATTTCAGTGATTATTGTTAGCACAGCCTTTTTCCCCAATGTTCATTTCATAGTAGAATGGCTACAGTTATTATCGCTACTACAATTATTATTGTGAGCATCAAATTGGTTAACAGGTTCTATAAACTCAATTTAAAGAAAGTTTTCAAATGAGGCAACATAAATTCACACTATTTTCTATACAAACTGTTTCTATAGTTTATATAGTTTCTATACATACTATTTTCTATAGTTTCTATACAAACTATTCTTATGTTTTATTACCTGTACTCTCATTCATTCTCTTTCACAAAGAGAAAAAGAAGGATCCTGCACACTGATGAGTTAAGAGTACATCTATGATGCTGAAGAAATCCCATTGCTGGGGTCCCATCACCAGTCAGACCCACCTCCAGGGGCTTTCTCATGGCGCAGGGTAGGATGGGTGCAGCTACACACTTCTTGCTGCTGCTTTTCTTGTCTTGTCTGATAGAGCACTGGACTTTGAAAAACATAACTTCATCCCAAATGAAAGATAATAATTAGTGATTACAGTGCTATCGTCATAGGTGAGGGTAAGGGTTAAGAGTAGGTTACTTACTGTAGCATGACACTGACCAGGAAATAGATTCTTTCATTGGTAAGCAACTAAAGAGAAATTTATTTTGTGTATGCATTTTAAGGATTGTGGCCCTAGCAGCAAAGGAACCACAGAAGATTTTTAATGCTTTTGCTGTGTCTTCATCTTCCCCCAAGCCATGAGAGTTCTGATACATCTGCAGTATGTTTTCATGGCTGGTTTTACTCGGAACTTCCAGGTCTGCAGGAAATTTAATAAACTGCTTTGTGTATGTTTATATTTTGATATGTGCCTAACTAACAATGACATCCATGTAATTTAGGAATGTAATAACTTCTTTGCTGGATTGATTTTGAAGGTCAAAGAGCCACTGGTGCCAGTTGGAACTATTCTGATTCAGCTTGAGTTTTAGGGTTGTGTACAGATCAGGTTTTATTTTATCTGATCTAATTCACCTACTATCCCTGTTGAAGATACAATTTCAGGAAGACAGGACTGTGTCTTTACAGATCAAAGACAGCCAGAAGAAAATCAGAGAACCAGGGAATAGAAAGTACAGGAAAGAATAGACTATTCTTGCTGACACAATTAAATAGAAGACAGTTATTGAACCATTTAATGTGTCTCACCTCTCTGCATGAAAAAGCCATAAATAATGTAAAGAGAGGGACTACTTTTCTTCACAGAGCCTGCACAATGGTATGTGTTGGAAATGACATACACAAGTCCCCATCTGTGAATAAAGGCTTAGTTAGATGTTAAGTTCATGAAAAACAAGCAAAAAAAAAAAAGTGAAACAAATAAAACCCCCCAAAATAGTAAACAAAGCTCAAGTGTCTATGGGTTTATTTAAAAACAGGCAACAATATTGATAGTATTTTTCAACTAAATATTAATGATGGAATTCTGTGTTAATGTGTTGGAGTTTAAATTCCAGTTCCCAATCTTTTTGATTCCTTTGAACAGTACTCTTTCCAAGCTGTACTGACATATGATTAGTGTGAGCCAGAACTGGATGGCTGGTTCTGCAAAGTTCTTCTACACAGCCATTTTTCTTCAAAACATTCAAAAATGTCTTTTGAAAACACATCCAGAACAATACATACTTGAAAATAAGTTAATGCAAAAAAAGAGTTTTTAAAGTTTATGTTAGAGGGTTGGATGCTGTATATTACCCCAAAAATTTGTTTTCTAGGGTGATGATGCTAACTAAGCACAGTCCTTCCCGCAACCATCATTTTCCATTTCAGATCTAGCAATGTAGGAGATAGGTCACCCACTCGACCAGTAAACTGGATCAAATGGCAAATACTGTTCTGTATTTGGGACAGTGTGAAGATTTCTGTCGCAGAGAGTAGCTATGGGTACAGGACATCAAACAGAAGCTCTCCTGGTCTTCTTATAACTTAACATGACTTCCTACCTTCACAGTCTCCTACTCCTTAAATGCACAGCCCTGAAGAGGGGCTGAATCTCTAGGAATTCTAGCAGAGATCTTCCTTACTAATATCTCTGTGACATCAGGATTTTATGTCTTATAATCATGCATTATTCAAAGCACATCAAAATGGCATTTGTAAGCTATTTACAGCTTAAAATGGGCAAATTTGTCCATCAGCCTGATCACCACTCCACAAAATAAATCCTAGGAAAATATGCTGGTGCCTATCCACTGCATCCTAGAAGAGTACTGCAGACAGCATGAGTGGATTTCTGTGCATGAGGTGTATGTCTCTTCAGTCATGGTGAGGCCCCTCTGACCCTCATCACCCATATACTTTTATTTACTCTGTGGTCCAAAAATTCCAGATCCCAAACTCAAATCACCTCACAGACTTCTGTGGACGGCTTTCTGATAGAGAAGGGGAAAAAGAAAAAGAAGAGCAGGTGTTTTTATTAGAATCTGCTATACACAGACAGAAAAGCAGGATCTGTGAGGCCTGTGGTTGCTCCCTGAGATCTGGGTGCCTTTAGTATGGGAAGAGGCTAACTACAAGCTGTTGACTGGCTGGCTGATTGTTGGAAGATGATGCTTGTGATGAAAAGAAATCTCAAATGCCAAGAAGTGAGATGACTGTATTAGTTCAGAAAATGGGGAATCTTCCAAAGATGCTGGCAAAGGGGCACCTGACCTTGCAGACACCTACTACATTTATCCTGTAAGTCTGCTTGCAGCCGGTATAGCAAGCCCGTCACAACAAATTTGCTAATATTTGCAACATCTATTGACCTTCCCCAGCACCATGACAGACCTCGGGATAGAATTTATCCAGGATCTTTATAATCTCCTAATCATTCAGGTCCATGAGAGGCCTGTTAAGCCACTCTGTGTACATTCCTGAATTTCCCCCTAGCACCATGGAGTGGGTGATGCTAGTCTACAGTACACAACAAACAGTAAGCATGACACTCGAGCTCAAAGAACTATCAACATTTATAATACTCACAGTGGCACTGTTAGTGAATCCCTTCACTATGGTGTCATATTTTAAAGCTTTCTAACTTTTTTTTTTTTCACTCTATGAAGTGCTTCCACAGAACTGATGTATGATCTTGGCAAAACAGAAACTCAATCTGCACTGAGTTACACCATCAAGACAATGAAATCACTGTAAAAACAGAGTACTGTTTCTTTAGTACTAGCTCTGCTGGATATTACTTGTAAAAATATTTTCCAAGGGATACCTAATGGTTCCTGACAACAGTAATTTTTAAAAGCCTGAACTGTATTAAAAGACATCATGTACCAAAGTTTTCTTTCTCTCACTAATATACTTCTTGTATGTTTTATACTTACCTCCACACAGTCAGTGGCTTCTCTGTTCAAAAACATTTAAGAACATTTAAAGAAACACTGTCAGCATTTCTGATATTTTCAAAGCCATTTGAATACTTGAAACAACCTACCAAATATTTCAATTAATTTATTTGAAGTATCTTTCTGAGTCTTAAAAAAATGAGAATTATAAAAAGGATATTTGTTATTGAGATCCCCTTGCTCTCCAGATGATCCCCCCAGCTCGTTTCCCACACTTTGTTTCATCACTTATGTCTTTCCAAGCTCAGTTCCTGTTCTTTTCTAGCATATTTCAAGGATATATATCTTATGACCTAAGGATGGAGAGATTGATGCTGCTTTTCATAGACAAGGGGGAAAAGGCCAGCACCATGCAAAGGGCTACAGGGCTTTTAGCTCCAATAAGATTTATTGTCAGAAGCTCTGTTAGAGACCAGACAAGCCTTGAAATGAAGCAGAAAGTCTTGAGAAACAACCTATTCTGTATAGGGCCTGGATATGCAGGGACATTGACAAAAATCTCTACTTTGAGAAAAAGTTATTTGCTTATTTGTGACAACTGATTTGTGAACAGTTTGAAATTACAATTCTGTTTTATGAACTGGCTGAGTCTTTTCTAATACACAACAGGTTTAGCTTATTCTTGTCCCATATTTCCTGTCTGAGGAACCAGAGGGTCACACTTACATGTCTGGAAGAAAGAGTTGCACACATGCTAGATGTCTGGTTGATACAGTGGCTGTGGTTTGTGGTCTAACAGTATGAAGGTGGTGAAATTAAGAAAATTAGTAGATGGTGCTGGAGTGCACTTTGACGAAGAGAGCTGAAGAGTTAAAGGGCTTATTAGTGGGGTACTTCCAGAGGGATCTCATTCAGAAACAGTATGCAGGTGAGAAAAAGACCATTCTGAGATTAGAAGGAGTTCTACCTTCCTCCAGGAGGCAAAACAGTGCTCCTACTCTATCTGCAACCAACCAGTGACCAAAGCACTAGAGCAAGGATTTCTAGGAAGTCAGAGGGGAGAGAGTGTCATCTTAGTGTGCAAGGGAAAGACAACTGAATATGAAAACCATAGAAATTAAAGCTGCCACCTGTAAATGAACAAAATCAGGTATAGGTAACAAGGGAAGACTACAAACTTAGGGCAGAGAAGAGAGAAACTGCAAGCTTAATTCAAGAATTGCTTGTGGAAATTGCTAAATTTTATTAACTGGGGAGACAGCAAAATGTGTTCCTTTCCTTTGAAGGCACAGAATTGTTTACACCTCAGTATCAGGGACAGCAATTTCTTGCTGAGCAATGTCTCTATTCCACCTGACTAGATGCAGAAAAGACAGCAACAAATGCTGCTGCACTGAATCAATCCCAAAGGACATCAACGCCCAAGCACTGAGACCAAGGGAAAAAGATGATTCCAACTGTCTGACCTTGCAGGCAATTTCCCAAATCAGAAGCTATAAACAGGCTAATTCTGATATAATCACATGCATAAACATATCCTCCCAAGCAGCTGACACACATCCCTCACTGATGTTTTTGTTCATCTAAGATGTTATTCACACAGCGCAATTTGATACCTGTTTGGGCGAGCAGCCAGCATAAAGCTGGTAATCAGGGAAGGTGTAGATGCAGTATAATGTACAATTAATGTATACACTGGGCAGTTATGTAATTTGAAGTATATTTACATGTGCCTGTGTCTATCTGTAAGGTGTTTTGCTTTTCTTTAACTCTGTTACAATATCTATTAAGAGCAGTGCATTTGATTACTGTTGACTGGTAAGTGTGAGATTCACCCATTCAAAGGTCAAAATAAACAACAGTAATTTTGTAGCCTGGCCTCTTGTATGATCCCAGAAATGGAAGAATCAGGGACAATAAGAGCTGTTCTTGGCCCAGGTCAGACAATACTTTCTAGTTCTGTTACTGGCTTTACCCTGGCATCCCTGCTCTTTTCCACTTAGTTATTTTATCCCCACTTTGAGCTTTCTCACTCATGTAAAAATAAAATACCCTGGCATAGAAGTCTAAAAGAGGGAGCTAACATGATTGTTAAGGGAAAAAGTGGAAAAGGGCAGCGTAAGGAATAGGGATACTAAAGAAAATAAATCAGTGGAACTTTAGTACCTTAAATAAACAACCTATGTTATTATTGTCTCCCTTCATCCCTGCAGTTCTTTACCACAATGTTGATGATTGCTACCACTCCTGAGGAAGTATCAGTGATGATTTATCTTTTGCAATTTAGATATTTGTAGCTAAATAAATTAAATTTGATTATTTTCAGAGCTAAGTCCCTTGCCTTGAAAGAATATCCCTGTCTTCAGTATAACTGCTCACTATAACCTTACCTTAAGACTGTTTCCGAGCTAATATTAAGTTCATTTCACCCTTTAGCACACCACACAAAGAGACAGAAGAAATGTTCACTACAATTCAAGAAATTGAAGAATGCTGAAATCTAACCTGAAAACAACCTTTCCACTTTCACAGCTAAATGTTACAACTACCCTTTATTTCTTGACAGCCTGCATTCTTGGGTCCCAGGTGTAAATACTTTGGAAATCTGAGATACAAGGCTTTCAACTGTATGCTGAAAGCTGTAAATATCAGGCACAATTTCCTTTTATTTTAATGAGTGTGTTGTCATGGAAACTTTGCAGTGGACTCTGGGCTTCATACTCAAAACTCTTGAGGTTTCTGGCAGTTCCCTGATGGGTCCTGTCAACTGCTCTTTCACAGGAAGTGATAATAAAAATTCACTTTCCTGTTCAGTGAACCTTGAATGAACTGAAGGAGAACAACCTCAAATCCACTTGCTTCCTCTCACTCCAAATTTCATATGCATGACTGATAGTATGCTACTTAACCCTTTCTATAACTTGGTAAACAGCTGAGATAAGTACCAGTTAAAACTCTATATTGTTGCACGATCTTGAAATTAATTTTATTTTTACATGAAACAGGTATTAAACGTGACTTCTTAAACATTTATAAATGCTGACCTCTAAGTTGGAGAGTAAAAAGGTGAAAGGAGAAAGCCTCAACAATTCTAAGCAGAATACTTTTTTTTCTTTCCAGATGTATTTCCTGATTTAGAACATTTTAAAGTAATGGCATAATGAGGATAATATCCTGTTTTCTGATTTTAAATATATTTTACTCTGTAAATGTCTTATACAGATATGTCACATTAATGAGCGAAAGACAGTAAAAACCCCATAAGCATCATTTTCTAGTCCACAGTTGTATTTTTCAGTAAGGTTCCTAGATTCAGAAAGTTCTCCTGCTGTAAAATACCTTACCATTATGAAACTACCATTTGAGAACTATTCCCTTAAGACTTCTTCTTTTGCTGTTGGGGGATGATTCCTGAAATTTGTCCTGAACGTGATCACCAAAATGCCTGCAGTTAATCAGGCCTTTATGCTTCTATGCTGCTGTTCATTCATTTGCTCTTGGTTTTCACATTTTCCAATTTCACAGCTATCACATTTCAATGCATTGACCCAAATACAGTATATCAAACCAACTTGTCCCTCCTATGGCTGACTTTAGATGCATCTGCAAGGCAAAGAACTGCTTGAAACAGGTGATACTAGGTGTTTATTGGCTTGCATTACTGAGTTTCAGTAAAAACTTCAGGAAAATATTGCAGCTCTAGCATCTCTGGCATATGTCCAGCCTCCCTGGAAGGTGAGTGACACCAACACATAGCACGTTAGCTGCTGTGCCCTCATTGTTATCCATCAGGTCTCCACTTCACTGCACAGTCAGTTTCTTAGGTTAAAAAATCATTAATCGTTTTACCCAAATGTTGGTTTCATTGAGAGGAACCTCAAAAACATGCCAGCAAGCAAACAAAATCCCCCAGCAGTTCTAGCTGCCTATCCACCAATATAATAAACAGGACAGAAAGTAGAATTGTTCACTCATTGCTGTAAATTCTACAAAACACTACTTAATCCTGCTGGGGAGTTTTATGTGATTAAAAATTTAGAAACCATTGCTTCAAACATTTAGAAGGGATAAGATGACAAAACGAGGAAGGAAGATGAAGAGGTATTAGTTGTCACTGACAAGTCATAAGCAGTGCTTGCAAGTCATGTTCATATAGGTAGAACGCTAAATGGGCTCAGATCTAGTGCTGTTTTTGCCTGTTCATTTACATAAGAAATCAGGATGACCACATCTGGACACTCTTATATGAAGTGCATGTAAAATGGAAAAAAAAAACCAAACATATTATTTTAAGGAATTTCATTTTCAGAGAGATATAGCAGATTTGCTACCTGAAACATTGTTGATCAAGAGGAAGAAATAAAGTAGTGACACAAAAATATGAGTTACAGCAAGCTGATGTGGAGGTGCAGCAGACGCCTCTTGTCTTGGTGAAGTCCACTGGAGGACTGAATAGCAACAGAAAAAGATCTGGTGGAGAGAAGCTTAGGTAAGATTCAATCAATAGAAAGATGATAAAAAAATTTGAAATTAAGAATTCACCAGTAGATGCGTGCATTTTTCTCTACTACAATTTTAAGTATCAAGATTGCCTGAGATTCCAAAAGGTGCCTGCAAAATAATCCATCACTAACTTTCTTGAATGCAGATTCAGAAGAAATACTATGGATTTGTGTGGGCAGCACTGACTACATGAATTGGTCTCTTCTGATGTTAAAGTCCAAGTGATTGTGATTGTGTGAATGGCAAAATCTCCAGATCCCTTCTTCAATCCACAGCACCAACACAGAGAAAAAAATTCATGCTGAAGTGGCCAGTAAACTGCCAGATTAAGGTTCGCTGTTATCACCTTCTTTGAGCAAGTGTGATTTTGCAGCAGGTGCTTTTGTCTTTAGTATTGTCTCAAAATATATAAATGCCTAATTGATTTCAGTTCAGGCACAGTGACACCCCACAGCACTGTTTCTCTAGATGGGTGTAGACCTTTCCTAGGCCAATAGCAAAAACTGATCCAATGTCTCACTTTGTCTAGGAAGAGTATGACATTGCCTTACAAATATCTAACTAGAAAATACACAAAAGCACAAAAATAAATTCATTCACAAAATTCACATGATAAATATGCACACAGTTTAACATTTCTGCTTAGGATTTCCATACTGACCATTGGCAGAAATTCTTTTCACTTAGAAAAATTATTCAAACAATGATCAGCTGCACTGAATGAATACTTTCTGGTTTCAGGTACTCTCTTTCTACAACACTACCATTTTACAGTTTGTGTTTGCCATTTGACAGTGTAGCCCTTTCTTCATGTGAAACTACTTTGTGATGGAGGAAGAATTTGCATTTTGTCTTTACACATTGTGAGTATTCCCACTGACTTCAAATGGCCTTGAGATCAACGGAGCTGTCACACATATAAGACATCACAATGTCAGCCAGACCTTTAAACAGCAACCACCATGTCTAGCTACATCTGCAGAAGAAATCAGTCATTTACACATGGCACTTTTGAACCCACAGATGCCATACTCTCATCAGAGGTTTGAAGAAGAGTGGGAAGAGAAATTAAACCATCATATGTGTCAGTATGGCCCACTAGGAAATTTAGTCTGCTTTCTGTTTCTTCTAGTGAACAGCATTATAACGAAGTTTTAGCAAGCTTAAAGATGGTTCAAATTAAGATCAGTCTTGTAATAAAACAGCATAGAAAATATAGAAAACATGGACTCTTACTTCTTTGTGATCATACATCTCAGACACGTCCTTCAAACTGTTTATATGGGAGTTTCACAATCTCATCAGGATTCTACCACATGCACGAAAATAAAACAATTTTTATGGTAACATGCTGAGACAGTATTTATAGTGTTTCACACAAACAAACAGGTTGACAAACAATAGGAAGAAAACTGACACTAAATTACCTCAACTGAAGAGAAAAACCAAACGTATAATGGAGTGGAAAATTATGCCACTAAAATTTGCTCATGATACATGTGTCTCTGCCAGTTATTACTGAAGTGGCTCTATTTTCTGCAATATGCATTGTTTAAAAATCGTTTCAAACATCCAGTTTTACTTTCAATATTTACAGAGAGAGACTGAGAGAAGGAGGGGTGGCTAAATTCATATAAGATGAGACAAAGCTATTTCATTATGGAAAAGGGCATCATAATAGTAATACATAAAAACCAAGACAGAGAGGTAGAAGAATAGCTATAATAAATCATTCTGACACTAGTTAACATCACTCTGAAGAATTATGCGATTAAGCCTGGCAAAATAAAGGAAAATATATATTTATGTTCATTCACACACAAGTGTTTCGAGCAAATGAAAAGTAAAAAAAAAAACCCAGCAATTAACAGGGTGATTAGAGTATTATAAATTGGTGGCTATACCACCTACTAGAAGAATTCCTTATCTCGTTAGTTAGGTGACAGAAGGGAATAAAAACCTATTTTGCCACACATACACGTGTAATCTGATTACATGGAATTAGTATGGCATCTTCTGGAAAAGGATTTTACACTACTGAAATCGGAAAAAGAATTCAAAAAGCTGTCTAACTGGAAAACACATTATATAAAACCTGGGTGCTTTGAAGTAGGGATGGATAGCTTGGATATGATCCAATATAAATTCTGATCCTGGGGTTTTACATTTTGAAATCTACATAATCTTCTTTTAAACTAGCAATAAGAGACAGAAAACAGCAGAAATTATATATAATATATCCACTGACCATACCAGTTATATATCTTGGTATAGTTTTTAGACAAACATAAATAACTGTAGTTAAACTAAGAAATTTTGCTTTTTACAGCTATACAGAAATTTAGAAAGATGGTATCAGATCTTGAGTTCTTTATATAAGCATTTTAAGCTACATCTATTCAATGCTGCCATATTCACTGCACTTAGAATTTACACTGCATGACGTTGTTTAGCGTGCAGGAATACCCTCAGTGCAGGGCCTTCTGTGTGCAGCTGCAGTGAGAGCTGCAGGCTGAGCTCTGGGGGCAGGAGCCTAAGCTCAAGCACAAACTTTCTCACCCTTGCAATGTAAGGGTATAAAAGCCCACGGGGTTTTCTTTGTCCAGGGCTCCTTCTCAAAGTCACCCCACTCAAGCTGTTATTCTTTTATTTAGTTATTGCATGATGATTAAATCATTTTAGGTATCTGAACATCTAAGACTCTGCTCTGGGAAACCTGGGGTGGAGCCAGTAAGGAGACATGGTCTGACTGAGTATGCGGTGTGTAGGTGCAAAGGGGGTTTGATCCCATATCCCTGCCTTGAGGCAGTGCAAGAGTGACTACCAGAGTGGATGACTGGACAGGAAAGTTTCCTTTACATTAGAAGAATCGATCTCAGGATCCTTTATATGACCTGAATGATTTAAACAACACATATGAATGGAAGACCTGTGCTGCCGCTTGTCTTTGTCACAACCGAACACCAACGTATTGCATTCAGGCATAGACTCATCTAAGATATACACAAATTTAAACACAAATTCCCCTCCCAGAAATTGAGGTAAATCTTGATCTGAAATGTTTGTACTTGGCATTTGGCATGCTGCTGGCTGATACCTAGCTTTAACTAAAACTCACACGACTTTAACATTGCCAGTTTTGTGTAACCAGATTGGAGGAGCAAGAAGTTGCCCCTGTGCACCCCTGTCCCAGCTGCTTGTGTGTGTGCCCTGACACCACCTCCAGGCACAGCTGAGCTGACACAATTCTTTGTGAGGCTGCACTGTCACCAAGAGCACTGAACTCACCTGGCTTGAAAATAAAAGTGTTTTCCCTTTGGGTATTTTTACCTGCATTGGTTCATTGTTTCAGCCAAGAGTCCAACCTCATGAAAGCTTCTGTTAGCACACCAGAGGAGGTGAAGAGGTTGGAAATGCTTTAAACTGCTGTCGTCGTAGAAGCTGGCATACTGTGAAACTACAATTTGAGGAGAGCAGCATAGGGTATTTTCCCATATGAAACTGATATTGTACCACATTAAATATTCTGTATCTCCAACAAAACTACATTTTTTGCTATTGTAGCCAATGGGAACCAGATTTACACTGCCCATAGAAAACATTTGGTATTAAACTGCAAAACAACAAAAACGCCCCTAATTTTAAAAAGTGAAATACATTGAATATCCTTTCTTACAAGGAAAATAAAATGTTTAATATAAATATTAATTTTTTCCAAGGTTCCTTTTAAAAATGTCTATTTCAAATCATTAGCATTTGACTGAAAGTTTCAATCATCCTATATTTCTTTTTACTGATGGGGATCAAGAAGTATACCAAGCATTCCATAAAGTAAACATGAATTTAATCCTAATTTAGGGTACCTAATTCTAATCTAAGGTTTTTTATTATATTCTATAAGACTAATGGAATATCTGACCTGGGAATCAACAAAAAGTCAGCAAAGATAAGGATTTACTTAAGGCTGGTCAGAATGCTTATTTCAAAAGTATGTCCTGTCAAACCAGCATGATTCTTAGCTGTTCACTGTGAAGTGCCTGACAAAAGTTTTTTCCATTAGGTTTTTATTTCCATCTGCCTCCGAATTGCATAACATAAGCTGTCAGGAGCATTGGGGTTTAACTTGGTACTGCATGACACACTTTTTCTTTAGAAAAAAAGCTCTACACTAAATAAGCAAGATGTACATTGAACAGATTATGAATTGGCTATAGGTAGATTCCAGTGTGGGAATCCTGTTTAATGGTGATCAGTACTCTATGTTATTCAGCATCTCTGTCATTGATCAAGAATTGAACACAGTATTGATTTTAGTGTATTCTGCAAAGTCATTTGGAAAGAATGGATAATTAGTGGACCAAGACAATCACATAAAGCATTCTGGTACTGCTTACTAAATTCACAGAATTAATTTAAACACCACTAAATGTGAAGTAAAAAATCTAGAAAGATACAGATTATACTTACAGAATGATGGACTATATCCTGGAAAGCTGAGATTTGGCTGGGAAATGCTGGATGAGCAATTTGACATTCATTCTCAGTGGTTTGCATAACAGTCTTCTGCAACGGCAAAAAAGGCATACTTGTAACATCGCAGAGTCAGTTAAGGCTAGCATTTTCTTATTGCTATGTTTTAAAAATGACATTGACAAATCATTCAGAAAACAAGCCATAAAGATATTTAAAGGTGGAAGGAAATGTCTTTCTGTGAAAGACTGTAACAAGTCCTTCTGTTTACTTTATAAAAATGCAGACAGAAAGGGGATTTGCATGTATTGTATAAAACCTTGTGGAGAAATTCTCTGAAGAGTGTCTAATCCAGTGGCAAAAAACTGAAACCAGACAAATTCAAACGAGAAATTATGAGCAATCTTCTGAAATTGGCAGGGATAACTTAATGGAGGAAACTATCAAGAGAAAAGGTTTATTCCGTAAATTTTGATGTGTCTGGATGGAAAGTTTGACTCAAAAAAACCAAGTTATAGATCAGCATCACCGCTGATTCAGCCCAAAGCATGCCCTACTGGGTGAAATCTCTCCATCTGACATATCAAGGTAAAATGCATGATCTAGTGTTTCCTTTTTGCTTTAAACTGTTAAAATGCCTGCTCTCAGTGCCTGGGGGCTTTTACGTGCCATCATCGAACCACAAAAGAATCTATTGTCCTGTGGTAACTGAACTGCTATTTTTAACATTGTTTTCAGTGTTATACTTAACAAGGTACAGGTCTTAAATCATTTTTCAGTAAAAAGAAACATCTGCGGCCTCCTATATTGGCGATCAGAGGTTGTTGGTAGACGAAAGGCACTGGTCCATTATCAGGCTTTTATTTTCATTATATTATCTGATTTAGAAGACCTCTGCGTATTATTTTTAAAAGGAATGACATTATAACCTCCATTTTTTATTAATGAAACTCTATAGCTTCAAATAATAGCATGGTTTTCCCATGTAGTTTTCTGGAACAGATTCCTCTTGCCTTAGTGGGAGGGAATTTGCACACATATCTATCTATCTATCTATCTATCTATCTATCTATCTATCTATCTCTAATCTGTCATGCCCTTTGCAGTACTAACTTTTTTCCAATGTTTAAGATTTTCCTAAAAGGACAGTACTTCTAGAAAGGAATGTGTGTGTCATATTTAAGTATGGTATACTTTAAATAGTACAGGTAAACCAATGTGTGGTTTAAAACAGCTATACTGTAAAGCCGAGGTCTTTAACACTTGTGCTCTAGAAACCAACTGTCATTAAAATACCAGTCAAATGGTGCTCAAATTAGCCTCAGAAAGATTTTGGGCTGCACAACGACTCAAGACCTGAAGTCTTGCCATCTCTGGATTTGGGTTCGTGGCTCTGGTCCTGGAATCCACCCCACAAAGACTGTACAACACACACCATGAAGGCTGGGGTGGGACACGAGCTGGGAACAGGACCATCACAGCCAGCACAAAGCAGACGATCAAGTTGGTCAGAAAAATTATTAAAGAGTATCAACAATGAAATTCTGCCTTTCCCCTGGCATTTTGCTTACATACTAGACTGGGCTTTCTGTCTGACTGCCTTTTTTGAACATGAGTCTCCAAGCCCTTCCTCAAGCAGGGATGACCAGCTCCCTTCTTGCTGTCGGGTGTCCTAGGGGGAGCTGGGAGATGTGGCACTGCTTGCCTCTTGAACTGAAAGGTTCAATGCCACTCACCACTGATATCACTGCAGAAGGAAATGAGAGATTTCAGATAGGATTCAGGGGCACATAGGGAGATATGTTACACCTCCTAATGCAGAATTCACCAGGCAGGAAAACACCTTGATCAAGAGGGCTGAAGTAGATGAACAAATGTCTAGAAATATCAATCTTGGCATGAAGTACAAGATATTTTGGACAGGCATTACAGCAAACCCTTACTTGAGAGTTCTTAGACTTCACAGTCCTTATGGTATTAAATTGGAGACCTCATATATCACGAATAGATGTATTGTTATTGTAGTTGTGTCCCAACTAGCCTCATTCTCTCTTTTAGGTGTATTGCTTAGTTTCATCTGTAGTCTAAACCTGAGCTCTTTCCAAAATCTAGTTACACCTCTCCACATTGTTCCAGTAAGAATTCAGACTGGGTAATGTGCATTGACAGACAAGATTTCTGGCATTCTTGCCTCCCTCATACTGTCAAAAAGGCAAATGAGATACAGGAGAAGGGCCAGGGCATGCCAAGGTCCGTTCACACTTCAAATAATCGTACCACAGAGTGTCTGCTGTGTCCCTAAGGCCTTCCCTTCCCTTCCTCTTTTTTCTCCTAGATGGTGATGAGGAAAACAGATTTTGAAAATACCTGGAAGCGTGAATTCACACACTGGATAAATGCTTTTATAACCCTTTAAGCAAAGCAGATTGACAGCTTACTCAAAAAGAAGCACTTCAAAACACAATGCTTCATTAACCAGCTAAAATGAAAACTTCTTTCTGCAAATAAAGTGGCATCTTCTTGAGAATTATATTCTTGGAAAATGGTGCAGCTGACATTGTGCAAAAGTGACAAAATATTTTGCCTGACAAAATCTTGATAACATTACATTTTATGTTTCAGAGATTTATACTCATGGATTCATATTTTCAGGGCCAGAAGGCCCCATTAGATGCCTTGCATGACACACATCTTTGAATTACAACTCCTTATTCTTGTACGGTTTTCAACAATTTCTGTTCTGCCTAACACTTATCTTTCAAAGACGTGTCAAGTCTTGAGCTGAAGAGATGGGGATGTTATTTAATTTCTTTTATTTTTTCCAATTTGCTTTGAAATAATTGCAACCAATTTCTTACCTTGAAACTTCAGTAATTTTTATGGATATTTGGAATATTTAAAATACTTGAAAATAAACTGCACAGATTAAATACTTACTGAAAGAGCAACTAATTTTTAAAAACTGAAGGGTTAGTGGCAAAGACGAAAATAGGAAAATTTCATTTTTGCAAAGCAGAAACTGCATAAATATATATAGAGTATATACTTGGATTAAAGCCGTTTGCACATCCAGTCAGACTTGGGGAGTTTGCTTCACTTTTTTGTAGATATTTTTAAATGAAGACTGATAATTGATGAACTAGTTTGTCGTCAGACAGACCCACTTTAATCCTATAGGTGTGCAAAATTACATAGCCCTTTATATACCCGGTTGCAGGTACACATCAAAGTCTAACAAGTGCATTCCTTGGCAATATCTTAAATTAGCCTAAGGTGACATTACAAACTCAATCCCTTAACTGCATAAAGAGTTTTCCAGCTGCAAATGGAGACACTTAGTTTGTTTCCTTCAAATTTTCATCTTTGCATGGGAAATTAGTCAAGAATATGCTTGTTTTTGCCGCATAGGTATAAAACTTTATGTACATAAAACAAGGATGCAACTGAATATCAACCCAACTAAACTTGTGAACTGAATCTGGATCTAGAAGAAAACTGTAATGAAATTTCTACAGGCCAGCGGTTAGAGAAATGTAGCTAAAGACTTTTTTTAGCAGTTAAAATATGCAAGCATAATTTTGAGATTCTCTTTTATTTTTCCTCTGACATCAATCTGATGAGATACTCAAATGCTTAATTGATGTGATAATGTAATTCATATCTCTTTGTCTGTGGGTTAGGTTTAATGTAACAAAGGAATGCTAATAATTCCAGAAATGTTTTGGATAACTTCCTTACTGGTCTTAATTGGTGGCTTTAAACAGGACAATAAAGGAAATGTTTACAATAGCTGCTTTCATATGGCTTAAATACTTCATGGAATTCATCCAGGATATGTAATGCAAGGAATTTCTGTATTGTCCTTCTAGTGTTCAGTGGAATGAACAAACAAAAATATTTACCAAGAAAAATGCACAGTCATAGCCCACCAATACATTTTCATTAGTCCCTGCCTGATAGTAGATTTTTATCTTCTGCATGACAGATGAAACTAGACTTTGAAAAGTACTATTAAATACTTTCTTCTATATGTTAATATACCAGCAGAATCAAATATAGCTTTGTTTTCTCTATCTTTAGTATTAGTTTTCCATTCATTTAGGTTTTTCCCACTCTAAGGATGTTAAGAGTTTTCATTAAAAAGCCATTTTCCAGAAATATTTTTCTATTTTTGCCTATTATATTACCAGTAATATCAAAAGAAGGAGGGAGTGGGGTAAGAATTTAAAATAAATGTATGAGGATTTGATAGACAAGTGCTTTCTCACACCTAATACTGAGAACTTCCTTTTTAAAATTATTTAGAAGAAGTAAATGAATAAATGTGAATAAAGGTGGGAATAATTATATTTCTTGAGGGTAAAACAGTGGATTAACTACTTAGCAAATTATCTAGTAATCCTTTAACCACACTTTATAAACAATATAAAACGCACAAAATTTTACAAAGTAATACACTTGATCCTGTTTACACTTGAATGAGTTTGCAATGTCTGAGACATACATCAGATTTAGCTAAAAGAAGACAAACACATGGAAAAAATAGCAATTTTAGCAAAAGATGTCATGCTGAAAATGCATTTAGTGACTCTGCAAATGTGCAAAGAAACAATGAGGCTTGTAGATATGATTTCAAATCTTTTGTCTACCAGAATAAAAGGTTTACCAGAATCTTATCTACAATCAGAGGATTCACATAGGGGAAAAAAGTGATCGCAAAAAGCTTCCACCTGACATCATACCACCACAAATTAATTGAAATTTGTTTATGCTTTCTTCCTTACTTTTGAATTCTTTTGAATTAAAATCAATAACAAAAAGACAATGGCAAAAATTGTAATTGCCATTTCTTTTGTAGGGAAACATGGTTGAGGAAATTCATTTTTCATAGTTTATGAGCCTAAATATTGTGCAGGAGTTCCTTAGGAAACATTTGCCCAGGACAATAGATTGCTTTGTCCGATAGATTGTCCAGTTTACAGAACAAACAAAGTCTGTCATTGTTTATACCTAACATTTTAACAATGGTCTCAAGTTAAGTAGTATGTTTAGAACATGGAAAATACAATCATATGGAAAGGATTAGTATTTAACAATGCAAGATACTTTTATCACATATTCGTTGTTTTACACACTGGTTGTTTTTCTTAGATAATAAAATCAAAGGAAGTCACAAAAGCCACATACGGCTAAATTTCTCAGATAATTCAGACATAGCAGTATATGCATGTGCAATTATTGCAGTTACATGAACAAATCAGATAACTTTATACACAGACACACTGAATTATGCACACTTGCAGATATAATTATGCTGTCTCTAGATCTGTTAAGGTAATTGCCTACATGTAGAACCTAGGCGTGCAATTGCATTTGCATTTTAAACAGGCATACATATGGCTAAATAGTCATAAAATCAAGCTCAAAATCCTTAACCTATCATTCATAAAGAATATTATTGACTTAATCAAAATATGAAGAATTAGAATAATGGAAAACACATGAAAATTCCCTTTACTATATTTGTAAATCTTTATAGGTCTGAAGAATCATTCCTTAATCATCTTTACCTGTGTGAAAATAATCTTTATTTTTGTGTAGCAGACAAAATTTTTTTCTATTTTGTCCAGACAAAATATAATTTTTCATGTAACATTACAGAGGGCATTATGGTCAGAATTCACCATGGAGTTCCTGTGTCTCCTGCTTCTACTGCTGCAACATATCTTTTTATTTGGATATATTTTGCTAGCTTCTGTGCTCAAGGACCAGGCTTCTGCTGGTGTAACCGGCAATAGGATGGCTAATTGTGCCAGTCTATCTCTTTCCCAGGTTATAATGGGTAAAGCCTGTTTTTTTCTAATTTAAAATCAAACCTTCTTGTCATGGGTTGATGCTGGCCAGATGCCAGAGTACCCCCAAAAGCCTCACTCCTCTACTGCAGCTGGACAGAGCAGAGAAAATTTAACAAAGGGTACAGGAGTTGAGATCAGGACCAGGAAAAGACACTCATTAATTATCATCAAGGGCAAAACAGGCTCAACTTAGAGATATAAAGTGAATTTATTGCTAACAAAATCAGAGCATGATAATGAGAAGCAAAATAGCACTTAAAAACACCTTCTCCCCACCCCTCTCTCCTTTCCAGCTCTACGGCCTACCCCAGCAACACAGGGAGATGGGAATGGGGGTCATGGTCAGTTCATCACCCATTGTTTCTCCTGCTGCTCAGGGAGAGGAGTCGTTCCCCTGCTGCACAGCGGGGTCCCTCCCATGGGAGATGGTTCTCCATTAACATCTCCGACACGAGTCCATCTTATGTGCAATACTTCTCTGCAAACTGCTGCAACGTGAGTCCCTCCCACAGGCAACAGTACCCCTCAAACTGCTGCGCCGTGGGTCTCTTCCCAAGGGTGCAGTCCTCCAAGGACAGGCTGCTCCAGCCTGGAAGCAGGGCCCTCTCTCTCCACCGGGTCTCCCACTGGATCACAGCCTCCTCCAGGCACCCACCCGCTCTGGCATGGGCACCTCCCCCACGGGCTGTGGGTGGATCTCTGCATTCCCTGTGGATCCCCAGGGGCTGCAGGGGGACAGCTGCTTCACCATGGTCTTCACCACAGCCTGCAGAGGAACCTCGGCTCCGCTGCCTGGAGCAGCTCCTCCCCCTCCTTCTCCACTGACCTTGGTGTGGCCATGTTGTTCTCCTCATATGTTCTCACTCCCCCCTTCTGTATTCACAATTAAAACTGCCACAAGTTTTGTTTCAATTTCTTCTTAATTCTCTTATCACAGAGGCGTTACCACTGTTTCTAACTGGCCCAGCCTTGGCCAGTGGCATGTCCATCTTTAGAGCCAACAGTGATTAGCTCTGCCGGACATGGTGGAAGCTTCCAGCAGCTTCTCACAGAAGCCATTTCTGTGCCTCCCCTGGTACCAAAAAACAGGCCATGTAAAACCAGTACACTTCTAAATTTCTTACTCCCATGGTTTTCTGTGAAAATTTTGCAAAGCCTAAGAGGTAATTATGCACTTTTTCTGCACTGTTAAAAGGTTAGGGAATCTTAGCACTTTCCTTAATTGAAACAAGCATGAGGTTCTAGTCTTCACTGTCCTAGAAGATTCCTCAGCTAAAAGTTCCCATCCATTTATATATTCAGAGATCACTTCAGTAAATGAGAGCCTAATAAAATAACCAGGTCACTAACAGATTCAGGGAGAAGCAAAAGAAATAAGTAATTTCGGATGGGGAGCACTGTGTGGGCTAGGAATGAATGACGCGTAATGAGGAAAAACTGGGACCAATACCTAAATGTTTGAGTCTTCTTCTGTGTAAGGAACTGGACTTCTGACATTCCTCCCTAATACACTGACGTGCATTTTAAAAGTTTGGCACTAGGAATATTTTCTCCTCTTCCTGAGAATAATCTGGGGTATCCCAAATACCTGCCAACCATTCTGCCTGAAACAGTTATTTCTTCTGGGGTGTCAGTACCTGGAAGCCCACCACAAGTCAGGTCTCTGTTGCGTCAATGAAAAACAAAGAACTCACCCAAACTACAACCAAACAAAATTTGCCTCCAAAGGTCAGTTTTGTTGTATTCCAAATACACTGGAACAGCTACAGCAATAACAAACCCTCAGCTTTTACTGGGCTTCAATATGGAGTTGATCAGCTTAAACAGCTGCATTTATAAACATTTTGGAAACAGCATTCCTTCACGTTATACCACATTTTATTAAAAAATCAGCACACAACATTCTCAACTGTCCCTGAACAGAGTGTTCTCAATATTCATGTATCACATGTTTATTATGTCAGTACAATAAATACTTTCATGTATATACTGTTAGCATACTAGATCATTAAGTGCTTTTAAGCATTGTTCCAAATCCTTTCCTAGAGCTGATGAATCTTCTCACATTCCAGCAAAAAGCAGTCTGTCCAGAGTCTTCATCCTGACTGACCTCAGAAGTATTCCCAGTTTATATAAGGGAAATGTTTCTGCCAATATAACTATTTGGCTTAATAGTGCAGAGCACAAGTGTCACTACACATCTACACAGTTCAATGTGAGAATTTCCTCTGTAGCTTAAGTTTATGTTTACTTTTTTTACAAATTTACTCAAAAAAGTCCCATAATGCACAACAAATTCATTTCATAAGATGGTGCATCCATTTATAAAACACATTTCAGTTACACTATTGTTTGGATATCACTAAAAATTATTAACCTCTCTTACACCATGTACTATATTTTTTCATATTTCAATTATGAACGCAATCTGCTGAAATGTAGACAGTGAGCTTGTACAGGAGAGAACAGTTAATTAATTATTCTACAAGGGTAATGAAAACTAGAACAAAAAATTCTCAGCTGTTTGACACTTTGTTTTTTTCTGCAGAGAATGCATATGTGCAGTTCAGAGTGCACATTTTTCCCCAGTGTTAGCACTGAGCTTTACTAAAGGCTGTCTCCTCCAAAAATTATTTTGTAAGGGTACTGAGAACAAGTATGAAAAATAGCAGTATATTTGTTTTCTAAAAAAGGGTTTTCACTTTAAATGATTGATCATAAATCAAGTCTTGCAAAACAATTTAGGATTTTTTTTCCTCCTATTCAATGCTTCAGTGATAAATTCAAACTTTTTGGGTTCTAATCCTCTAGCTAGCAACTGATCTTTGTCTTTTTTAGTTCATGGACTTTCAAGTAGTATGTTAACACCCTTTGAAGGTAATGCCTGCATCTCATTCACAGTGAAACCTCTGTGATCAGAATGTTCTCCTGTGAAAATTAGTGTACAGATTTTGGAAAGTATGGAGTGTAAGTAAGAATAAAAACTAGGCAGAACAGTGAATTTTTGCATGTTTTTCCTTTTGAAGATACTAACATAAATCACTGAAAGATGAGACACATAACTCAGTTAATACTGTATTGGTAATTAAGAGTTTGTTCTGCATGACAACAACTGTTTCAGATTTTTCTTCTCCCATCATCATTTCTTTTTTAAGTCTGAGGAGGAGAGAAGATGAATGAATTCTCTGGCATCCCCAAGCTAAGACTTCTTGAAACATTTGAAGAACTTGAAACATTTTTAAAAACCTTAAATTGTTTTTAGCTGTGACTTTTACATATGTGTATCTTTAAAAATTTGTATGTAAACAGATAGTTTTAGTATGTTTATCATGAAATATAGAATGTTTTGGTACATTTGGACAATCTAGGTCATTACTTTCAGTAAACCATATATTACCAAAAAAAAAAGTTAATGGGAACCATAAAAACAGCCTCATTCAGAAGTACGTGAATGGTTTAGGAATGAAAGTAGAATGGTGAAGATAAAAAAACTTCTTAAATGCCTTGAATTTACCAGTTTTTGTGTAGTATCATAGTTCTTATTTTTTATTTTGTCAGCTCATAAAGATCACGAGAGCACCAAAGTGTCAATGCATGTGTACTGACAGGCAGATCAACCCTTTTTTTTTTTTTTGCTTTTCTTTTTTAAACATTGAATCAAACTGAGGACAAAGGCTGGACATTTTTACATTTAATAGAGGAAATAAATGACTAAAGTTCTACAGAAAAGGTCAATGTATGACTTGCAGAAAGTGTCAGATTGACAATACTGAAAACCAAAATCCTTGTTTAGCCATAGAATAAATTTTGTTCAGCAGCAATTATGGATACTAGTTCTGATTTTTCTTCCAGTTTTAAGTGGCATAATATCACTAATTTCTACAGGAAAAAAACTGCTTCATCCATGGTAAAAAAAGGGTTTATGACTTTCTATACTTTTAAAATGCAAGCAACCTGACATACCTAAAGTCCAGGTACTGAATAGGCAAAGACACATAAAATCAGTTATTTTTGTAATTTCCATTTATTCTGACTATTCAATGCACTAAAAAAAAATTAAAAACACAAAATGCTTAAATGTCCTCAGCCCATTCATAGAAAATCAGAGCCAACCTTTTTTAACAGAGTTTTTGAGTTTGGGAGGGGGAACTGGGTGAATAAGAAAGAGGATGAAGGGTAAGTAGAACATAATGGACAGAATCCTAGACATGATACATTTTTTCTGAATGGGAAAAAGGAATGATATAAAGTGCAGGATTGACTTACACTATTATATGGCCTCTGACATAATTTGTGTCTGTTCTCAAATATGGGCATTATGGCCATAACTGACTGACCCTCAAATTAAAATTCAGATTCTGTCTTGATCCCCTCCTGCCTCTAGGGAAGTCCATGAACATGAAATTTAACACTATATGAAAAAAGCTGCATACTTGTTTTGTATAGACAGGTTACACCTGGTGATGGTTTATAACTGTGTTCACCCCTCTGAACATAGAGACAGAAATATCAACACTTGGTGAAGATGGGGTTGGGCATAAGACTCTCATAGGCCTTCTGACTCACATGGTCTAGCTCTTTCCTATTAGGGACAATCATATCATATGATTATATTTATGAATTAAGTAGATTCACCTTCAGTTAAGTTGATTCCATTACTTCTTTCAGGACATTCCTCATTCGTCTGATAGTTCTGCTAACTTCTGACTTAAATTTTATAATGAATCTTTGGTTTTGTGCCAACGATATTCTTTAGATTAATTACTTCTCCTCCCTCCGTGCTGTTTATTCCCCTCTGATGCATTTAGAGAGCAATCATCCCTTCTCAGCCTCCATTCTGTGAGTTTAAGCCAAGATCTTTTTATTTGCTATTGTAAAATGCGCACTCTAGTCCATTGATCACCTAGAACAAAAATTCATTTTTGTTCTTCAGTACAGAGACTGCTTCCTGTAGTTTAGTATTTTACTCCATTTCTATTACCTCAATTCTTCCTGTTTCTTTCTTCAAGATATCCCAGCACATCTCTGATTGGATGATGATTACTAACTTCTGATTGGATGATGGTTACTAACTTTGTATGTTTAACACTATTTATAAGAAATAATGACTTCAGCACAAAAAGAAAAACAGTAAAAGTATTACATATGATCCTTGAGAAATTTCAGTCATAATTTTTTTCAGGTTTTTTCTTATGGTAACTTGGTGTCATTCTTTTCAACCAGTCTCAGGCTTACTTTCCAATCTTAGTACTAATCCATTTTTTTGGCTGGTACCACAGCATTGGCCTTACCTTTTTATGGGTAGATTAAGCCTACTGTTTTCTCTTGTCTAAAAGTAACAGCTCTTTTGTAAATGAAAAACACCTGGCTAGATTCATACAGTCTACCTACAACAAACTCCTTTAATATTTGCTTTCACTTCCACACAACTTCGTATCTTTCATTATTCTTCCGCTCAAATTTTTTATAGGTTTGCTTAAAAGTGAGGTTGTGTAAATTCTTTTATATTTGTCCAAACTATTTCTTCCTCCTCCATTAATTAGCCATACTATGTATGTTATCTTCCAGTAAGATTCACTTGAGTCATTACACTGTTTGTTCTTCCAATGTTCTGGGATATTCAGACGCAGAACTTCAGTATAAAATATGGAGTTTAACAGACATAGGCTTATAGTCCATCTCTGTTTAGCAAAAAACAGGTGATTATATGATTTTTTAGCTGATTTATGCATAGGTCTAAATCCAAAAACATCCTTAAACTGAATAAATTTCTACCCAACTACAGTATTGCAACATCTCATCCACAATTTAGACACCACAATTTGAGAACTTACCTGCTACTTAGTGCGTGATAGATTTGGCTATTATGTAACTTCTTTCCTATTATTTTTCAAGGTTAATAAGACCACATATTTCTTGAGTGCACCAGTGAAAACATTACTAAGCCATTGCTTCAGGTAATGTAGATAAACATACAGCTTTAGCCTTCAGCTAACTTGGACCCAGTAAAAAACAGAAAAGAGTTATGAAAGCTTCTTTGCTATGCAGTCTCTTAACCCTTGCTTGGAAATAAACCTCATTTGCCCAACTGAGATCAGAAATAGAAAATATAAAACGGAATGTCTGGATCTGAACAGTGATGTGTATGTGAATCACTCTGTTATCCTAATAGGAAAAAGCTAATCCTTCATGAGAAAAGAAAAAAAAAGGGCCATTAACAATCCACTTCACACTTCATTTAACAGCAAGCATCAACAGGCACTGGTTGAAATGGAGCTCACACTAACCTTTCTTGCCTTCTGTCAGCTCTTCTTTTCCCAACAGGGTGTAGGGAAGAAAGAGGAGAAATTTTAAAAAAAGGGGGGAGGAGGAGCTGCAATTGGCAGAATGCATAAATACGTGGGAAGAAGAATGCCAGCTTGTTATCTTACAGATCTGGGCAACTGCCACATTCTGGAACCTTAAACGGCAACTAAAATTATGTACTACTTACTGTATAACCTGGAGACTATCTAAAAAGTATCAGCCACAGCAGAGTAGCTTCAGAAATTATTTCATAACTGAAAAGGCTGCCTGAGGGTGCCTTCAAATGAACTCCTTATGTGTGGGCTCAAAACAAACCTGGCACTGTTGTATTTATAGCTCATTTCTGGAGTAAGTCTAAAGGAGGCTGCATCTTCTGCTGCTGAGAGCCAAAGAGCTGGGAATAGGCTCTCCAAAGGATACCGGGTGCTACTCCCAGTAGTGCCATTACCTGACCTCTTTATGCCTCAAGCTGCTCAGCTGAAAAATTGAAAGCTTTTTAAAAATAAACTCAAGAACTCTGAGAAGACCAACAATAGCATGGTTTCAGGCAGGTCATGAAGTCAACTGATGGCAGTTCTATTCCTGGCTCTGAACTGTACTCAGCTGAACCTGGACGAGTTATTTAGGGCAAGCGCACACCACAGAGCTCAGCAGAGAGCACTGAGTTGCTGCAGGAGAAACCAGGTTCAGAACCACAAACTAGAGTTGCAGCAGGATATTGTTCCACCTGAGCTACCTCACTAATTATCTCTAATTTGGGCTAATTAACCCAAGCAGACAGGCAAGGATAAATCAGCTAAACTGCCTCGTATGCACAAGTGAGTTTCTGAAATGCTTTGCCCTGTGTTGGACACCTGTACCAACCACCCAGGATCTTTCTGAACCCAGCTGTGAGCTGTATCCTGAAGTCACAGCACCTAATAATTGTGCACAATATTTTGTTGTTGTTTTGGGGGGTTTGTGGGGTTTTTTTGTTGCTTTAGTTTTTGGGTTTTGGTTTGGCTATCTGAAATTTCTAATTCAAGTTTTGTTTGCACAAGTAAGGAATCATGTAGAAACTCAGTCTTAAATATCAAATATGGATTTACTTTCCAAGAGAGGTAATATTACCATAACTTTGAGCAAGAACAGCAGTTTCAGTAATAAATTAAATATAAATAACTCATA